>JAWWES010000133.1:39770417-39781160 GCA_035583135.1 Lophotriccus pileatus | reverse complement strand
CCCCCCCCCCCCAAACTACAAAGTTGTATTTTCCCTACTGTTAGTCTAGGGATTACCACCAAGTAAACAGTATTGTTATTCAGAGCTTTCAACAGCCTTTCACTGAGGCCTTCGTATAATGGTATTTAACAAGTGGACGTGCGTGACATCTTCAAGTTTCCACACAACTGTGTTCTATATTTTAAGCTTTTAGTTCTGTATTATACATATATTCCCACTTACACATAGATTATTGAGTTCTGTAATTACATGATACCTCCATACGTAAGTATTTATATACACAGAATTATAGATGTAATAATATACACTTGTTCTTATAAGAAAGATACTTTAAAATATGTCTGATGATATAAATATGATTGCTTTCAAAAACACCTCAAACAGAATTACACTAGTCATTGTAGTAAAATAGAAAGTCTAGAAGGGAAAATTATAAGTTAACTCACATGATATGCCTGCTAAATTTAACAGAAATATCTAAATTTTTTTGACCATTGTAGGGCAGCTAATTGCAAAAACAGAGAAGGAACTGAAAATCCTATTTCTAAAGATGAGGCAATTTCTTCCTAGGCTAAAGTACATATTTCTTTTTGATTGTCAATACTCGAATATCTCTTTTCTAGCTGTGAAGTCATCTACCCCTATCAATCAGACTATAGAGCTTGAAAAAAAAAAAATCCATCAAATACAAGGTTGTTGACTGTTCATTTATTCAATTCCTTAAAAAATACCATTCTCTATGCTCTGATTAGTTAAATTTCCCAACCTATAGGCTGATGAAATGATCAGCAGAGCACAAGATGAGCTCTTTTATGAAGGAAATGTAAGAACCTTAAAATTAATAATATAGGTGAAATTTAATTTAGAGCAACCTTACCAGCAAGCAATATTGTAAACCACCACTAGCAAAAAATAAGCTGGTTGGACTGAAAGTAAGAACAGAAGTTCTGCTCCTCATTACTCCACTGCAGCTCTCTGCATTTATCTCTTTCTGTAACGCTGTTCCCAGAAAGAAATCCACAGGCAGAGCTGACAGAAGACTCCTTGGCAGGACAACTTCTTTAGAAATGGAATCCAGCCACAACCAAAAGATAGAAGACACAAGATATTATTCGAAAAATAACTATAAACCATTATAATACCTTTTATTAGGCAATAATATTTGTGTGTAAATTACGAAATCTACTATATATCCATTTGTTAAAACTGAACTTTTACTATTTTCACACACACAATTCCCAGTTATATTCTATGAAAGCTAGAGCTTAAAAATTAATTTTGAAATAAAACAATTAAAAAAGCTAAAAATCAAACAGCAAATATTAAGTTCATCAAGAAAACACAGATCACTGATTTTTTTCCAAATCATATAAAAGTCCCGAGTCGAATATAAAACATTTCTATACATACACCCTCTTAATGCAACATATAACAAGCATCAGTGAAAACACTGCTTCAGTCACTTAAAGATTTACACAGTCTGTAACATGGTTGACTAATAAGATTCTATTATAGCTACTGATTGAATACATTACTAAGAGGGGTTTTTTTTAACTTGGAATAAGATCAAAATGCTTGCAGATTTCAGATTGCTATTAGACAAAATAATTATATGCTAAACTAATTACAACTAAAGCAAAACCTGACTTACAACTAATTAAATTTTATTGCATGAAAATAAAGCATAGCCCTTATTTAACACAGGGTACAGCTATAAATGTTTACGAAGTCACCAGTCTGTATATTTATTTCAAGCAAAATGTCTAGGTCACACTGACAAAGTTGGAACATAGCATGATTTGGATACCCAATAACTCACTTTATAAAGTCATTCATATCAAAGACAATACAAATGAAATCAACATTCCTAAAATTGTTGCTTGTACAGCTAAGAAGCAAATCTAAATGAGAAATTCTCCATTAACATCCTATTTCATTTTCATGTACACCTTCATTGCAGTTTGATGAAAAGGTCCAGGTTTCAATTTCAGGAGTAGATAAGACTTAAATTTATGAGCTTAAGTTCAATTATCAAGGCTTAGAGCTCAATCTTTTTAAAAAGCCTATTCAAACCTATAAAGATGCTGACAAGCGGCTTACACTGAATATGAAGTTAGATATTTTACTCTAAAGTTCCTCTCTGACCAACTACTATATGGCAATAGTATTTTTAACTTTAGCAGAACACTAGCATGCTTATACAAGCCTAAGTAAATAAATCAATGTTTCTAGCAAGCCAGCAAAGCAAGAGGATTTAGACATCAAGAAGGAAGGGTGAATATAATCTTAAAGAGCAGAGAAAAGAGAGGTTGAAAGAACCAGCTGAAACCACCAGACACCAAAGTTAAGCAGGAACAGCCTATAGCTTTTTCCTGGTTTTACTGACCCTTTACAGAGTCTGAGAAGCATTGTTCTCACTTTACTGTTACCAAGGTATTTCTGGCGAGTTCATACCTCTGCTATTTTTTTTTCCTGCCCTTCTCTCCTTAGGAACCAAGGGCACCACTACCATATCATTGGCTCAGGTACTTGTTGATCTTTCCACGAAATCCTAGATTTTTCAACAAATGCTGCCTAATTCAGAGACCTTTGCATAAACATTTCATTAAAGAATAGTAAAAAAAAAAAAAAAAAGTAAATATCCTCCAAAATTATAATCTTGAAGACTTAAAACCTAAAGGCAAACTAAACTTTCATGTGCTCTGCTTCAGTTCTGTCTCATCCACTCCCATCAATCACTCAATCTCCATGGGTAAAATGGCTGACATTGTCCACCCATTCAAATCATGCATATCTAAAATCAGCATCTACCATAAATACCTTTTTATTTATATAAATGTTCTAGGCCATGACAATTATGAAAAGTATCTTGTCTTTCTCACCATCATGCAGAACTTTTCATCAGACTGCACAAACAGAAAGCAGAATGGAATAGCAAAGGGAATGGGTTAGCATTTAAGCAATTTTACGGTTAACATTTTTAATCTAGTTTGCAAAAATATCTCTAGTCTTTCTTCTCTCTCCATACAGCTCATGCTGTAGGGCACTGTTAAGGTGTCTCCTCTCTGCCAAGCCACCTGGACTCAAACATTATGGAAAATCAATGCCTTTGGAATCTTTTTCTTACTCTCATGTTTATTTGAAATTGTCTAACAGGTTTAAAATTACTACAGTGGGACTGATATACACATGGCATATCTAAATTCTGTTTCTTTAGAACACCAAGCAAAAACCTTGAATGAAACAACAGACTCATCAAATAATAAAGCAGACAAATAAAGAAAAAAAAATATAGAACAAAAAACCCCAAAGAATAACAGGAAAAAAAGACTCTTAAAAATATAACTGCTTCAGTTACAACTATGCATTCTGCAAGCATATGCTTCTTACATTTTATCACTTTTCACTGAAAAACATGCTGGATTGTCTGAGCAGAAGAAAGACACCTATCTACTGAATAAGCAGGGAGGTTAATAAAGCAGATACTCTGAAACAATTTTATGCATTAATGCACTTGCATAACAATCTTTTAAATACAACCATGATCCCCTCCTTATTGAAGATTTTCATCAACTTGGTACAACTTAAGTTATTTGCAGCAGCCAGAAACCACAAGGGGCTTGCTACCTTAACTTCAATTTCCTAAAAAATGTTTACTTTCTTCCAGATGGCAAGATTAAATTACATAAACACTGTCAGCAAGTTGAATCCTCAAATGTATTCATTTCCAACACAGAAGCTTCAAAACCATCTATAATTTTGTTACTGATGTTTGGAAACAGCTGTAGCTGACACGGCTATGTGTTGTATATGTCAGCATTAAAGGATTAAATATTCTTAACCCCCGATGGAACAAACCTGCTCTATAAGCAAGATACAGACTAAGGTACTTCCAAGATTAGTATTACAATAGAAATGTCTTATCAGTTCATTGATAAACAAAAAAAGTCAAAGATGATGTACTCGGCTTTCCTCAGGAGAAATACTGGGGAAAAGTCTAAAATGGTAATAATGATGGTATTTTTAAATATCACATGGTTTGAGGGACATCTTAAGCTTACTCTCTAGCTACAGAAAAATTTTTTAGATAAGTTTATAATTTATTAATTTTTTAGAATAATGACATCACATAATTTACAATCAAACCTCAGAGGGGAAAAAAAAGGAACTTTTATGTTCCGTTTTTTCTGTGCTTACGTAAAAACAATTTATACAAATGATGTATGAGTAAATCAAAGTGTATACTTCTGAACAATAGTTCTGAACAATAGTTCTTGAACAGTAGTCCTTGGGAAGGGTCCTTGATATAACTGAATGCCCCAGGTTTTTTACTGATGCCAAAAATCCATGCTGGCATCTTCACCTAAGTCAGTAAGGTCAAAGACCAGGAATCAACTGCAAAGCTGTCTACTTCAGTCTTCTGGTTATAGGACTGATGAATGGAGCAACATTTGCTAATGGACCATTAGGAAAAAACCAAGTATTTCAATGCAGCCAGAAAGGAAGGTGGCCATTCCATTTTGCTGCAACAGACACCTACCCACTTACTGGTGAACTCAGTCCAGCGGAAGGAGCAAGAACAGCTTCAGCTTCAACCGTGAATGGAATGAAAACCAGCATCTTTATAAACTTATCTTACATGGATTAGAGAAATTAATAAAGGTGTGGCTTTTTATAGACACATTGCATATGTATGCACTTTATGTACATTAAGCACACATCCAAGTCTCGAAGTCCTGTTCTATACACATTCCTGACCCTACTGTTTCATGGCAATTTCACGCTGAGTAGCAGAAGTTATTTATAAGTAACGTTGCAATTTGTTTACACTTGTTTAGAAGAACCTCCTTTATAAAAAGTGCCCAATCCTAAATTGCTCACACCAATGGGAGCCTTCTCTCCAGCTTGAATGGGAGCAGAGGGAGGTCCCATTGCTGGGAAAAAAAATGGACAGTAGAAGAAAAAAATTGTTTATGAGCAACATGATTCCTGGTACCTTTCTGGGAATTTTGTGAACCCTTTCAAAAAAATTAGATGATAAATTATAGCTGTCCCAAAGAGTTCAGCATTCCAGCAGATCACATGAAGAGATCATTGGTCTTAAGTAATACCAGACAGCACAGCATTTTTGATCTCCTAAATACTTCCTGAGGTACATTTTAAATTCAGCATGTTTTTTCATTAGACTTTCATATCTTCCCCCTTTCCCTTAGTTTTGAACTCAGTTTTGGCTATTACAAGAAAAGCTCTCCTGTTTGTCTGCTTCTACCCTGCACTAAAAACTTCTGACCCTTTTTAGAGGGCTGCATGATAAGGAGTAAGACTTATCTTTTCCCCCATTTGAACTCCACAAGCATTGCCAACCCACTTAATTCCAAATCTAAATGAGATTTAAGATTTCATTTTCTCACTTTAACACAAGAAAATCCAGACTGTTCCTTTTGTCCCATCAATTTAGATTATACTTTGGCAGCTTATATACTGAAAGCCGTATTCTGGAGCATCAAAATGAACATCGTCGGGAACAGACTGTTCCATCAATTTTGCCACCACTTTCCCACAGATGCAAGCTGTTCAGTGTCCTGCCACTGGGAGAAAGTTGTCCTGTGGCAAAATGCTATATAAAGTATAATCACCATGACAAAAAAGCCACCTTATTTGAAATTTGAGGGTTTTTTTCACATCTGACATATCACACTCCAACTGTAATGCACAGTAACAATTTGGAGGAAGAAACAGGATAGCAAAGTAGTGGAATAAATATCTGTAAAATTATTAGTTTTCTTTGTAAATATTTATATGTTTATATACTTGCATTCTACATTAATAAGTAAAATATTTTCTTAGTGACAATACTTTAAAAAGAATAGGTTGGTGATTTACAAAGACTAGTTTTATTTCTTTTCAAATCCAATATAACCATATATCTCATATATTTCTGCAATCTAAGGTAAAAAATGATGTTTACACAAAGTATTTTGAAACAGAAAAAAATGTAGACTCTGCAGAAGGCACAGGCAACTTGATTTTAAAGAAAACAGCATATAAAATGACCTCTGTATCAAAGTTAGAGCAGATGCACACTTGCAAGGTCACTCTACCATTGCTGTTCAGAGTAGGTCAGCTTTTGAAGACATATTACTGCAAGCACACTTGCTATCCTGACACAGACCTCACAGGCACGAGTCTACCTTCACACTAGACAGCTTAACTAAAATGCCTGTATTGCTTAAGAAAGACACAGTGTCCTACACTGACACTCCTAACACTTACTTAAAGGTGCAATATCAATTTCACTTGGCATATAGTCTCACGTTCAGAGTTTTACTTTACCAGAACAATCAACTAGCCAAACACCTCCATTCCTCACCTCAGGAGGAAATCTTTTGGTTTCACTAAGATCATGAGGATGGAGCTGGACCACCGTCATTCACAAGAATGTCAGCAGGTATAGTTATCTGGTCCTCAAAGCTGGCAAAATAAGTCTGTAAAACCATCCAGTATAATTGCTTGGCATCAGTACCAGAACGGTACAACTTTTCCTGCCTGCTGCATTTGTTAACCCCACACCAACTGAGCAAGCTTTTACCTCTGTCCTGAACACACCCACTCCTTCTACACTAGCAGTAAGGAACTCCAGCTCTGGGAGTTCACTGTGCAGAGCACAAAGCCCCTCTAGGCAAAGTCTCTCTAAGCAAAGTCTAAAACAAGAAATAACTACAACACCTAGACAGGATTACTAGGTATCATGTGTTTTTGTTTTTTTTTTTAAGAAAGAAAAAAAAAGAAAACTATTACATTAAACATTTCAGCAATGGTAAACACTAAAAAACTATAGTCAGATATTCTGTTCTGTACATCACTTGAACATAGGAAGTGCATCTGGATATGAAAAAGCAGCTAAAAATGACACTAAAAAATTGCAGAAAATAATAAGGATTTAAATCAAACGGACACTGAGCCAGAGTAGCATACAAAAGTTAAGCTGGAAGAACTACAAAAATAATCTAGCCAATCCCTATTGACAAATCAAAATCAACCATCTCAGACATGTACCACAAATCGTTAATGATCAGCTGACAGTAGAAGAAAGGGAAAGTACATCTCTTAAAACTGAAATTCAATTTCCTGTCTCTTTTCTGGAGTACAATGCATTCATTCCAGTGTCTTCTGAACAGTGACCCATGGACCAGAGCAATGGGCAAAGCTGCAGTTCATAATTCACAGTTCATCTATTCAGATTAACCTGTTCAGATTCTCTCTCTAATGACAGCTTAAAAATCTTATGTTTCTACTTTTCCAAGTTGCTCCAAGGACACTACATAACTGAAATCAGAGGAAAGGGGATGGATGAAACATTCTCTCCGTTCAAGAAAACTGTCCTTAATCTCACAAAGCACAGGGAGATTTTGGAGACTAAATGTTTTACACACTAAACGAGTATGCCTTTTTCATCTCAGTTGTCATCAGAGAACTTTCTAATCATGCAATGAATACATCACCTGATCAGGAATTCTCCAAAGATGTTTTTTCCCTTTGGAATAATAATCCCTTCTTGTGAGCTGCATCCTCCATCCCTAGCCTTTTCACACAGGGAAGCAGAAGGACGGGTGACAGATTACGGACCTAAAGAGGCTGAGCACTGCACACAATCTTCCTCCTCCAGGGGAGTACCACTCAACCAGGAGCTCAGCCACCTCCATCCAGCCTCTTTCACCCCAGCACAGCTTAGCCACTGTTTGAAACCAGGCTAACATTAACTTGTCCACTGAGCAAACTGGTAAGTAGGTAAAAACCCAGTAGAGCTCAACAATATGCACATATACTAGAACAACACCTGTTCAGCCTGGATTCAAACGTGACAGAATATCATCATTGTTTTATTACACAGAGTTCCCATCTTCTTTTGAAGAGGTAACTCAGACTGATTCATGAGTGGAACACACTGCTGTATGTCATTATCTTTTCTTTCAATGCTCCCTTACAGACAAGCACACTCAAGCTCCAAATACTGTCAGTAACTTTACCTTTTTAATGTTTCCTCTCCTTGATAACCACCTCTTCTATGAGTCAACATCAAAATTCTCTTAAGTGGCAACTATACACATAGAATTAGGCTTGTGATCCAGAAAGGTTATTCAAGAAATTATTTTAAAAATTAATATTTTAAGTAAAAGTTAATTTTTTATTCTTATATTATATGTATATATAATACAATATACACATATATAACACAATTCTTATATTTCTTACTATTGGCAAATTCTAAGTCATATAAGCTCTTTGCCAGACTACACGATTTTGTGAAATATGTTCATATAGCTTATTACTGCACACTTTTATACTGTTGAGGGAATAGAAGGACAGTAATCTTCTACCAATTTTAACTGTGATCTATACAAACCTGTGAAGTTAAATACCTAATAACAGTTCTGTAACACCAAAACAACAGACTTCTATTACCCAAGTTGAAGGACATGCTCGTCAGTGTCTAGATACAAAACATTTCTCCTCTTTGACTTCATCTTTGGTTCATAGCTTTAAAGCATTAGATGCAACTAAGAAAAAAGTAACAAATTTACAGTCAGAAGGCACAATGAGCACCTTCACGGGAACATTTTTGAGACTACTTAATTTAAGGCTATGCCTGTGCTACCATGTACACTTAAAAGCAATCACTATTTTCACTGATGGTAGCAACAAGAAATTTATAGTATTAAAATGTGTGAGTTGCTGAGACTGTCACCTAAAAACATAGTTAACATGGTTAGCTAGCACCTTTTTAGGTGTTAGGTTAGTCAGCAAAGTTTTGCAAGGAAATATAATCACACTGGAACTAGGAAGTAACAATGGTGGGTGATTTTTAAACCAAAGGAATTGAATGAAAATGTCTCCCACTTTGAAGCGTGGTCATATTTGAAGACAGGCAATTCAAAACCACAGCTTGATACATTATCTTAATTCTATACAGAATTATATGTGAATGGTTCCAGAAAATTCTAAGACAAATTAATGCACCAAGTCAAAATTAAGGGCAAGCAAAAACTAAACCTGTAAAGAACAAGAAACATCTTCCATACAGCCTAATGAGGACTCAGGTTATATGAGAGCTCTACTCGTAAGTTCTTATGGTCCTACAGACCTTTCCCCTTTCACTGCCTAAGTGGTCAGGTCTGTAAAATAGGGTAAACCCCACTAGGTTTATCATACCTCATAAAACTCCACGGGTAA
Source organism: Lophotriccus pileatus (assembly GCA_035583135.1). Taxonomy (NCBI): domain Eukaryota; kingdom Metazoa; phylum Chordata; class Aves; order Passeriformes; family Tyrannidae; genus Lophotriccus; species Lophotriccus pileatus. Next base: position 39,771,929 of record JAWWES010000133.1, on the reverse strand, counting down.
CTTTTATTCATGAACAACTGGAAAGGGTTGACAACTTCCTGTCAGTTGTGTTTCAACCTGTAACAACAACAGTCATTCCACTCTTACTGGGGGGAGACAAGCACACAAGTGATTAGAGGGAAAGCTCAGGATAACCATGCATACAGGAATAATCTGTTGAGTTACATCAGAAACACTGTGCTTACAACATGAGAAATAAGGATTTGTTTTTTAATCTATTATATTTCATTTCAGAACTCTTTACTTTGCCACACTATTTTCATTTTATATTTCTTCCCTTTGCATGTACAAAACAAGTCCCATATGATCCAGGACCACAGTCTGACCCAAAGGGCAAATTGGCAACTGTTCCTCCAGAGAGAAAGACAAAAGTCTGATCAAAAAGGGACTACTTAAACTCAGATTTGGGCTAGGAAAGTGGTAACATCCCTTACAAGCAGAAAGTGGTCATGTTTTTCCCATCCTAGCTTTTTAATGCATGCATTCGTGTTGTAGATACATGCTCACTTTAATACCATATAATCCCTTTTAAAAGTGCATTTCCAGCCTTCTTAGCAATATCCTATTCCTGTCTTTGGCTACTGATTCCTTCCTTTTGCATGCCAGCACTAGCAACTGTACTGTGGCACCAAGAGACACTTTGAAAATTGAGCTGGCGAAGACTAACCCCCCAAAAAAGGAAAAGGAAAATTATCTTCAAGGGAAAAAAAAAATAAAATCTTTCAGACAGACAAATTCTGGCTCAGCCCAAAGGCATACCAGCACTTGTGTCAGCACCAGGAACAAAGCAAAAGGACACTTCTGGCAGATTAAAGGAAGCTGTAATTTTTCCCCTTTTCAGATGCATGCCCTAAGCATCAGGATATAATGACACATCCACCCTTCTTTGCCCTCTTCTGATGCAATGAATCCTTAAGTTGTTCATGGGAAGCAGAACAGCTCCAACAGGAAAAATAAAAGTAGCAGCATCATAACCTATAGCTAAGTGATGATGACCTTCTCCAGGAAAAAAACAGGAACTGAATCGTGCTGCCTCAAAACAGCAAGGCTGCACAAGGCATAACCATAAGTCCATCACAGAATGCAGAATTACCTGCTGTCACGTCAGCTGGTACTGGAGGGTAGGGTTAAAGTGTGAAAACCCCTGTGATTCCCTTATAAATCCATGTCTGGAAAGAGAAATAGGGCAGACGGAAAAACCGCATCTCCTCTCTTTCCTTCTCAGACAAAACAATCAATCCAGGTTAGTCTTTCCTTAAAAAATTCAAAAGGCAGAAACTACCAATACAGGCATCAATAGAATTGACACTATACTGACAACATCTGCTTCTTAAAAAAACCCTCAAATACAAAATGCATATGCTAGAGAAATCAGCCTTGTTATATCCTCTGTAAACAAGGGCTGATTGCTGCAACATCCCTTCTGCTGCTGATTGAATTCCTGAAGAATTAATGCAATTTGAATACAGAGCAAGGGAATCATAGAATGGCTTGGGTTGGAAGGGACCTTAA
>JAWWES010000133.1:39725406-39770317 GCA_035583135.1 Lophotriccus pileatus | reverse complement strand
ACGTACTGGAAGGGCACCCCTAAGCCTTCTGTTTTCCAGGCTGAACAAACCCAATTCTCCCAGCCTTTCCTTGTAGCAGGGATGCTCCCTACCTCTAATCATCTTGGTGGCCCTCCTTTAGACTCTCAGCATCATTACTTTTATGAAATGGTACATATGGGGAAAAACACCCCCACAAAGCAATCATGTGGTCCTGCTATATGCATGCACATATAGTTACTGGAGGGGCGGGGAAAGGAAAAAAAAAAAAAAAGGAAAAAAGGCCGTTTTGTATTTCACTTTCCTCTCTTTTATTTATGGTTTCTCTTGGTTAACCTAGTCCCAAAAGTTTTCTGCTGCGGTGCTGAGCATGAAACAGATTCACACAGAAGAAAAAATATTAATTGCAAACTCATTTCTAGGACATGCTTTTCTCCTGTAGGTGTTTCTAATTTAATAAGTCAGGAAAATGTAGGTGGTGTGCTCTTTTTTAAAAAAATAATAAAATGAAAAGACAGTCCCATCTTCCTTATATCCCTGTCCTGCACCTACCACTATGCTGTGGCTGTCTGTTGAAGTGGGTCAGTGAGCTGACTACCAACCTGGCAAAAAAAAGAAATTAAAATGATAAAAATTGAAAAATAATCATTCAAAAATCTTTTTTAACTGTGCTGCAGCTCTGAACTCAGTATACAAACAGGCAAACAGCTGAGTTTATACAAGGGAGAGGGCAACAAAGAGTGCAGGCTGTAAAGGGTACAGGATGGTAATTTTTTATTTTTAAAGGAAGTACTGGCAGCGTATGAAAGCTTAAAATGTTAATCAAACCAAAACCTTACTGTTTTTTAAGACAGTTATGAACCACCACAGAAGAGATGAAAGAACAAGCAGTTCCTGCACTTGTCACACAAAAACCGTATAACCCATCTTCTGCAAGCAAAAATTGGTATCTAACAGTCATTTTCAGCCATCAGGGAGAAATAAAAAAGGGTGAGTGAAACAGTCATGTGAATGGCACAGTAAAGGAGGAAAAAGAAATATTAACACCAAGCTTTCAGAATCCCTGATACTTTTGATTTGTAGGATATGAAGTTAAACTAAATATATTGGTAATGTTATGAAGGGGGAAAAAATTCTACATCCACTATCTACTTACATTTTGTGAAATAACAGTGAGCTAAAAGAGTTTTAATAGTTAAATGCACTTAACCCAATTTTTGCACATTTTCTAATTTAAAGTTGTTTGAATTGCATTTAGCAAAAATATTCAAAATAGCAGTAGATACAGTGCTTATCTAAGTAAATAACTTACAAAATTTTTTCTTCTGAAACAATATCAATGCAAGTCATATTCAAAACATGAAAACTCCTACATATTTGCAGCAACATTTGTTTCTAATGTGCAGTTCATGTATGTTAATGAACAAGTCAAGGTCCTATTTTAACCTGGGGACAATATTGAAACTACAAATCAATGATTTGTTGGAAATATCTCTAATGTGATTTTAGTTATAATATTAAAAAAATAAAGCAAACCTAAAAATAATTATTTTAGTTCCAGTTAAAGAAACCCTTAACTTCTGCACTATTTTTACGTACTTTCGTAGCTTTTAATGCAGTTTTGGTTGAGGCAGCTTATATGAAATCGTGTCTCCTTAGCTTAGATCACTAGACTGAGACTATGCTGTAGGCATTTCAAAGCAGTGCTACTGCAGAAAGTGCCCAACTTTCAAAGCAATGGAGAGAAGGTCATGACATGCCTTAAAGACCTTCACAAAGATAGCCCGTTTGGGTGCCTAATCTCAGACAGACAAGATCCCTTACAGGCTGTTTCATTTATTTTTCTCCATTAAGTGGGTATGACACTGAAGCACTGCAATGAAGGGCTTCCTAAGGCACCTGCCCTTAGGTTTGGCTTAGCTGCCTGTGCTCAGTGACTATAGCCCACACAGTTGCCAGTTCAGGTACCTAACTGTTGTTCAACCCCATGATAAGTAAATGCTTTAACGTCTAATCTATAGATCCAATTGGGTTTATGTCAATTCAGCGCAATGTCTGATGGTAGCTTCCATTCAGGCTAGATGTAAGCAAAGCTTCTTCAGAGCTGAAAAGCGGAGAGTTAGTGAACAATTTTTTTATTACTTTTTCATTAATGTTAACAAACCCAGCATTGTAGCTTGATATTCTTATCCATTCTTTAACAAACCACATTAAAAAAAAAAACAAACCAACTTTAAAAGAACTCTCACGGATTTGTGATTCTCATAATAGGACAGTTATTATCCTCTTTAATCCAGTCTCATAATAAAAACCTTGACAAAAAGTTGTCAATTTGGGTTCCCACATATGATGTTGCACACCAACAGTAACACTGGCTATTGTGCACTTAATAATAATCAGTAAACTTCTGTCAGGTTAGCAGTAAGTATACCTAGCAGCTGTGTGTACTAAAATGAAGCTATTTTCTTTCTTTCTTAGTATTTGAATTAATTGTATGAAGTTTCTAGTGCAGGAAAACTTATTGCACCTAGCAATGACTCTAGAGTTTGAAATAAGGGTTGAAAAAAGACTTATGTGTACAGTTCTATTTTTGTGATTAACATATTTTAAAAAAGCTAACTTCCAAAGGTGAAATATCTCTTTTCAAGAACACCTTGAAGTTTCTACCACTCTCTGTGCTTGTCCACTCCCACAAATCGTCTTGATGAGTTAACAGGAACAATCTTATACAAGCAGAGTAGATAAAAACGTAGCCCTACAACAGGCTATAAAACCCTACCATTCATTCATTAAAACCAATTAAAACAGGAATACAATGATTTTAGTTCTGAGCCTAGTAAACCAAACTATTCTTGGAAACGTAGTCAATAGAATCATCATTGGCAACACTGAACTCAGATGTGACACCCAACTAGTACATGCAACAGCCCCAAGAAGGACTGCAAGGAGTGCAGACAGTGGGCTTGGAATTGCAGAATAATTTAGCCTGGAAAGGCCTTCTGAAGGTCATCTTGTCCAAAACCATACTTAAAGCAGGTCTAATTAAATTAGGTCTGTGCTGGTAAGAAGTCTTAACCTCTCAATTAGAAAGTGCTTAATGGGAACCATCTCAAAAACATGTCCCCAGTCTCAACTGCAGAACCATATCCAAGAATTTTCTGGGAGTAACACAAATCAGTACAGATCAAAATGCTCTTACAGATCAAAAGGACCCTCTTTTAAGAGTTAAGCCATACAGATGATTGTGTCCCACCACGTGGGAAAGTTATAGCATGGCATTTAATATGGTAATTAGGCATTACTTCACTGTGCCCCCTTTTGGGCAAGTATTCTCTTTTGTGTAGTCCAGAAAAGTAAGACTTTCAAATGAAAAACCAAGAGGACTCTATTGGCATTTTAACTCTCCCTGAATAAATAAAATCTGATATAATAATCACAGCAAAGCAACCAACAAAAAATTTTGTATCAAATAAGTCCAAAATATTCTGCCCTAGATCCTTGAATGAATTTTAATGAATGTCACCATTTTGACTGAATGAATTTTTTATTTTAGACTTCAGAAATTCTACATTCTGATGACGACAAATTATGGGGAAAACAGCGGGAACATTACCACTCGCATCCCTTTTTGAGTGACAATGTTTAAAATCTCTAACAATGTTAAAACATCTTGTTTAAAAAAAATTTATGTAAAACATCAGATATATTAAATTTCTATTACTGATCTGCACTGATTAAGTGAGAGTTGACTTATGCAGCTAATATTAAATTTAGAAATTAAATACCTGTCCATATTGTATGCAGCCTAGCTGGAATTCACTAGATTAACCATACTAATTAATTTGGTCATGGTGTGCTTTGTATTATAATTCAGCATTTATTTATGAGACCCACATACTCAGTTTACTGAATTTAACGACTGCACTGTTCTTAAACATATCATTAGAAGTGCTAACATTTTATTCATTAACCCTGTATCATTCCACAATTAACATAAAATTATCAAAAGAATAATAAAAGCAGCTATGCATTTTTAAGCCACTTAAAACATTTCTAAGTGTAATTATAGCTATTTCATGTTAAGTAAGAGTTGGTATTTCATTTTCATGCTAAGATATTCCTCAATGAAGAAAGCAAATAAAACCCCAGCTTTTCTGATCACTTATTACTTCAAAGTTTCCTGTAGGGCACAGTCATTCATAGATGTAGTTCTGGGTTATCAGACATTTAGAAAGACTGAATTACCAGGTGAGTCTTGTTTCATAGTCTATTAATATACAAATGACTGAAAAGCTTCCTGAAAGGTAGTGAGCATTTCTGCTCCCAGCATTCACGGAGATGTCACTGTGGACTTCAGACCCTAAGTTTTCTTGACATCTCCCAACATATTGGCCTCTGCTGAAATTACACACTTCTGCAATTGTCAGACAAGTGAAAGGAAATGGGGGAAAATCCTCCTATAATTTTGTACTGTAGGCTTATTAAGTCAAACCATATCGAATGGTCGAAGGACATGCACACACAGAGACACGTCCGTATTTTTAAAAGCTGTCAGAGAAGCTTTTCATTCATCTGCCATCAATTTATATAAAAATCAAATTAATACTATTGAAGATTGGGCAATTAAAAACGTGTGTGTGTGTGTGCATGTGTGTGTGTATTGCCAGCAAAGTGTGGTACTAAAAACAATTCTTCCTACTCTGTAGAGTACTAAAGGGCTCTCTTCTGCCTAAAATTTTAATTTTCCAACTAGTTATGGATGAAGGGAAATACAATTTGAAGACTTATAGCTTATCAGTATGGCATACCAAATGTAAGCTAGTAGTTCTCAGCATTCCTGGTTAGCTGTTTATTTGTTTGGATTAAGCTCAATCATTTGCAGAGAGACAGTATTTCTCAAGTTCCATCATTACTTTAAAAATACATTTCTACCTTCCAGCATGGGAACAACGGTGAGCAAATAGTACTTTAGTAATTGCTGCCTGAACGTGAAGGCTTCCAATGACTCTGCCTTTGTTGCTAAAGCAATACACAAATGCTCCCAACTTGTAACCAAGATTTCAACCAGCTGATTTGTTGGAGTATCAAATCTTTTCTCGGTTCCTGTAGCGTAGGTTTGGACGCTGCCACTCAACCTTTTGACACTGAAATCAAGAATATCTCTTAGGAGGAGTAGGGAGACATCAAGCACTTTATATATATTCAGTAGCATGAATAAAGAATGTCTAAGAAAAACTGATTTAATAACATGAATTATTTTCTGCTTTGCCAAGTTTACTAACAGAATGAGGGCTTTTTTCTTTTAATGGAAAAAAAACATGAGCCATGGTTCTTTTCAGGGACACTGAAGCCTATTCAAATTAGTAATGTATTTTACAACAGGGGAAAAAAAATGAAGAGTTAAAGTGAAATCTCAAGTGTTTCAAGAGCATAAGCCCTACGTTTCATCACCTGGAAGGTAAATGACAACATCTTCACTGGGGTGAGTAGAGTTATGCTGGTTTGCTTTAGCTGTGCATGTCCTAGCTTCACAAACCTTCACACTTTCAGCCATAAAAACAAAACTACTCCACCAACCCCAGCTTTCTAAATGTATAGACCATAATAAAGCTGAGAGGAAAAATATTAACAACACAATCTGGCTTTGGATTTTTGTTAGACAACTGTTTGCTGTCTAACAAAATAGTGATACTATTTGCATTTATAAAGCTGCTCAACATTCATTAGTCTCAGGCATTACATCATTAAGAAAAGAGATTTTAAAATAAATTAACAATTTGCTGTGGCAAGTCAGATTTGATATTTTAGTGCTAAAAAGATGTATTATTGCTCCTGTCCTTAGATCACAACCTTCCTGAGACAAGTGCTGGTCAGTTTATTTATGTGGAACTCTAAGCATAAAGTTTCATAGGATTTATTTAGAAAGGTCAGACAAACATTCAAAGCATTATAATGAGAATGGATGAGGCCTTTGAAGGACTATGCAGTCTTTCATTTGCTAATCTAAAGTAACACTTATTAGCAATGATGATTTCTTCAACCACTACTCAGTCATCCCCTCCATGATCCAGACAAAAGTTATCAAGGACTTCTGTGATTTAGGAAACTATTGCTGGTTTATAGTAAGTCATGTACTGACTAATTTCTTCCCCCCTCTGCTAAAAACTCTAATATGCAGCTTTCTATTCAATTCCTGCCAAGAAAAATATTTGAAATCTGTATTTCACCAATTTTACCCTTGACAGGAGTTTTCTTAAGACACTAGAAATTGTCAAGAAAGGAAACAAGACATTAGTTCCTTTGTATGCTGGCTTAACCTCTGTCAAGAAATACTATTAGAAATTCAACATAATATTGAAAAATAACATCACCAGCACCACTGATTTCAACAACACACATTCTAAGTTCTACACCAGCACAGCATTTACAATAATATCTGATGCTTTTCTGAATGTTTTTCTATGCTGTCACAGGAAAAACTGAAGTTGTAATATCTTCAGATTTTTGTAAACTGCTATTTTACACTTCTGTAACTCAGATGCAAAAATACAGATTTAAGTGTTAACTTTTTAAATTAAAACTTTTATAGAGTACAGATTTTAGACTTATTATAAAAGATATTCTCCTTCCTTTTAAAATAAATTACTTGAAAGAGTAAACAAAGTTGGCAAACCTGTTCTTCACTAAAAGTTCTGCCATCATTCCAGCATTTTGCTGGGGATGGGGGGGTGGTGGATGGGGAGAACAAAAAAAGAGAAACAGAGCTTTTATTATTACATATGAGACTCTACTATCACATAATTTTAATCTATAAATAACACGTGTTAAGATTCTCATTTCAAACATTTATTAGAAGTATGCTAAAAATGTATACATATATTAAAAAAAAAACCAGGAAAGTAAACAAAAATAATTCAACATGTCTTTTCTCAAGCTGAAAACTGTTTTCTCTTGTACATGAAGATTGAATTTGCATTCATGAAAGCCTACTGTAAAAGTAATCCACAGTTGCTTTTATAAAGTACACCACACAGTTAATATATAAAGAGATTTTAACATAAAGAGCTACTACAGCCTTGCAGTTCAGTAGTACATAGCAATCCAGGTAATTTTCTGATTTCATTCGATTTGCAGAGTTACACTAATCAGTGCTGGATTTAATACAGCACTTTGCAGCTTCTAGTTTACTATTTTGCTTTCTGTATATCTACGCACTAATGTTTATAATTAACTGCTTTTTGTAGACACAAACGTACACATCAAGTACAAACAACCTCAATCTGTTACACAGACTCATGTTGAAAAACTTAAAATAATTAGGTCAGTTAGGCTTGAACTTTTATGTTGGATTTCAGTCTAAATTATAAAAGTATACCCACTCCTTTGCAAGACTCATAATATACATCAGCGCAAAACAGTTCCAGGCTTAAACTACTTTTCTACCTTATGTCATTCAAGCATCAGCTTTACATAAAAAGTATTTTAAACAACAGTTAATGCAATGCAGGATGAAAGTATGTAACGTGTGGACAGACGTCCACCTAAGAAGGTAATCGGAGATACAGTTTGTGTTGTACTCGCTATTTCATAATACGTTTAAGATGTTATTCTCTTCATATTAGTTCAGTAGCAGCTATTTAAAATATTAAAACGAACCTCCACTGACACTGTTTCTTCCATAAAAAAAGACTGAACTAAGTGGTGAGGAGCACTTGCAGCCTGGTATTGGTAAACATTTTGTAATTTTATCAACTTCTGATTTGTATAAGATCAGAGAAATATTTTTAAGCAATGCCTCAGTTGCAATGTTCTATTACTGTTTACATGCATACTTGAACTAAAAGAGTGATGTAACTAGTCCAATATGCAAACTTTAAAAATGTACTGAATGCAATTACGTCTTGCAAGACACATAATAACTAAAATTCAGATTTAAATCACTATCCTGATAACAGATGAACACACACATCTTTTTACAATTGTTTACCATTTTCAGAGGTTTCCCACATTTTTTTTTCAGTCTGATCTTTTTTAACTTATTTTTCTCTCACTATTGAGAAATCATTTTTTCCTGAACTTTAAATATTTATGCATCACACTCAGCAGAGTGTGTGACCGCTGCCTATTGGTTAAGGATTAAACAGTGGTGAAACTGGGACCAGCAGATGCAGAAAAGAAATGTGCAAATATTTCAGTAGCTATTGAAACAAGTACTACCCTTGCTACTTTTAAAAAATAAAAAATAAAATTAGCATGTCTTCCATTAACTGTGCAGGCAATATGCAGTAGCTGTGCACTCTGTCATCTGAAACTAGCCTTGTAAGTTTTGATTTCAAACACTAAAGCTATTTCTTAAAATAATCTAGCAGACATGCATTGTAACAATACGTAGTGATGCACAAAGACACTGTCTGTGCATTATACGTGTAACTCCAGCCTGTCTGTGAAGACCAATATTCAAGGAACACACTTCAACAGAGGTGTAGCATTTTGGTTTGGGGATTTTTGGGTTTTGTTGGCTTTTTGGCTTTTTTTTTTTCCCCCCATAAGCATGGGAGTATTTTTTTCTAACTACTCTGCCAAGCTTCAGTCAGGCCACAGAATGGGCACCTGAGTTGCCTGACCCTGTACGCTAACTCTTGGAAGCTGTAACACTTGTTTTCAAACAAATCACCTCTGGAGATGGAGCAGGCTTCCTATCAATCACTAACAAGTTAATTCTACATAATAAGGCAGGATCGGATGCAGACTGATACATTGTGAAATGCTGTATCTAAAATTGATTAGAATAGCACTCAAAATGAATGCAGCCCTCCAAACCACTTCTTTGCTCAGAAACATTAATCTCAATTATAAGGAGAGCCTCATAATGGTAATGCCTGGTATGAAAAAAGTATGAAATAAATCAGGTTTTATAAGACACAGCAACTAATCAGTTTTAGAACTAAGGAAAGGTTGTTAAAGGTGCACATTTTTACAATGGTAACTCTTTAAAGCCTCTGTTACCTCCAAAAAATTAAATGTTCAGGGTTTTGTTTTAATTACTCAGCTGAGAGTATGGACCCCAAGCCTTACTTTGGATCCCTGATATATTTCACCACAAGCTAAAACTCTTTGCAAATAATACTACTTTATTACAAAGTTAAAGCATTTATTTTAAGATCACAAGATACTCTTCAGACTATGAAGAAAAACCGCATGCAGGCATCCTGAAAGAACTTACTTATTGAACCAGTATAGCCTGAGGTAAAAAATTTATTTCATCCAACCAAAGGCTTTCCAATAAACACACAACTTATTTCTGATAATATTTTGTGCACTTGATACTGCACAAGCATGCAGGAGATAAGGTCATGTTATCACGACATTTGCTAAAACAGTAAACCTAACAAGTTTACATGTATTCATTTAATAGAACAGATTATACAATAAAGCTATTCTTAGAAAAGAGTAATATTATATAGATATGCTAATCTTATCAACAATCTCTAATGTGTAGTACCACTACAGTTCAAATCTGCCTCTAAATCTTATACAAGCGCAACATACTTGCATAATATTTTGAAAAAAAATTTTTTTAAGATTTCTCATTAAGAATTTTGTGTTTTCTTTTGTACACTGACAGAGATGAGTTTTGTATAACAGAAATGCAGCATTCAGTGAAGTGTGATATCACCATAAAATTAAGAGTAGTTTTGACCTGAAGCCTTCGGAGCTCTGGTGTTTTCTTTCAAGTCTATATAACACAATGGCCCTTCACAAACAGCACCTGATCCTCCAAGTTGTTGATCACTCTCAGCTTTTACTGGGCCTAATCCAAAACTGATGCAAGTCAATGGGAGTTTCTGGGTCAATCTACATGGGCACATGGGCATCAGTCTGCCTAACTAACGCTCACTGATTTTACCTGGAGGTAAAGGTACTCAGTATCTTACTGAGCCAAATCTATAATCTGTTAATTGTTGGGCTTGGGAGATGACAAAAAAATACTTTCAGGTTTATTATTATTTAATTTTCTTATCTTTTATGGAGTTTGTACCAAAAAGATGCTTATTAAAAGCAGATATTGTGTATTGATTTGTAACTTTAAATCTAGTTTCTATTTATAAATCCTTTTTTTCCTTTTTCCATTTGAACAGAGAATAATTACTCCTGGCTAAAAAAGATTTGACTGAAGCACTAGTCTTAACTTGCTAACTGGATTATGAATGTTATTCTGGATTTTTTTTTCTTCAAAGAAAAAAAAAATTGAACAAAAGAATCTTCCCAATGCGGTCAAGTATTTCTTCTACCAGACAGCATCTTTCATCTCAGCGCTCACTCATTTTACTTTTTAATCAGATGTATGTATCTAATACTTCTGCATTGTTGGCTTTTCTTTTCCCTCCCCTAATTTACTATACCATTGAAACTAACCCAGCAAGTTCATAACAGCAAATACTTGGAACCATAAAATAATATTTTTATGAGCCTGTTACATTTTCCCAAAATTTAAATATAAATTCATACCTATATAGGGCCTGTTCTTCCTATCTATTCTTACATTACATCAAAGTATAATTTTATGAAATTGTTTTACCGCATACAATATTAAATCAATCTCCTGGATGTCAACACAATAATAATTCTGAATAGCACTTGGATTATTTTAGAAGGGAAAAGCAGTTGTCTTTTTCATTAGAGTGTCTTTCAGTGTTTTACAATTAACTCTTCTGTAAGACCATACATGAGCAATATTTATACTTCAATATTCTCTTTACTAGACTGAATGTTAGGATGCAAGCATCCACAGATTATTACTGTAACTCTTCAATGGAATGATTCAAAATACTTTGCTTGAAGAAGTATATTTCAAATGCAGAGGATAACAGTCAAATAAAACCAAACAAGCATCCAACTAAGAAGTCTCAGTGTAAAGGACACATGATACTCAGAAAGCAGAAAAATAAAACTGCTAAAGTTCTTTTATGTGAAAAGGATTTTATATCTAAATATTTAGAGGAGCCTACAACTACATATCTTACAGAAATAGCTCCTATTAAAAAACTTCTAACAGTGTGTGAGCACATAAAGATGGGGGGGGGGGTTGCGTTTTATCTTGCTATATTACTTTGCTTTAAAGCAACTTCACAACATAAAACCTTCAAGCCCACGGAAAAACGGATCTGCTTCCTACATCCACGAGAAGAAAAACCCCACCAGATAACAGAAATATATGCAATTTCACGAGGGAGAGCATCCCCTTCTCTCCCCAAACCACGGTGACATACAATTTCTTTGCTCGTTTTCGAGCGTGTGTTTTCGCTGCTCAGTGACACGATTTTCACTACAGTTTATTTAACAGACCATTAGAGATACAAGGCTCAGAAACCCCCTCCTTTATCAGGTCGGCAGGTAAAGCCCTGCTAGCATGACCCGAGCGCAGACCGCCCGGCAGGGTCTGTCAGCGCCCGCCGCCGTTTGCCAAACGCGCCTCCCGAGGACGCGGGACCCGGCGGGAGCGCCCGGCGCGCACACCCGAGGTAACAAACACCAACTTCCAAACCCACCACAAACTTACTCGGACGAGCTTTCGCGCCTCCGCCCGCGCCACTGCGCTCACCGGACAGGAGTACGGACGCTTCCATTTGCCTTCCAAGAGTGACTCATGCCGACTTGGGGGAAGCACCAAGAAACTGCTGTGGTGCCCAGTCCCGCCGCCGGGAGCGCGCTCAGACTCCCCGGGAGCGCGCTCACGCCGCGGGCCGGCGGAGACCCGCGCTGCGCCCCAGCGCCCGCAGCCCCGGCCCCGCTCCCCGCGCAGCGCGGGGCGCAGCCGAGCGGCCGCCGAGAGCGCAGCGCTGCTGGCAGACGACCTCCCCACTCCCCCCGCCTCCAGCTCAGTTTTCCGCACGGCGGAGTTTGCACATCAAGTTGCGTCCCCGGCCCCTTTCTCCTGCTTCCCCGCGCCCGCGTAGCCCTACCTGGGGCCGCGCTCCGGCCGCAGCCGCGCGTCCCGGGGTACCCCGCGATTCCCGCCCACCGCCTGGCGAAGGTCCCGCCGCCAACGGTGCCACCGTGGGGGCGGTGGGGAAAAGGAGGGAGGGAGGGCCGCAGGAACCCTCTGCCGTCCCCCGCGCACCAGCTCCCAGTCCGCTCGTCCGGGCTAAGGGCACCGGCCCCGGGTCCCCGCCGCCGGCCGGGCAGCCGCGGAGCGGGACGCGCCACTTACCGCGGGCGCGCCGCGAGCCTCGCCGCCTCCGCACCCCGGCAGCAGCGCGGGGTAGAGCGGCGCACGGCGGCACTTTGTCAGGCCGGGCGGGCGGGAGCGGAGGGCGGGCGGGAGCGGGGGCAGGGCCGGGGGCCGGGCGGGGGAGGGCCACGAGTTGCTGCCCGCGCCCCCCGCCGCGGGAGCTTACGCGCCCCGCGGAGCTCACTTTCCCCGCCTCCTCCCCCGCCGGGCGGTCAGGGAGTTTGGCCCCTCTTCTTGCGGGAGGGGAGGGCGAAGATTCGCGCACAGCGACGTGCCGAGCAGGGGAGGAGCGCGGGGAGGAGCCGCCGCTGCCAGCACCAGTACCTACTGGCGCCGTAGCGCGGGGGACGCGGTCGAGGGTCCCGCTGCTTCCCCGCGCTGCCCCGGGACAGGACCCGACCCACTGGGCTGCGGACCCTCAGCCTACTGCCCCCCGTGCTCGCAGCTCGCGTGGAGTGCCTGTCGCGGCTCCCACGCTGAGCCTAATCAGCGCATCCACGACGCCGGCGGTGATTTAGGGGTCATCCGTGAGCGGCACTTCAGGCTGATGAATGGCTCTTGGCCGCTGTCTGCCCTGATGAGCATGTCTGCGTGTTCTTGATTGCAAACACTAATGAACTTACACGGCTCCACTGCGCGCTCCCTCCTCCCGGCGGGGCAGGAGGCTTCCCTCCGCCGCATTTTGTTTTCCGCAGGGACTTGTTTATTTTTAAGGGAGGGGAAGAATTTGGGGAAATGATTCGCGGCTCCCTGCAGCACGGCACGACACCGCGCCTCGCCTCGCAGAGCCGGCGCCGCGGGCAGCCCGCCCGCCGAGGCACCTCGCCGCCGGCAGCAGCCTGGGCACGGCACGGCACGGCACGGCACGGCCGCCTGGCAGGCCGAGGGTGCCGGCGGGGCTCCCCGGCCCGGCAGCCCGCCCCTCGCACAGACACACGCAACCCCCCACCCGGCCTTCCCGTCGCACCCCGGCAATTTTCGGAGTTGGGCGGGAGCCGGGTTCCGAGTGACCTGATTACAGCTTAAACATCTGCTTTTAAAGCCGTTTCTCCGTCGCGTACAAAGGCGCTTCTGCTTATTTTTTCTCCCTGACTCCTCAGCATCCTCTCGGCTCAAAGTAGTAGCTGTAACTTTCCACACACTGAGATATTACCTACCTACCTATATAAGACCGCTCTCTTTTTCACTCCTTTATCCTTCCCTTTTAAACTCAAAGGCGTTTCACACACGAGGTACGAAACACTCGGAGAACTTAGCTGCTCTGAACGTTTAGCTGGCTACCCACTGCAGTACTTTGATTTTCCAAACTTTATCCACCGCATCTCTGTAATGAAAGATGCACGACTACGTTATCTTTAACGCTCCCGAGGAAAATCCCTACATTCCTCTGTCCTGAAATAACTGGAAATACTTCCTAGTCATGGAAACGTTACTGCGGGTGTTACCGACTGGCATTGTGAGGGATCTATCTGTGATCAGCCCAGCATTTTTCTCTCGCATGCCCGTGTTTCACCCCCGTGTTTTCCTTTTTATTTGTACTGCGCTGATCTCGACCTGAGAGGCAAGGTACCTGGGTATATAAACTGATTCGACAGTGCTGAGGTCAGCATTTGAGAATTACAGCAGGTACCACACACACAGAGGCAGCATCACATAGCACAGTTATGCAACAAGCATAATAGAAAACCACAACTGTCTCAAGCCTTTTTAAGTGGACAGCCAATGTGTAATTCATACTATTGAGCATAACAAAAAAAAAACCCAAAAGGTATTTTATAGTGGAAATAACCTGTCTTCATCACTAGAAAAGATGTAATAAAAGTAACTACTTTTAAATACAGGTTTGGAAAAGTTCTTTTAAAGATACAACAACTAAACCAATGGGATTGAAACGAATAATCTGTACTGACTTTGTGGGTGGCTTTGAAATGGTGGGATTTCATTTCAGAAGGTAGGAGTCACAGAGACCTCTCTAGAGAGAGTTCTGTGTAGGTGAGTGCAAGACAATACTGGTAGAACTGGAATCACCATGACCTTGTCTTTCAAATAAAATATCCTACAAAGGGTTTAGTCCTTATAAGAAAGCACTTGAAGTGTGAAAATGTGAATTACACAAAATTCTTAGCACATAGCTGGGCACGCAGGAATAATCTCAACCCTGAACTCACACCAAATGCTGCAATTGTTGCATATTATACAAAATAGTATTTCTGCTAAACTAAAAGCCAGTCTTGTAGACTCAGGGCTTTACTTGCAGTTTTTTTCCCTTTTGGTCTTACAGTCCTCTAACACTAAATTTAAAATTATGTTCTGCAAATGCAAGTCTAAAGCACTACATTTTTGCACTACACCCATTTGCAATACCTTTTCTAAATCCATTAATCTAGTACTAACTTGAACTTTTTACCACCTTCAAATATACTGAGTTAAGATGCTGCTTCATTATAAATAGAAAAATAACATCATGCCTTCCTTGTGCAAAGCCCACCAGATAAACAACAAACGTCAATACACATTTGAAGTTCAGAGTAAGTTATTTTGATGCTCTTAACTTGGACATCACTGAAGCAGCATTACTAGGCTCACCAAAGTTTAATTAAATTTCAGTCTTTAGAGTTTAAGTTAATTTGAAAAGTGTGTAGTCACATTTAAGGTAGAGCTTTGTAGGAAACTCTCTTCCTAATGTCAAATATTAAATGTGACTAAATTCTTTAAAATCACACTGCAGCTCTTCCTTACTTTTTGGATTGCCAATAAGCTCCCTATTTTAGTAGAGAAAAAACAAAAGGATATGCATTCCTTATCGACTTAGACAGACAGGTTTGTGTTCTGGGTTTTTTTTGTTTGTTTGGTTGGTTTTGTTTTTTGTGTTTTTTTTGTTTTGTTTTTTTTTTTTAAGATAGGATTATCAAATCTTTTTGGACAGCAGGTGTTAGCGAGAGAAAAGAGCAGGACGTCCTCTGATGTGAGACACGTCGGTTTCTGCACTAATCTACCCAGTAACCCCAAAAGATGAGACAAATTCACGTTCTTTTCAAACTTCTTAAACTGCTCTTAACGTGTCCTTCCGTACTTGAACGGTAACTCGGGCTTTGCCAGTTATCGGCACTTTCTGCTCCCAGGACTCCACGCTCTTTAGGATACTCGCGTGTCTGAAAACAACAGATCTCAAAATCTCTGCATCGCCAACGGTCCTGGGTCTACAGCTCATGGAAGAAGAAATTGTTTCTAACCACTCGTTTTCCTTCGGAGCAAGCGTCAAGATGCGGTTTAGTGCAGCTAGGTAGGGATTGCCTCTACGTGATGGAAACAAGTAGCAGCATTACCCTGCACCAAGATATTTCATAATCACAACCCTAGTAAAATAAAATAAAATTAAATTAAAAAGTGCCCTTTTCAACTCAGTCTTGCTGGTTGATCCTGACATGGCAGCTGTTCCCATTAGTTCTCCGCGAGGTCAGTTCCGCGGCTCCTGCTCCTGCTCAAGCCCCGCGAAAGGAGCGACTCCGCAGCCGCTGGAGCGGCCGCTCCGAGCAGTCGGCGGAGCCGCCCCGCTCCCCTCCCCTGTTCCCGGGCGGGGCGACCGAGCCCGCGCAGCCCCCGCGCCGAGCGCGGCGGGACCGGGTCAGGAGGTGACGAGCCGGCCGTGACCACTCTGTGCCCTGGGCCCCGGAGAGAACCCCACCGTCCCGCTTTGGGAACGAGGAAACTTTGGGGAGAAGGGGCCGCCCGCGCCGCGCAGCAGTCAGGGGGGAGTCCCAATGCATGGGGGAGCGCGAATGAGGGACTGGAGGGGTCTGGGGACACACGGAGCTGAGCTGGGGTCTCTCTCTTAGCGGGAAGGGCTGAGCTGCCTCTCGCCCGTCTCAATGCCAGCAGCGGAACGAGAGGCACTTTTTCGTCGGGTATCGAGTTGTGGTGAAATTGTAAAACAAATATTCTAATCTGATCACTGACAAAACCATAAAATTAAATAGCTGTCTGCAGAGGGAAATATGTCTTAATTACCTTAATTAAAGCAAGATAGGGCCTTACACACGTTCATTTTGAAGCCACTAAATGTACTGATTATCATACAAATCAACCTTTAAATGGGGGTCATGCTTTTCCACTACATTAGTTTGTGTTCCACCGCATAAAACAAAGCTATATGGGAAGCTGACCTCTGGTGAAAATGATGCACTTCAGCTGCACAAAACTGCTGACCCCCTTCATTGGGTCCTTAGGAAAGAACCTGAAGGAGTTTGCATAGGATTTGGAATACAAAAATGCCTTTCATATGCTGTTGATACTGCATTAGGAACTACTGTCTGACCTAAACTTATGGCCTTAAAATCAAGCACATAATCATTTTAATCACCTTGTATTCATAAGTAGGCGCCGTCACGAAGCACCGTTACTGCCATCAGTGTGTGAGTTAGTACACAAGACCAAAAAAAAAAAAAAAAGTGAGATTTGTGTTTGCTGGTATAACACTTTCCCAGCAACTACAACTGGGGGTAACCATCCATATTTCCCATTAACAGGAGGAATGCAGAATAGTTATAGCAATTCAGAAGTCAATATACAGGCCTTATATGCATATATAGAAGGTTATGTAATTTATATGCATTTATTCAGAATTTATGATTTTTACAAGAAGAATGAAGCCTTGTTTTAACTAAGCTTCATAGTCATAATTAACTTTTTTTTTTTTCCTTTATAGTTTTCTGGCTGAAAGATGTACTAAAAATCATTATAAGAAATTCCACCAGTTAATTGTTTAAATAAAGGAAGTGTACAGAAAAGATAAGCACATAAGAAGGAAGAAAAAAGAAACCAAATGTGCTTTTGTGTTGTCCGATCCTTTCCATTCTCCTTCTCCCATGTACTCCTTCTAGTAGAAGACATCACTAACAAATGCAGTCTGGGAAAAATACCTCCCTAACTAAAAGCTCTAATGAGGGACAATAATCTGTTATTTTATTGGGATAATTTGGATGTTAATTGCCCTGATGTGCCTAAACAGAAATTTTATTAAAATACTACTAGTTTAAAAAGAATTCTTGGGCTGCTAGTAGTAAAATATGTTGTATTCAAGATGACTGCTTTCATTCCTAGAAGACAAAGTTCAGGCAGTGGAGTGGTAACAATCTGTGTTTGTTCCTGTCTGCTCAGGAGAACTGTTTCTAATTGATCTGGCATGGAATTTAGTTGGAAATGTGTATGTTGCAACCTAAGCACAGTCCCTGTATGCTTTGTAAAGTGATCACCATATGGGCCTTATTTGAAACATTTGAAGGTTTTAGCCATTAACCCTGTTTAAATTATGTTCTAAATTCAACTCTCAGGGATGAAAAATACATATAACTGTGTGTTTATATGTATATGTGTCTATATACAAATATATATGTGTATATGTATGAATACAGGCATACATACACACACATATATGCATAAACACACATCTAGATCTACAGATATGCATACACACTGACTACTGTTAGGTATCATGAATATGTGTCAATTATTTGCATATTATTACTAATTAATAAAAGTACTAATTATAGATTTAGAAAATCTGTTGAGTGGAAATAAATGTTGTTCTAAAGCAGAAGTTGCTGATACTATTGAGTCATTTTCTATAGATGTCATTTTAATATTTGAGGGTGGGTTTGTATTTTTTGGGGGGAAGAGAAAATATGATTAGATCTATTTCCACATATCAAAATATTTTTAACCATTCTGATGTCACAGAGATTTAATTAAGAAAGCGCAAATAAACTAACAGCAAAGCTGTCTGAAGTTCTTTCACAGAAAACTCTTAGGAGACAATGGTTAGCTGTGATTCAGTTGTAGGGCAATTACCAATTTTTAACCCTCAAAACTCTTAATAGTGATTTCTTCTTCTGAACACAAAATGAATGGCTCAGCTTTGTTACAGGTAATAGTGCTAAGTTATGAATGCTGATGGCCTTCTTGTACAGCCTGAAATTACATTGAAAAAGATACAGTTTCTTTAATTAAAAAAGCTGCACCGAACTAATCCCTCTAGCTGAAAAAAGAAAAGTTTTAAGCAATCTCTTTCTGCTCTGGGAGAGAAAAGCAGACAATACCATAACAGATCAGAAACATAAGCTATAGTGTGCAGCCAGGAGCACAGCAGGGAACTGAATACTGCTCCGACTGTGTCATTTTTTAATCCCCCATCCCAGTTTTCCCCGTCTGACCTCATGCTGAGATGAAGTTATCACAGAAGACAGCTTTACTCTTACCAATGAATCCAACCCTGGATCTGTATTATCCTCAGCAGATCAAAACACCGCTTTCATCAAATAGCATTATCTGCATAAAAGGCATGCAATTGCCTGATAATTTCACCCAAACTATGCTATTCATTTAAAGGACAAGAAGAGAAATGTAATTCATTCCTTTTTTCCCCCCTGGAAAAGCTAACTTATACTTCACTCATGGGAACTTTTCTTTTTTTAACACAAGATCTCAAGAAGAGGTCCATTAAAAGTTTCCCCCTGGTTTACAATTAATTGTTAGAGTACTCCTATGCCGCGTGAGTGACACAAGTGTAGTTATGCAGAAAACTGGCAGGGAGAATTCACAAAGCTTGCTGTAGCCATGATACTGATTACATTAGGCATGGTTCTGCTAACCCTAATAATCAAATCATATACGGTATAATTGTAGCAGCATAAAAATAAATAGTACCTGAATGTGTTTACAGGAAAATTGGGTGATATGGTCTTTCTACAAATGGAAATTTGAAGTCTAGTAATTTTTCTCTAACTCA
Organism: Lophotriccus pileatus; assembly: GCA_035583135.1. Lineage (NCBI taxonomy): Eukaryota > Metazoa > Chordata > Aves > Passeriformes > Tyrannidae > Lophotriccus > Lophotriccus pileatus. Next base: position 39,751,322 of record JAWWES010000133.1, on the reverse strand, counting down.
GAAAAGCTGCACCACAAGATCCCGAAATATCTTCACTAATGTATGTGTTGTTTCTAACAAACCTGCATATATATTAAAAACTCACGCTGGTGCCTCTGCTTCCAGAAAGGAAAGTACACAATGCTGTGGCTCATTGGTTTTATTGATATACACTACAAAACAGAGGTGGGCAGATTGCTCCAAATGAGTACTCTTACAAAACCTATTGTATTTGGGCTATTACATGTACTCTGCTTGTTAAACTATACTTAGGATTCCTCTGCTCATGAAGGGCTTACACACTCATGTTTCTTACACACATACACACAAAACCCACCACCAATAAACCTCAAACAAAAAAAACCACAACAAACCAACCCAAACCTATAAATAATATATTTTTAAATGTGTTTTTGTTTTTATTTTGCTAATACTTGAGTGAAAGAATAAAGATTATTTTATGTTGGAATCTTGTGCTTTCTATGTTGTTGGTAAGAGGTTTCCTTGTTTCCTGAATGGCAGCCTGGATTTTCAGCACCAGAAGCAAGCACTGATATCTGGAAGAGGGAACTCTTCCTTTCTTTTTCTAATAGTACAAAAGCTTTGGGGCTGCAAATGCTAAACTAAGTACTTTTTGTGGCCTAAATATTGCCTACTCCATACAGTGCTCTGCCAGTTACTTTTCTTTAGGACCACTGGACAGGTACTGTTCTCTATTCAGAGGATACTTTTTTTTCCCCAGCATGTCTTTGATACTTTTTAAAACAGACATTCTTTGAAGTGGCTCAGAGGTTTGGAATCACAGGAGCTGCTTCAGAAGAGCTGGATTATTGAGCCTAACATAGGCACATCACACATTTACCATGGGGGTACAACCTCTCTGTGTATACACAGACACTGTGGAACTTCATAATATAAAAAAATATTGGTTTGGTCCACAACTGTCTTGGGTCTTTACAGCCTTAAGATAGAGCTCTTTTCTCCCCTGCTTTCACAAAAGCATTGTATGTTTCAGTACTTCTTTGTAAAATTAAAATATATAAACATATATATATTCACTTTCCCTGTCAAACACTATCTTAGTTTTTAATGGAAACACTTTCCTATCATACCTTATAGAAGATTCCAAGGAAGGAACTCTGTATCTGAAAGCTTGTGTCCTTTTTCCAATTGTATCAGCTAATCAGAGAAAACAACTGTGGGGTTTTTTTTAAACAATTACTTCTCATGTATTCTCAGAATATCTCACCTATGGCAATATAAATGATGTATTATTATTAAGGACTAATATATACAAGTCCAGTTGATTTTGGGTCTGTGTTTCTTAAAATTATTTCCTTTTTTGAACCCTGTTTGTAGGGTTTATTATGTATTTCCATGGCAATGGAATGTTACTTCTTAATGAAAGATTTATTTTAAAAAAAACCCTATTTGTTGTTGTTGAAATGGGTTCTACTAAAAGACATTCAAAACAAGTCTTGTGGGAAAGAAAAGAATATGAGCTGAAAATGCTAATCTCCTATATTGGTAAGGTACTATGCTATGTATGTTGGTATAATCACATGTGGAGCCCCACAGGCTGTTAACAATTTAGGAGTCTTCTTTCTGTTTATGAAAAGCAGGGCAATCTGACGATGGAGAAACTCAGGAAGAGGAGGAGTGTTAGTCAGGAATCAAGCTGTAAGCTCCCCTTCCTTCAGACTACATGGGTCCTTCTTACCTACTATTTTGTGGAGCAAGGGCACACACAAAGAGTAGGTCAGATCTAGAACCTCACCACTGTCCAGGTACCAGGTATGAAGATGAAAGAATATGGCAACTCCTAGTTTACAATGTAAAGACCCTTCCTGCTGTTACCAGACCAGTCACATTATGGCAACTACGATCAAGAGTTCTGTTAATATGGCATGTTAACTGCATCACAACATATCACCACTACCTTTTAAAAAGTTAAAAGAAATATAATGCAGAAAACCAATCCTCTCTAGGGAGATTTCTGTTTAGGAAAACCACGGAAGTCACACAGAGAAACAAGCATTGATGTGTACAGACAGATCAACCACAAACTTTACCACAGGTGCTAATACTGATGTCCTTTTACGAACTCAAATTTTTAACTTAACATTATACCATTTCAAGACATACGCATTATCCTCATTCTTGATTTACAAATCTTTTCTATTCAAATGTGTTTATTTTTAAAGCTTAAGAATAACTGACAACACTTCAAAAATATAGTTTTGTTTTTGCTTCTTTGTTGGATAGTTTTAAAACAGAAATAAATTGAATTGAATTCAATATATAGAGTTCTTAAATATCTAGAAACTAACTATAGAAACTCCAAATGTCTTTAGTATAATTACACATACAAAAAATTGTCTATCAGATAATTCTGACCTCAAATAGCAGTTCAGAACAGAACTGGTTTCAGTCACTTAGGACTATGTAAATTTGGATTCTATGATATTCAGCTCATATTCAGAACACGACTTCTATATGCAGGTGTAGAAACAGCAATTTGAGTGGGACTCTTACATATTTCATCTCAGCACTGGAGAACCACCAACAGTGGAGACAGTTTTGAGACTGATATAAATTTGGACTTCTGTAATCCCTTCCATCATATGTTTCCAACCTTCTGTTTGTATTTTCTGTCAGTTGTCTATTAAATACCGCCTATACTAGTTGAGGTGATGTTGAACACCCACAACTTCTGGATGCATGACTTCTTTCTGTTCCTTTTTTCAGGAATTTAAATACAGAAAAATGAAGTAGAATGGAGGATGAAAACAGAAAACACATTTCTGCTTTCATCATCTTCCTATTTTCAGTTCACAACTACTAACATAGCAGTGCAACATTTGCTTTGCTGATTTCATGGCAGTATAACTGCACAGAGCATGTCTGACTCTACATTACTTCTCTAGATCCAAAATAGTGTATTCATTAAGGCTATCAATAGCAGATGAAATGGCAGGATTTTTTAAAAGCCAGAACTGCCATCAGACCAGTGAACACTGGTGATGTGTGATGATATGGTGACGATATCATGGCAAGTCCCTGAATTTGGTTGAATCCTAAGTCCCAGTTCAGCACTAATGCCAGTTCTCACATTTGCTGACTCAAAGGAAAGCTGTCCCACTATTCTGGGAACAGGACTTGCAACAAGGCAAAATGGAAAAGGAAATAGTCCTAACTAGCTTAATTTTACAACATAAATCTTCTTGGAAGCTTTCTAAAGCACACAGCTACAGTTGCTCTTTCCTAAAAATTCAGTACTGACTTTCTCAAGTATTCCTGCAAAGGCTGTATTTGTGCAGCCTGCCACTTTGGCCATTTCAGCCACTATGGCAATAGCACTTAATTCCTCTGGCAGCTTCTCCACTAGAGCCAAACTTAAGCTACTTGTCTTCATTTTGACTGTTCTCCCATTGCCCTTTTTCACCCTGCCAGTCATCACTTTCTTTCTGTCAAGAGCTCAACACCCATGTCAACCTGGCATATGATGCCAGCCTCGTTTGCCAGCTCTTAAAGTCTGAAATACATCTCTCTTCCTTCCCCCTCCCACCCCCACCTCACCCCCCACCCTGCCACGATTCCTCTCACACTTGGGAGAAATTCTTGGTAGAAACCACAAAGCCAGCTATCTCACTTGTTTTCTAACTGCTGCTTAGAGATTTTATTTCCCATAGTAACTTGAAAAAGCTTGGACAGTATTTCTGATTGTGCTGACCGGTACTCCTGGTGCTGCCATTATCCGCACTGCCTTGTTGCTTTTGTTTAATGCTTAGAAAGTAAAGTTCTCTGGAAGCAGGAAGAGTCTTTTTCCATTCTGCTATGTCTAATGCAGCGTGTCTGAGAGCTCTCACAGTCTGAGTGCTCATCAAAGCCATGGCAATACAAATAAGTAGCAACATTGGCAATAATCAAATTCACACACCACTTCCTTTGGTAATTTGATAATAGGTTCTGTGTCTATGCTGATAATATTCCTCATTTTTCTGTGTTTTCTATATGTGTAAGTATCACTTTGGCTTCAAAAAGTGCATTTGCACATGTTAATTCTCATGTATGATACCAGGCTATTTAACATATATACTTATTACACCTTAAAATGAGAAGTGATACGCAAAGAGCAATTGCTGTATCAATCAAAAATTAGCCAATGCCATTGATACTCAAGGCTGCCTGTGTAACTTTTACTCTGTATCCTGCTTTTAGATGTAAGGATACTCTAATGACTAAACACTTAGTTTTTGCGGAGGACAGTCTTATTTACAGGAAAGATAGTTAATTGCTATGTAGTTTTATCTCCTACTATCAATACATTTTGCCTGACCTTCTTGCTACATACCATGAGAATTATGCACTGAATATAAAGGGGTTGTACTTTAATGATCCTTGTGGGTCCCTTACAACTCAGGATATTCTGTGATTCTATAAAAACATCAGTTGAGTTCTGTGCTACCATGAGCATGATGTTTTAGTATTTTACATTGAAAAGAAACCTATTGGGGCCCAGAATTCAAACTCTAGAGTTGTTTGACTAGTGTAGAAATTTTGCATGCCTAATTTGGAACACACAAGTTGACTGAAGACACAAAGCACTGTGCTGCATGGCATTGTCAACGTTTCTAGAAAAAAACTAACCCAGTAGAGACAAAAACATTTGGGCTTGACTCAACCATAACCATATAAAAACCTTTAGCAGAGGCAAACTGATGACTGTGTTCTTTGGGTGACATGTTATTTTCCCTAATCATGAAATCACCTTTTGCCTTGCAATCCTTCACAAACACACATTCGTAATTTCAACTCAAGAAGAAAGGACTCTAAGGAAAACACATTTGTTACAAACTGGTGATTAATTTCTATGGGCATTCTATTCATTCTGTGCATGAAGCAGTCATTTAATTAAACCACATAACACTACCACAGAAATAATACTTCGCAGGCACCCCATATTTTGCTGTTTCTTGTAGAATACAGTTTTACAAATTTTAATATTTATTTTATTCTTATAACTTCTTAGCAATAAATCATGAAAACGAAAAACTTATTTGGTGGATAAACATTAGCTTTCACAGTAAGTATTCAGAAATTTTAGTCTTTGGTCAAAAAATCTTTATCAACTAATAAATTTGTATGATGGTGGACTAAGTGAAAGGAACATCTCTCTATTCTCTTTCTATTCAGTTTCAGCTATCAGTTTCTTTCAAACAGCTTTGGAATATGTTAGAATAAAATAAGTAATATCACATTTCAGTTTGGAATGCCCTTCTTAGGAAGAAAAAAGAAAAAACAATGAAATTTGAAATTAAAATGTTAACCAAAGTTAAATAATCAGAAATGAAGGAAGATTTTTCATTTCTGACTTGGGGAAAAAAAAAAAGTTTGCTTTAGGAAACTGATTCCCACTCTCCTTCCCTGGTCACTTTAAACCTCTCCATTATTCTGTTTCAGTTCTACTTGAAACAGTCCTCTTCTCCTTTTATTTTTTTCTGTTTGGACATCAGACTAAATCAGTGATCACACAGTCAGCTTCTCTGAGGACATTCACTAGCTCTCCCCAAGTACATCCCCTCCAGTTCACGCATGTCAGACACAAATCCACCTTACTTAAGCTCTGTATTTTTTTCCACAACTTTGTCCACCTGATTTTCCTCTCAGTGCTCTCTCATGCTTGCAATACTTTCTCTTCAGTTTTACACTTTAATTGACCACAGGAGATGTGTGGGCATCAACTCACTAAAATATGACTGTGCTGGGACTAGCAGACAGACTACAGTTGGAAAAGAAAAACCTTTTTATTTTAAATTCCATTGCTCATCAACAAGTGCCCTTTCAGAAACTAGACAGAATGGCTGAAAAGAAATTTTTGCGATTTTTAAGTAGGAAATACTTAGTTCAGACAGTATCTTTAGAAACTTCACCTTCCAAAGAGGACATTTCCTTCCCAGTAGGGAACATTATCTGGAACTTAACTCCTCTGTACCTCTTCATTCCTGCTAGTTATCAGCCAGCAAGGTTTTCATCAAAAGACATTTCTACACTGTACTAGTATCAGTGAAGTGATTTAGCTTAACCTTGGATCTTTGAGTAGCCTTTGTGTCATCATTCTAACCCATTTAATTCAAAATAACCAGAAAATGAGTGGAAGAATTTCCAGGGCCATTTTAATCTTCACTTAACTACACAGAAGTGACTTAAAATCTTTCTCTTCTGCATTAACTCTAAATGGTGCAAAAATGGTGGAGCTGACATAGCAGAAAGCAGGTTTAATTTTTAAATTAAATTTTCAATGAAAGGAAAAGAAACAGTTTTAGGAGAATAGTCAATTTTTTGAAACAATGTATTCAAAAATAGTTACTTATAAACCTTCTCTTAGGCTATTTTCTCATTCTGCCATGCCAAGCATTTAATACCGAGCTGATAGATTTCAGACTGCTTAGTTGGCCTAATCTTACACTTTTTCTAGAAGATGCTTTGTAACTTAGCTCACAAAATGATAAAATAAATTACTCTTTTGAATGTCTGAGGTAACTGTGGAGATACAAACTCTCACTATATTGACACAAACGTTCAGTAGAATATATTGTATATTCAAATGGCTGGCAGGTACAATACTCCCAGCCATGTTTCTACAACTGGTAGAAATGTAAAAATAGAATAATAAATAATCTGTATCATTGTGAAAAAAATGTCTGGAGTCTGAATGAAGAAGAGGAAAACTAGCAGCAGTGCTTACTATCTTGTAAACAAGGTGTCTAACCAGACCTTCAAAGTGCTAGTCGTGGAGTGTAGAAAACACATATCATTCACCTCCTTCCCTCCAATGTTATTTTTATTCTCCTGATCTGCCTGCCTTGTTTGTGTCATATATAGGAAACACTTTCAAATGGCTAGATTGTTGCTTTGCCCCGTGCTTGCCAAGGAAGAGAAATGGGAGGTTTGCAGTTTCATTGTGGGTTTTCCTTTGATTAGCTGTGGTCACTTGTGACGCTGAGCACTTGGTGTACCCATCTATCCACAAGCAAATACATTTAGAATAAATAATAAATAATGAAAAAAATGCTCTAATTCAGCTTAAGAGAGGATTAATATGTCAGGTGAGAATTTCAAACACTGAGGTTAGAAGAAAATATCATGACTTTACTGATCTCACTTTGTACCAGTTACAAGTTACTTTGTACTAGCAGTAAATTTAAAAAATACTTAATAAAAAGCTATCAGAAAGTTAAGTTGTGGAAAGAGACAGTTTTTAAAATTTACCTTGCAAAAGCTCCATTAAGTGTTTTTCCTACTTCAAAACATTTTTGCTAAGTTGATGGGAAGGAATTAGTCATCTTTCTTTGATACTGTTGCATAGAAATGTCAGTTACAGCTGGATGCCTTTCCATCAGTGCATTAAAAACTCATGTTTGTGTATTTTTCCAGTATATATCACATTTTATAATGAAATGTTAAATATTTTACTGCTGTCTCTATTTTACGTTGATTTGTATAGAGTACTGAGCATTTGCAGTATTTCTATTTACTAGAATAATTTATTAAAATGAATATTTAAAATCACTCATTGCTTGAAAAAAACATTGCTATTTTGTATACTTATTGTCTTCCTTTCGTAGCTGTGGTGATCATTTATTCCATTATAGTGTAATATCATGGATAGTGCAGGACTTTACACCGTCTTTTATTCTCTAAATTAAGGACAGGTTCCAGACTTCTCTTTGCTAAAAGGAATCTCCATTCTCACTATATCATCAACTGGCAAATTTCTTTCTTACAGGATAACCACTTTGATAGTAACTTCTTCACAAGTCCTTTTATTGCTTTCTTTTCTCCAGCACATTCTGCCACATCTATTCTTATCTGGATGCCTTATATTTTACCTACTGCCCAGTATCACAACCGGTAAAAAAAGCAAAAAACAAAACAAAACAAAACAAAAAAAACACAAAGAAAGAAAGTACAACAAGAAAGTCTCACTGAATCACTTCTCTAGATATGTGTGAAATTTTAAAATCTGAAATTAGCTGTTAACCGGAATTATGCTGTTTTACTTCACACTACATCAAACACAATATACTTGCTTCTATACTCATAGCTAAACTATGGAGCTTCTCTGCTTAGCTCCTCTGTTGCCAGTGCATGTCAATGATCACCCATCAGGCAGGCTTTCAGCACGTAAAGCTTAAAAGGCTAGAAACCATACAAACATGTAGTGCAAATGCCATGCTTTGGTATTAATAACACTCAAGATTTACTTAGAATTTCCTCCCTCTGATTATTCAATGTCATTATAAATGGTTTCTGTTTATTGTTTGAATTTCTCACAACTTGGGTAATGAAAGTTAATAAACATTGCCCTTGTATACCCTTTCTAGCAAATATTAAGATTTTATCAGTAAAAAATATGATTGATAAACACTGCTTTTACTGTTCTAAAGAACAACAATGAGAATATTTTTGTTAATTTTGCCTTACACTTGCCTTTTGTGTGAAATACACTTCCAATAATACTATCAACATTTGGCCTAACATAGATTTATTTTTTAAACCCTGCATAAATCAATCTTCCCATTAAAAGTGATCAAATCTATTATAAGATATTCATTAGATAATAGGGGCTTATATTTTGTACAAATGTGCCATTTCTTCTCACTGTCAGCATCTGCTGCCCATACTGGCATTTCCCACAGAGAAGACCAATTAATGTCCACTGTCGTTTCAGTTACTGTATTGTATGACTACTTAATCATGTTCCAGCCCAGAGATTCTCTATAATTTCTTCTCACCCTCCCCTTCCACAGTAGTTAACTCTGATGAAATTCTCATTTGGTATTGAAAATTGAAAAGAGGACTTCAGAAATAGTAGCCTAAATCCATGTATACCTTCTCCAGTACTCTCACTTACAGCATAGGGTCTTACACAACACTCACCACTACATTGTCGAATCCAATTTTGTGTCAAAGTGCTGCCAGGTTTTTATTTTTTATTTTATTTATTTAATTTTATTTAATTTTATTTAATTTTATTTAATTTTATTTCATTTTAAAATATTATACATTTTGTTGACCAAATCCAACCACAAATTCATCAAACTATTATCCTTGAAGGCAAACGTCTATGTAATAGTGTAGATGCAGTTTTGAAGATGTGCTCAGATTTCATAGTACAAGCAGAGGAGGTATTTTAAAAGCAGATGGCCTAAAATCAAGAGATACTGTTCCCTCACATCTTGGATTTCAAGTGAAATCCTAAGATCTGACTTAAAAAGCCAAAAAAATTTGCAGGTGGGTGTTTGGGTAATTGTGGTGCAGGTTATAGAGATTCTAGACACTATTCTACACACTAACTCACAAACTCAATGATTTGTTATTATGCTTCTAGTTTTTAGTGAGAAATAGTGAAGTTGAACAGTGTAATTAATTACATTTCTATTGCTTCTCATGCGATACTGCTTTAGGCAGAGCTAAATTTTATGTTTCTTTATGATTGGATTTATAGTAAGCTGTGTGGGTCATCAAAGGTGGAGATATACATACATATATACATATACATATACATAAAATTATTCTTTCCTCAATAATTATTTGCAAAATCGATGCAATATTTTCTCCCAAATTATTCAGTTATGCCCCGAATATAATTATTAATTTCTCCCAATGTAAAAAAAGACCTTGGAATGTAGGTCAAACCAAGGAGTTTCATTATTTGGGAGCAAGAACCTCCCCCCCCCCACCTTGTTGATATCATTGTATTTCCTATAGTGGTCTTTTCTTTATGTTTTATTTAAAATGTTAATGGAGTGCGTCTGCAATTCAGATAATTTATCCTTAAATCACTGTTCTCCAGAATAATGCACTGTGAGCACTGCAATAAAGAGGCAAGTCCTCTTAAAGAACATGCATCAATTCTCTTCCCTTATGAAGCACACTGCAAATGCCCTCTAACAGGGCACAGCAGCATTACATAAATCATCTTATATGAAAAATTAACATGACATCAAATATTTATAAATATTAATGTGTATGTTAATATAACCAAAGCTGTAACAAACAATCATAACCTTGCCAAGTTTCTTAGGACAGGCGCCGCTGATAATGATATCCATTATCTCTGGGGGAACGCGCAATTATGAAAGTATACATGGGATGCTATATTGTTATCTGCTTTTAAGTTCATCCATTAAACACTCCACCTCACATTGGATGTTAACCCTCCTCTTAGTTCTTTGTCAGGTACTATTATTCTGTGTGTCCATGTGAATGAAAGATGAACAACTCTTAAATGTCTACAATTTCCCTACTTCATTAACACAAGTATTTAATTTCATATCATACATTCCTTTACTCTACGGCAATTATCCCTTGTAATGCCCAATATGTACCTAGCTACCTATCTGTCTGTCTATCCATTCCTCCCTCTATCCTGTGCGTAGCATAGCTCGCATGGGAATTTGCAGACTCCTTTGGCTTATCTTCTACCCTGCTGCATTTATCCTTTTATGATCAAAGCTCTGTCGGTATTGCCAGTAGAAATTGCAAATTTTTTTTGCTCAATAATCATTCTATAACTAATAATTCCATGCTTTAACATAAACCACAGAAGAATATATTTCAAAATTCATCAGTTGTCAGGGATTTCAAACACTTTCTGTTATCGTCATTTATCTAACACTGTATTGATGGGGAAATAAAATATTGAGCCAACAACACAAAAGTAACCATGGGTCTCCAAGAGACAAGACTAAAGGTTTTGCAGTTGTGTTTAGCAGACATGCTAAAAGAGGTTATGTCCCAGAAAATTTCCTTAAAGGTTTAAGATGCACACCAAAGGCTAAGTGATGCTGATTATTATTTACAATGAAGTCTTCACCTGAGCTTTAACAATGAGTTGTTTTAATAGAGAGGTTCAAATACATATGAAGACTTCTTCCCATTACTTATTTTCAAAGAAGATCATTGTAAATACAGATTCAGTAAAAACAGTCACTTAAATACTATACACAGTCAATATCCTCTATCATTCCAGACAAATAAAATCAAAATAAGCATTTTCACATGATAACATGGTCTTCCTTATGATTATTACCAGAACTATTAGGTATTAATATAGTGAAGCCCATTTCAGAAGTTGTTCGAGAAAAGAGGCTTTAAAACTAGGCTTAACAGCTAGAATATTACTATCTTTATTTCCCTGAGGAGCCAAGCAAAATGCAGAGTAGGTAAAAGACTCATCCAAACTAGAGGGGAAAAAAAAGGTGTCTAGCTCAGCCAGGCAGCATCTGGAAGCAGAGGCTCCAGTAAAACCACCTCTGCTGCTCTGTCACCCAAAACCCATGTCCTCACAGTGTGGTTACTTTTAAAGGTGCATCTAAGAAACTCACATAACTTGTACATGATAGCTGAATATCAGTCTAATGATTTGGCTTAGTTTTAAAATTAACAATATTTTTAAAATATGGAAATAGTAGAATTTAAGTGATTCACCCAGAAGAACCAGCAGTTCCAAAGAGAGGAAGGGAAAGCTACTTGCTTTTTAAAAACTATTTAGGTTTGGATGAGTCACTTAAGATGTGTTCTCAGTATCACATTGTTCACTCTGACATTGTAAAAGCATGAAGAACTTTGTTTTGTGGGGAAGAAAAGTAAAACAGAAATACACAGATTTTAATTAAAACATGGCCTGAGTAATTTTGCCATTTCAAATAAGAATATAGACTTTTTTAATGATTATATTTGATTCGCCTTTTTTTTTTTTGATTGCCCACTGTAAAATAGGGAAACCAAGACTTCCTATTACATGTGACACCAGACAAAACCAAAAGCTAAGCCTGAACTTAGGAAAAAAAATTACAAAGGACATCCCTATCCCTTTTTTTTCAGCGGTCTTGCACCTTTCGATTTGTTTACCAAGCCCTAACTGACAGAGTAGTAATATTCCTAAAGTAATGCTGGGAGATTTAGGTAAGTTTCTCTCTCTTCCTCACCACTTCTCCCCTTTATTTATTCTTTAAGGAATGAAGGAGGGACTTGTAATAAAAATTTCAGGATTTAAAGAATTTAATTCTGTTAAAGATGATATATCTGGACAATTTAGGGTTTTTTCCTAATTTTTTATTGATAATGGGATTGCTGCCAGTTTTACCAATGTAAAAGCTCACTTATGTGATGTTTGTAAGAATACTTCTCAATTCATCCTATTTCAAGCCTTTATTAACCATTGGTGTTTATAATTGCCTTAAAATAAACAATTTTTTAAAATAAGATCATTATTCATACACTTTATGATTTTAAGATTGAAGGTAAGAAAAATAATTCAATGCATTCTCCAGATTAATTGTATTAAAACGATCAACATCCCTTTAGCATATAGCAAATAAATGTATTTTTTAAATAAATAATCAGTAATTATTGTATGTACACTTCAAATGTAAATCATGGCATAGATCAAGCATACAACAGTGTAGACGTCAAAAGTAGTTTTTGTTCTTATCTTTGTTTCCTGCTAACATCTGAGACTGCCAGATATATTTGTCTTTCTAATAACACTACTTTTTTGTTATAATCATTCAGTTATATGTGTATAATCGCTCTTTCTTTTTTGCAAAAAGGGTGCCATTAGTATATTTGCAGGTTATATGCAAGAGATTCAAATTTCTGAGCCCATGTTGTTTCTCAGATCAGAAAACAACATGCACAGAGTGTGAAATACAAATCCTTTTCTCAGGCAATGATGCCAATCTGAACAGGACCCTTCTGCATTTGCAGTTTTTAATTTCTACTTATAAAAAATCGGTACTTGTCAAGTACGAATGTCACTTTTGATTGTTGTTAGGAACAAGTACTGTAGTTTCCCTATCATATAAAATTATCAGTACAGTTTTTCTTAGTAATTACATTTGTATTTCCTACCCTTTCTTTCAGAATACTGAAAATGACAAGTCAAAACTCTTTGTCATGATGCTCACAACAACATCTAATTCCCACAGTTAAACAAGAGAACTTGCATTTAGTAGCTCCCAAATGTTTCTTAGTTTTGTGAAAGAGCTAGAACCTAGCTGAAATGATTTGATTTTTGCTCTGTATCATAACAAAAAGAAAAATTTCATTATGTTTTTTCCTCTAATCAAGCCTCTTTAATGCCAGAATCCTACACAATAATTGCCAGGGAAAGAAATACCATATTCCTGTATTCTAGATACATACTCATTAATACATAAAGAAATCCTACTTTTACATAATATGTATCTTCTATAGTCTTTTATTAAATCTTAGATTAAAATTTGCTTTTTAAAAGGTTTTGATCCCTTTCTTACTGATGCAACGATGGTTTTTAAATTTGTGAATAATGTACATCTCTCTCTGAATAAAGCTGCGATATTTTGAAAGTATATCCTGTACATAATTTGTGTATTTTTAAAAAGAAAAGCTACAAAAGTGACAGCTAAAGCTACACATATTTTCTCATCCCTCTGCAATGTCTTTTCCTTGCAGTATTGGAAAGACTGAAGTGATTTTTAGACAAGTATGCACCATGAGAAAAATACTGAAAGTTCCTACTGAACCAAGAAGACCTCTATTAGTCTTCATAGATCCTTCAGAAAATGCCTCTGAAAGTAGGGGCTTAAAAAAAGAGAATAATTTTTGGTAGTACTTATCCTTTTCTAATGTGGACATTGTGGTATCTGCATGATTTAGTTTAGGTAAAACAGGAAAACAAGTTATTTAAAACATGAGGAGAAATATGGATTTCACTGAAATGAGTGGGGAAACAGCTGGTCTTGTGTCCTGGTGGACTGTATTCAAAAACCAGCTGAAACTGGGTTCAGGAATGAATAAAGGATCTAAGGCTGATGAAAACTAAGCATGTTACCAAGGTGACATACTTCAGCTTGGTGGGGCAGCTGTACTACTATTGAAACATCCTAATTCGAATAACCTATGGTGCGCTATTGCTAAAACAAAAACCAGCTTTCCCCACCTGACAGACACTAAGCTGAAATAATTGCTAACAGAAACAATGTAAGGAGCAGAAAAGGATGTGTGTTTTGCACAATAACAAATTAGGATAAGGATGAGAAAAAAATTATAAAACCTAATAACATTTTTGATGCCTTTTTCTTAACCAATATTACAAACTAGTCAGCTAACGTTGTACTTCTACGTAATTACATTCCTAATTGCAAAATAACACTAAGAAATCCTTAGTGCTAAGGAACTAGCTTCAAGAGGGAGAGTGTTTTCAGAGTGCATGAAGGTCTTAGTGATATGGATTACTCAAAGAAAGAGAGATCAGCAGTTATCACCTGGAAGGCAGAGGATTTATTCCAGAAGAGTCGGGAGGTTGGATTTAGGCAGTGGGAGACCTCAGTTCCAAATAAATGAGCCAATCCATCTGATTAACATGTGTGATAGCAATCTCCAGTCTCTTGTTTATAATAGTATTTCTAAATTTTATCTGTTGTGTTCCATTAGCACAAGAACTTTGTTAAGCATTGATATATGTTTAAGCAGAGGCTCTAGGTTGGTATACTCAAGAAAATAACAATCAGACAAATGAGATGAGAGAATTAATGTATGTTCCTTTTCTGACTGTTTCCAGTTTCTCTTCTTTTCTCTCTTTTTTTTTCAGTATTTACTTAAAATGTTTCAGGCTTCAAACTTACTAAGGTAACATCTAGTATCACTCAGAGCAGGAAAATGGTTGGCGTAAGCACACGTTACAAGACATTTTGTGAATTATGATCTTTTTCAAGGCATCCAGAATGGATCTTTGTAGTCACGTTCCTGCCTTATAACTCACTAAATACTATCTAGAAGTGATCAAATGATTTGCTGATCATATGCTGGTCATAAAAGGGAACAGATTTCAGAAGGTAGAGAGAGTGCAGAGAAAAATACTGAGAAATTCTTTTGAGGGAACATTCCTTAAGTTAACACGGTTTTAATTTGAAATGGCTTAAAATTAACAAAGTGAAGATTTGTGTTTGGTTGGTTGGTTGGTGTTTTTTTTTTGTTTGTTTGTTTGTTTGGGTTTTTTTGTTTGTTTGTTTTGGTTTTTTGGTTTGGTTTGGTTTTTTTGTGGCTTGAGCTATATATCTACCTCTAGAGAAAGACTAACTTTTTTCAGAAGACTGAAACGGAATGAAAAGGGGTATGAAATACAAATATTTATCTGAATCCCACTTTCTCAGTGTTAGTGACATTTAAGTTCTTTCCTTTAGGTCTGAATTTGTCTTTTATAATCCAGATCTATTTTAGAACTTAATATATTACAAAATATTTTCATTTGAAACGTATTTACCACAGCTGTTGATGACTCAACCCAGGAAAGGACACTGCCTTTCCTCCTATAGCAGAGATGATGCTTCAGGAACAGTCAAGCATCCTGCTGAGATGATGAGTTTCTGAACAGCAGTCTCCATCAACCAGCCAGGGCAGCTACCTAGAGTCCAGATAGTATAGTAAACAGAAGTACTGGGGGAGGGAAAAAAAAAAAATAAGAGGGGAAGCTAGATTGGATCTAAGTAGCAGTATTAATAATGCATAAGAGGGAAAATACAGACAGGGAAATTTCTTCAGAGCCCAGATATACTGCCTAGTGACAGACTCATTGTTACAAATACGGCAGGATTTCCCCTCTGCCCCAGAAGGTCATAGTTTTAAGTTTTCACTGCAACCTGAAGTAAGATTATGTCCATATTTCCCCATATCAACCAACAATATTATTGCTGGGAACATGGAGGAACTGTGGGAGTTGTAAAAACCAAAGAAAAATTCAGCAGTTATGGGGGGAAAAAAAGCCAGCTGTTTAACCAGAAACCAAAATTGTCTAAGTTACTATGATGAATAAAGACACGGGTACCTCTTTCAGGATGTACACAAAAAGCACATAGCACATACTCAGGAGAGCCTAATTAGAATTGTATGTTTTTAAAATTGCTAAAGTAGCTTCATATATGAAACAATTTTGGGAAGGAAGTGAGGCTAGCACTCTAAATCCTGGCTTAGGGGATCACAGTCAGCCCTGGTCTTATGCTCACTATACTCTGCCTGCAACTTTGCATGAAGATTACTCATACATCACTTAAAAATTAGTATTTGTCTCCTTTACAGACTTTTTCTACAAAAGTTAATTGCCTTGTGAGTTGCAAGTACCATTTGTGATTTGAAGCATTATTATACTGTAAGTATGGTCATTTCTACTGCTGTACGCACACTAAGATGTAAGAATGCTCTTGCCATTTTTCTGGGACATTCATAATTATTCATAAGTATTCACAATTCCTCTGTCTGGCCATGCAGTATCAGACAGAATCTTTAAAAAATGGAAGACGTGGAAGCTACATTTTAAGCTTCATTTGTGTAATCCTAGAAATGAATGAAACCAATAATACTTTGTATGCCCTTTTTGTTTTTTTTTCCCCAACCATAGACTGGGGGGCGGGAAAAAAGAGTTCTTTAAGTTTTCTAGCTCTCAAAACTCATGAAAATAGTGTTCTCAGCAGACCTGTAATGCATCAAGAGTATAGTGTTTAAACTCCAAGAAATTTCTCTGTGTCTTGAAGTATAAATTTGATCAGATGAATAATTCTTTAGATGCTGAAATCTATTGGAACTATGTTGTGCCTTAACAATTAAAATTCATTCTTCTGGTGGATGTCCAGAAACAATTTGGATCCTGAAGCAGTATTTCTTTTATGCACATCACAGCATAAAAGTACTCATTTTTAATAGAAAGCAATAAACGGCCTCTTTTCCCTAATGACCCTGACAAGTAATTTTCTATAGATTTACACTTGAGATCGCTGGATGAAACCTTTTTGCAATCAGTATAAGCATATACAAACAGAAAAGCTCAACACTTTCCCCTAAAACTTGGCAGCTTGTAGCACTGAAGTTGCACATGAAGCACTGATAATATTTCTCTATGGATGCATCAGATTTAACATTTCTGCATAGGTCAACTCAGAGCATCACAATGACCAAGTACAAGCTTATTGTACCAAAGGTCATGCAAAACTGTCCCAGCATTGAAAGCTATTTTGTCCTCCTTGTTTATTAATGCTGATCTATCTATACTAATGGATTTAGCTTGTAGGGGGCTGGGGAAAGAATGAGAGTTGCTATTTCTCAGCTTCCATTCTCCATTAATATTAATATCATCTTCAGCTATAGCATACTGGTATGGTACATACTAAGAACTTACAGGACACAGAGCTCCAGTGCTTAACAGGCACATGTATTTGTTTTGAAAATCAAATACACTCTGCAATGTGTTATTGTTCACAGTTATTAACTGTGGCATTATATGTTAACAAAGAATCTTGTTTCAGTAACATGTCTTCAGACTTCATCCTCTGAAATTAACAACATAAGGTCAGATTTTTGGTACACAAAAATTAGGTTTATTTTAAAAAACACTGTTATGTTTAAAACAAAAGTAAATATGTTTAGATACCAGTAATGCAGTCTCTATGCTTAAAAAGCTTCCAGTTTGTTTACTGTGAGTTTAGTTACGTAAATGCTGCAGAATTAATCCTGAGTCCCACAAGAAGACCCATTAAAAACAGTTGAAGATATACATCTGTCAGGAAAATCTGTGCGAATAAGCATCTCAGACTGAATACTTATTTTTGTAAATCACAGGGATCTTTCCATATGCAAGGGTCTGCATTCCTGTCACTGTAGCTAGGTAATTGAATTTACTAGCCAAATCCCTCGAATTTTCTTACAGAAATTCCCAAAGCAGAAGTGGTAGTTCATCAATTTAATTCCTGGTGTAAATGCATATGAATTATGTGTCTCAATGTTAGATATATTTCTGGGGGTAAAAAAGGCCACAAAAAACCCAAACCCCAAATACTTTTCCATAAGTGTGCATTAATTAAAAAAACCTCAAAATATTCAGGGATCTCATGCACCTGAGTAACTGTAACTACTCTACCTGAATAAACTCTCAACCCTAGTAACTGCATGTAGACAACTGGCAGAAGAAGAGAATTCTAGGAATGAGAGAAGTGATGGTGAAAAAAGGAAAAGGAGAAAAATATAAAACTGTAATAATAATAATAATAATAATAATAATAATAATAATAATAAAGAAGTCATGGGCTTAAATACTCTGAATGATGATTGGAAATGACAGGTTATCTTGATGGAAACCCACCAAAAACAACATGACTTTGCATGCAAATATGTTCTATTAACAAAGAAAAGTAATGTAATATGTAAAAAAGAATCTCTTATCTCAAACTCATTGTAGTCATCTCTCTTACAGCAGTGGACCTGGATAGCCTTTTTTTAAAAGGAAAAGTTTTATTTCTAAAGGCACCTAGGAAATGAATAAACATAATTCATAGTTTGGTGTAACTTAATTCTCATAAATAATGGTAGAATAGTTTTCCTCTGTTAAAATACAGAAATTTAAAAGAATTTTTATCCCTGTTTACTTTGTACTCATTTTGCTAAAATTTTCCATTTACCTACTAGTAATTGGGCCCTCTCTCTATTCTGCTGTGTAATTTTCTCATTTTAATTCCATCTTTGGTCTGAACACACATGGCATATTGCACATTGCATATACAAATTGCTACTTGTTTCACTGTTGTCTTTTGACAACAAGTATTCTTATTTGACTTGTGTTGAATATGTGCAATATTCAATGTTCACATATTAGATGGCCTAAGCTGAAAGTCTGGAAACTTTGGTAAAATTTTAACATGTCCATGCATCTTATTGCAAAATATATATAAGAAAGAAAAACTAAAAATGAAAATCAAGGAACAGTTTTTAATTCCACATACAAAAATACAACATATATGTAGAAAACACTTCATATGAATTACTATTTCAGTGTTTTGCAAACTAAAGTAATATATGCTCTTCACTATTTTAGTAAAATTAAAGAATGGGTTTATGAAAGTGTCTTTAAAATTTCATATTATCTAAGCTTGCTTGGATGTGGAAAATAATTTCAGCATAAGGAATGTTTATGCAGCAATCAGAGATACTTTTAGATCCTGCAACACTTCTTAAATTCAGAGCTAAGAGAACCGAATAGTCTCATTTCTCTGTAAGTCATTATTAGAATTTACTTGTAAGGAATCTGACATACTATGCCCTATTTCTTTAATATAATATATATATTAGAAAATATTTTTTTTCTGTGTTACGGGGTATTCTCATGAACAAAAGCAATTGCATGATATTCTGAAAGCTTAAAGACATACAGCACATATGACACTGAGGGTGAAGTAAAAGGTTTTTTGACCTCCACTTGGACAATTTCAAGGAAAAAGTACTAAGATAAAAGAGCTTGGGAAATCCCACTAAAGTATCTACAAATGTCTTTTGTGAAATGGTTTTAAAAGCAGGGACTATTTTTACTTGACAGCCACATAAGGAATTTTGAGTTTTAGAGCTTGTTCCTTCATTGCATTAGGCCAGCTTTACATCAGTATAACTGCATTGATTTCACTGGAATTTTCACCAGCACTGAGCTTAGCAGAGAAAGGGATCAGGACTGTAAGATATGTGGCATTCATCACCGAGGGCAAGCAGCTTACCGCTAAAGTGAAGGGAATTTGATTACCTACTACGGATGCTGGAATTTCAGAAAGCACTTCAGAGCTAAAACATATATTTCTTTCCTTCTCCTCATTTGTTAAAAACAACGTTTTGCATTCATATTGGAAGGAAAAAAAAACCCCACTCCAAAATGATCATTCATTGGAATAATTCTTCATGCTTTTAGAGTACACTATAGATTTGAAAGTTGCTCTGGATTTGCTCATCTTCTTGGACTGTAATGGACTTTCTGAGCTGGTCTGTGCTCCCAGAGACTTTTACCTTCCATTCACTTCTAACTGTGACAGAAATTGATGGGATTTTATCTGTCTCACGAGGGAAAATATATACAAATGCCTCAATTTTAAATGAAGCTGTTTCTGCATTTACAAGAAGTAAACTTATGCTTATTTTCATACGTTTCTTTAAAACTGCTTTCAAGTTACTCAGAAATGCCAAAGTATCCTTTTTATAGTATAGGGCATTTATTTTCTGTTTATTTGTCTATTTAGTTGTGTGTTTGGGGTGTTTGAAAACCAGTGCAAAAACTAGCAGTTCTTTTCTACACAGAAAAATTGTTATTATTTATTTCAAATACATGTATTACCTTTGATACAGTTTAAGTTTCTTAGTTTTACATGAAGAAAAAGTATCAAATATTTAAGGGGGGAAAAATGATGTTTTTTGTTTCTTTGTCAGTAAGTCTTAAATTAATCATCAGGGAGCCAAACTGACAAAATTTCTTTAATCTTGGTGTCAGCAGTAAACAATCAATGATAGTCCTTCTTTTTGGTGAAGAAGCACTTAGAATAGGAGCAGACAGGTCACAGAATCACAAAATCTCATTTCATAAAATAATTGTTTTTCTGAGGGTGGGAGAACAATTTCATTTGTACATTTGCTTTTCTCTTTCAGCAAGAAGTTAAAAACAAATATGTAACATCTTATTTCTGTCTGAAAATCAACTATTTTTCTATGTAAGAGTTGTGAGAAGAATGCATTCTCAAGATGAAATAAAAGATGAAACTTCCTGTGGGATACATCCAATTTGAATGTTGTTGGAATGCCATCTTGATATTTTATTACAGTCACACTATAACTTTTTTTCCCCTGTAGAGCTGTCCCTTTCTTCTGCCATCATCAGTAACTTTCCTTACACATTTGTATGTTAGGAGGCAGAGATGACTCCTCTGTAGACTTTTCCTAGGAAATGCTATTCAGATGGTGGTTCTGTCCTCTGTGGTTAACCGAAGGATCGAGCCAAATCCTATATGATTCTCTTCATTTCAGGGAAGCAAAGCCAGCAAATATATAAGCCCAAAACCTCTCCAAATAGC
Organism: Lophotriccus pileatus; assembly: GCA_035583135.1. NCBI lineage: Eukaryota > Metazoa > Chordata > Aves > Passeriformes > Tyrannidae > Lophotriccus > Lophotriccus pileatus. The sequence continues at coordinate 39,730,428 of JAWWES010000133.1, read as the reverse complement.
AAAAATTTCTGCTGTTCACTATCCAAATTTTTTTTGTCCTGAAACAGTCCTACGTGCTGCTAGAATTGAGAAGGATTTTTCACATATCTGCCATTATCTGACTACTGAATCAAATTTCTCATCGACACTCAAAGATCTGCCTCTTATTTTCAAATACAAATTACTATGCCATAACCTGAAACCACAAAAAGATCCTTTACCCATTATTTTCAATAAACCTTGAATCTGTAAGAGGAATTGTAGAAAACTTGCCAGTTATACTAGTTATTTTCTTCCTTTATTTTAAAATCAAAGCAAAGGAATAGAAAGATTTTTCCAGTAAGATAAGAACTTGGGAAACACAATCTCAGAAGTTACATCTTATTATAAAATCTAGGCATGTAAAAGGATCTTTGTTAAGTAGTGTGATGGTATGTAAACCAGATAAAATACAGCTTTTGCAGTCAGGATACCTGAGATACATGTACACATATGGATATAAATACATGCTACATGCTACTATAAATAAATACATGCTACATGATACTATACCATCTTTAGCCTTTCTCCCCTCCACCAAAAATTCCATAAAGGAGGAGAAATGGACACATTTTATCTATGTAAGCAGGTTCTCTATACACTGATTTTTTTAAATTAAAAATATGAAGTATATAAATAAGCACCAATGCAAAACTCTTCTCTTCATTAAGTATAGCTATTCAGAAGACTGCAGATTAGTAAATAATTCATCCTTTTATCTTGTTCATTGGGTTTTTATCTGACTCATGCTAAACCTGTCAACTGTTACACATCTGAGAAAATACCATCATATACATTCACTAGTACAATAGGACAGACTGAAATGAGTAGTTTTAGATAATTTAATTAGGTTATAGGGTTTTTAATATAATTCAGTAAGTATGTGAACTTTTAACTCGTGTTAACTCAATTTCCTCATGCTTTCATTTACCATTTGTTGAGGACATTACACTGATTAGCCAAAGCCCTTACAGCTCTTAATGTTCTCAATAAATTCTGATTTAAATTGACTGTCACTTTCTCGCTATAATAAAGTAGATATTTGACATCTCAGAAGGAACCAGACTACTGTCTCTTACGTTTTCTTGAAGAAATTTTTTTCTAGTTTCAGAAAACCAACAGAAGTACAGTTACACTAAAGATTGCAATGAGTAGCCAGAGCAGGTAGGTGGGCTGGACAAGTGCAAGTACATCCTCAGAGTTTCATAATTTTGATTCTTTTGAGAAATTAAAATGATGCTGCATGCCTTTTGTTTGACAAGCTATACAACACTTTTTTCATATTTAATTGTTTTGTTACCGACTTATTAGCAGTGTCTGAACTCCCTAAGAAAACCCAAAATATCCAGCTTGCCAGCAATATATATTCACTGTGCTGCAATGCAACTGCCACAGCAGTGTTCTTTTTCTGTTAGGTTCAAGGATTAGTGTGGGCCAAGTGTCTGGAAAGCAAATCTGTTAAACTGCAAAACGGCAAACTAAAAATTCTGCAAATTTATGTATTAAAATTTTCAAAAGGCGCTTTTTAAAATATATATTCAATTAATTCTAAGATATATTCATAACTTATTTGGTCAAGTAAAAATCAGGAATGAATTTTAGGAAATAGGATAGAAATATTCAGGAATATAGGATAGAAAAAAGAGATTCATAGCCCTAAGTCTCTCAGTTCCTTACAATTCTAAATATTCATATCACAGTCATGTATCTCACAAATAGGTGTATTTTTCAACCACGGCCTACACAGCACTAAAACTGTGTAGGCAAGTAATACTGTGCTAGACTAGCATATTTTTGAGAACAAATTCTGCATTCATAAGAACTGTGCATCCTGGTGAGATTTTTTTTTCCACTGTAGCTTTTTTTTTCTCTAGACTTCCTTAAGGTCCAGCACATCTTGATCTGTTTTTCCACCTCATTTTAACACTTGTGATCCTCTTAATTAATCTCTGATTTATTTTCCAAGAAAACACGTTTTGAAAAGTGACAGTCTTCTCCCCATCCTTCCTGGTAACTGGGTCTTCTTGGTAGTGCCAACCTAAAACTTCCTACATCTCTTGCTCTGGGTTCTCCATGGATTCAGATAAACAAAGCTCTCCCCCACCCTTCCTCTACAGATTGCCTTATTTTTTTTATACTCTGTTATTTATTAAGATATTAATCAAGTATCACAAAAACAGGAGCCTTCACTTAAATGTCTATATTCATGCCAGGTCCCTAGGTCTCCGTGAGAAAACTTGAGTGTTAACCAGTTTTCAAATATCAGCTCTACTATAACTGGTTTGAATCTGGATTTAGGTCCTAAACTCTTTTTTTTTTTTTTTTTTTTTTTTTTTTTGTTTTTGAACCCTCCCCCATTTTTGCCTCTTAATAATTTTTTTTGAAACAGTTCTTTGACATTGGCAATTTCTCAGTCATTCTCATACCATTATCTATTCCCCATTAAAAAAATTCCTACTCTCTCACAAAAAAAATGTATATATATTCAATATTTTTATATTACCAAGATTATTTATTTTTAAGTGAACCATTTTTCTTTCACACCAGCACAAAAGGATCTGCCTTCTGACATCTATCTTCTCTTATTTTTAGCTTCATCAACAAAAAAATTGTTAATATTCTGTATGAATAAAATGCAACAAAAAGAAATCATCTTGTGTTTCGTATTTTTTTCCTCTTCCTAGTTCATACAGCTCTTAACCAAAACCAGTATTTATCCAAATATTTTGATATTAAGTAGCTGAAATTTCACAGAATAATTATGTAAAACCAGAAAACTCTGTTTTGCATTAGACTTGTAAATTGAGTTCACAACATGGATGCTATTCGCACATATATTTTCATACTAGTAGACTTTTCTTTGGGAACGTAAAAGACTACCAACTGTCTGTCTGCTCTATTATTGTAATAGAGCAAAGGAGAGTCATACTGTATAAATGTTTCAGAATCTTGTACTTATGTATTGCAGTATTTAGTACAAGCAAGAAGTAAACAGATAAAGGAGATTCACCTGCAAATGCAAGGAAGAAATATGTTAATGTGATCTGACTGCCTAGTTGGGATTTTTTTATTTGTATTGTAACTTTAATTTTGGCAGGATTCTCAGGCTAAGAGCATATATAAAAATAGATTTTTTTTTAATATTAGATCAAATTTTGGATGTGTTAAAATTTGATTGTGTCCCTTAAGCTTTTTTATTAACCTTACTTACTTATTTATTTATATTGAAATCCTCTAGGATTAAGCAGAGAGCAGAATTTTTACTTGCTATATATTTTTAAAGGAACTCTGAAAAATCACTTTCAAATTGTTCCAAAACAAGAGAAATGCATCACATTTAAAACTGTTAATTGCATTAATGCAGTTAAGGTATTGCTTATTCTTCTTTTTCATTTTCCATTAGTCAATCCTGCAATTTCATTTTTAAAGCAGAAATATATCAGCCTATCAATAAATCTTACATTTTATTTCTCAGAACATGCACTGCAATAGAAGAGAATTCAGAGTTGATTTTTTTGCCATTAGTATGTAATTTGTTTACCCAGATGGTCCATCTTATCTTCAACTCTGAGTGTAATTTTCCATAACCTGATCCATTTTTAAAGGATGGAAAGTACCTTTCCTGTAAACCAAGAAAGTAATGAAGCATGTAACATCTGTAAAATAGGTATAGCACCTGCAATATTCCAATAGTCAATGAGAAAAGTAAAATAGGAAAGTGCTGGGAGACCTTCTGTTCCTGATAACCCCAATGTCTGGAGTCTGTGGAGACCTTAATAACTGTAGGGATTCAGACTGATTTCTGAGGACAGAGTTCTGATGCAAAGACACCAGCACTGGTAAGCGTGGAGGACATGGGGCTTACTTTACAATGGGAACTAGGTAGGAGACTTGGGAAAAAAAAAATCAACCAGCAAACAAAAAAACCTGCATAATCTCTAAGGGAAAATGTCATGCTTGAGCTTGGATGACATGAAATCTGCAAGTACAGTGTTTATCAAAGAGGAAAGTGTTATTCCTGCACAAATGAGAACCTAAACTTAGGAGATATCAAGTTTTGCACAAATAATGACTCAGTAGCTTTCCTTGCTATGCAAGCAAAAATATATAACTAGAGTTATTAGAAACAGTAGAGAAAGTGAGAATCATCATAAGACAAAAGGTGTGATTGAAATACTGCTGCATACAAGTCTGAGCCATATTTCACTGTGAAAATATTTTTAATAGAGTATACCTGGCAAGTATACAGTTATTACTATATAAAAAACCCCCCGATAACAGCCCTAAACAGCACTGTTCCTGAGCTTGGAACAATGCTGTCAAAGAACTGCCCTTCACTTTATAGCTTCCAGGAGGGTTTAATGGGTATTTTTGTAGATATATAAGACAGAGTATAAACTTTCTTAGACATTTTGAGGCAAATCTTGATGATAAATCTGCCAGAAAGAAATTACACAAGTGTAACACACACTTCTTAAAAATAGAGTGCAAAATGCTGTTTAACAATACCTGCCTGTGAACAAGAAGGGGAAGTGAATGAGCTCTTTCCTCAGGTTACAAGGAAACCAAGCTTCTTTCTAAAATTCAAGTAATTATGTCATGCCTACACAATACCTATGACATGGGAGGGAAACTATGATCTATCAGGTCAGTTTCAAGATAGCTGCATCTTACTTTTCAAAGAATGATGGACTTAGTATTAAAATCCTCTAACATATTTATATATGTATTTGGCTTCTGCTATGCTTCCTCTTACCCTCCTGACATTTCAAGAGTTATCTGCCAGATCTTACAAATGCTCTTCTCTAAAAATAACTGCTGACATTTGCAAGTGGCATGCACTAATCACATACAGAATAGGATTTTTTACATACACTTATTTGTGCCTTATATTTTATGTAGACTTTGGCTCTTATTGTTATTAAAAAAAAAAAAAAAAAAAAAAAAAATTTAACACATAAAATGGCTGTATTAAAAAAAAAAAAAAAAAAAAAAAAAAAAAAT
>JAWWES010000133.1:39684289-39725306 GCA_035583135.1 Lophotriccus pileatus | reverse complement strand
TGATTTTTTAAAAAAAAAAAAAAAAAAAAAAAAAAAAGAGTGTTTATAGTTGGAGAATTTTGACACTTTGTTGGGGTTTGGAGTTGTCTTTTTTTTTTTTTTTTAATTTAATTTAAATAGTCACATGCCTACCCAGTTTTCAGCAAGTGAAGGCAATGGCAGTCTACCTCATCACTCAGAAGAAAATTGTGCATGTTACTGAGTAACAGAAAAGTGGCTCCTCCTGAAAGATGGCCTCACCTTTCTGACAAAGGGAATTAGGGACTTATAAATTCATTTCCTGCATTCAGCACTTAAACTTCACTCTAGGAGTTCAGAAGCCCCTCACTTCATCTAGTCACTTCACAATCTCTGAACTACAATGCTGCTACAGGAGCTCTGTCCCCAGCTGTTGAGGTTCTAACCAGTTCCCACACCCAAATTGGTTTCAGTTTGGCTTGCTTTGCATATATTTGTCTTAAAATGTTGTGGAAGAAACCATTTTTTTTTTTTTTTTTTTTTTTTATAATAGCTTTTAAAGAGTATGGCTGCTAATCAGTGACTAGGAGGCTGGGGCCTGTGCCAACTGCGAAAAAAATTCCAGTTGGTCTGCTCCCAGAAGTTGGAATTTTTATGCATTCTCCTAGTGGATGCTGGTCCTTCAAATCAGCAATGTGAGGATTTTGTTATCCATAGCTTCTACCTTATTTACCTGACATGGAGGAGAAAGAGGGAGCATCAAAATCACTGGCATGTTGGCTGAAGACACTGTGCATTTGCTGTGGGATTTTAAGGAGGGAGTTCCGTAACTTCTTTCCCGGACTCCATTTAATATTTGGTATGTGAGGTTATTAAACTTCTGACCTGCCATTCAAATGCATCTGTTTTCATCTCAGTCTTCAGTATATCTTAATCAATGTTTCAGTCACAAATATAAAAAAAGTATCACAGACGTTGTGCGTAAAAACTTAAACCCTGAAATTAAAAAATCATGAAGTTGCTTCCATGAATGTTTGAACAAATTTGCATATCATTTCACAAAGAAAAGATTTTTTTTTTTTTTCCCTCTCTGAAAAGACCTTCAAATTCTCCCTTAATCACATGTTGTAACTCAGAAGCCTGAGATTATGTAACTGCACTGATACTAAAGTGAACAGGGAAGGCATATCGCACCACCCATAAGGAAAATTCCCACTCCAAGTAACACAGGGAGGCCACAAGCTGTCAGGTTCTGGCGGGGTATATTTAGTCAATGATACAATGTATCTTTTAAGACATCTGCTTAAGTAATAACAGATTCTCTCTCCTAGCCCAGTGGGAGAGGCAGCATACATAACTTTAGGTCAGTTGTAAGAAAGATACAAATATTTAGCCCATTATGCTGATTCTTGCATGGCTCCACCACTGCTGTGGCATCTGTCTGCTATTCTCCTGAAACGACATGACCTTCAGTACCTATTAGAAGAGCTGAAAACCAATTGATAATAATGAAAAAGGTGCTTTCTTCCTTTTTTTTTTTTTTTTTTTTTTTTTTTTTTTTTTTTTTTTTTAAGAGGAGACTGGAGAACATGTGAATTAGGAATGTCTACATGCACTGTATTCTTCTGATAAACATTTTCTCATTTCCACATTAAACAGAATAGAAACCCTATTATTACCTGTCTTAAGTTAGAGTTCCTGAATTATAACATCTCATTTGCTGCAGAACACATACTACTAACTGAGGTTCTGAAAAGTGAATGAATTAGCACATTCTTAAATGGCTTTTCCAGGTGATTAATACACCTTAGCTTGCTCTTCCTTGAATTTAGGAATCAGACCTTCCTTCCAAGCTATGCTTTTTTAAGAGAAAAATGCATGACCTGCTTGGTCATGTAAATAAAATATCTCATTGCTGTCTGTTATTTGAAAGTGTTAAGAACTACCAAAAAAAGGAAGAAATCTGTCACAAAGAGATAAACTGAAGGTGAAAATTTTTATGTAGTCTGGAACATAAGAGAAACCATTTCATTTTTATATCAGATTCTGTCTGTTCTGTACCAACATATAAACACAGCTGAAATGCAAAGCACTTTCAGTTGGGTTTAAACTGGAAGAATCTTCTTGATGGAGCTTGTCTCAAAATCATTTGAAGTCAAAAGTGTCTATGCAAAACCATTAATCTCAGAATGTGTCTAAACACCATCCTGGAGACAGGCTACAATTTACAGTCCTCTGTGACAGGCAAATCACTAGTAGAGCCCTGTCATTTAACCCCAATGATTTCTTCAGTAGGCATGGAAAGAAAGGTTTTCACACTGCCCTGTCATAGAAGGGCTACAGAACATGTCAACACTGTATAACTTTACATAAAAATTAAAGCAATATGCAGGCATTACAGTTACAAAAAAAGATCAGCAAGGTGGGCTTTCAGATCAGTGTAATTGATAAAACTCACTACATAAAGAGAGTTTTGGCATTTTTTAGGGGAAAATATATTGGAAAATGTGTTTTCTTTTGCATCAGGTTTTTGCTCAACATACTTTAAATGTAAGATGGAGCTGTCTAGTTTTGTATAAGCCCACAGTACAGTTTCAATCTCCAGTTACCTAAAGGTATGTGTTTACTAGCAGTGGAGTACACCAGCACAATGGTCAAGCTTATCTGCCCAATATACACAAATCTTGTCAAAATTCTGAAGGTCCCAGATGGCTAAAATTTGGATTATGCTTATTTAAAGAGAACACTTTCTTCAGTTTTACAGTTTAAGTGCTTCTGTTTAATATGTATTTCACCATCATAAATGGAATTCTATGTAACCTAGAGCCCATCTTACACTTTAGAGGTGTTTCCAATACGTGTTTTCTATACAGTGTTTTCAATTGCCTTCATGCACATCTATTTAGAAACTACTTTATAAAACGCAATAAGTCAAAGTGATATTTGTTTTACATTTTTGCACCTGGTGTATCACATTTGCACTAGAAAAAATTGTTTCAAGATACATAAATGAGAAATCATATTCCACACCTGCCATCACTGCAACTTTTTTTTTGTGCAATGTGACAAGTAATTATATTCATGTTACGTACAACTCTTTGTTTAAAACTATATTCCTAGAACATAATCTAACAGATACTGCTGCTGGGTGGTAGAAAAAATGAATGCCAGAGAGACACACAAGGAGTTCCCAAAAGTAATTTGGTGCTTCCTAACTTTTCTTGCCCTGATATTCCTGCAGAATGACTTCCATCCATTTTGAGGGATACAGGTGAAAGTTGTGGGGTTGCATTTTTCTTGCAGGTCAGAACTGGCAGTAACATACCCATAAAGGAAACTCAGGGGAAAAACAGGCATCCCTGTACACTTAGGAAAATGGGCAATATGGCCTAAAGATGGTTATAGTTGCAGCCAACCCAAAGATACATACTGAATGTGTACTAAAAACGACACCCTTCTCACACAGGTAGAAACTGGTGAAAAGATCAAGGACTAAATCAAAGTAATGGAGGGAGGAAGAAGAGAAGAGACCTTTAGTTGTACTTCTCAATGTCTGTGACTTTCAAATATATGTTTTGATCTGCTTTACTACTCACAGGCATCCACAATCACAAACCTGGCCATCAGCTCATCAGCACCTCCATTTGCTGTATCAACATCCTGAAAAATCCTACTGGACTAGAAGATTCACTATCTTCTACTCAAGTCTGACCAGATACTAGTGAAAATTAGATAATCTTAAGACTTCTTTACATTTAAACAAGTGTTTAAACAGGCTCACAAATATCAGTATGGTTTGACTATCTCCAACAACTCGGTATTTCTCTTCTATGTCAGGGGAACATATATGTCAGTGGAGCTCCTACTTGTAAACTCTCCAAAGTTGAACTCTGCTCCAGTTATGAGAGTAAAACCAAACACAGGCATTTATCCAAACCCCATAAAAGGAGCAACGACACCAGTCTGGGGACTAGAGTCAATGTGTTTAAATGCAGTGTATGGGTGTGGTAGACAAAACAAAATATTTGAAAACAGACTAGATAAAGAAAAACATGTATTTTGCAACGGCAATAAGAAGCACATAAAACCCCTCTGATTATGAATTCATTGGCATCCTCTTATTCAATTATCATTAATGATAATAGCATTTTTTTGTATTTTTGAAGTATGTTAAGCTATCAGTACTAACTTAGATAATCACAGAGATAGTTAACTACTAACTTAAAAAATAATCAGCAGAATTGGGCAGCAGGCAAGATGTAAATACTGTTAAATTAGAAAAATATTATAATTTTTACATTTGTTAGCCATCAGTTTTCATAGCACACTGCCTGGCATTGTGCCATGTTCAGTGAGCTTTGTACAATGTACACGAGTCATGTAAAACACCACTTGTCGCACCGTGTCAAAAAACAATATTTGCTTCAAAAATTGAGAGCTGAAGATTGCGTTTAGAGGGACTGATAACACTTGTTAAATGACAAGGCTTATAGAAGGTAGCTATTAGCACTTCTGCATACCGGTTTAATCCAGATACCTCAACTTTCATTATCAATATTTCAACATATTCCAGTTCTGAGCTTTTCCTATGAAGAAGCACTTAGTTTTGCTGAACTCTGACAGAATGTGCACTGATTCACTAGTCTGGACAAATGCCCATAAGGGCCAGGGTCTTAGAATTATTTTAATTTTTGTATTGTAGCCTGTGGCTCCTGAGTTCTATCCTTCAATTTTTTTTCACAGCTTCAGGTTTTCTGTGTGCATGATATTCCCCACCATAACCTTAAATTATTCTGTCCTTCTGGTGTTCAGTGGCAGTCTCTGAGGCTTGGGCTTTATTCTCCTCCAGGGTTCATTCTTCTTCTAAATACTCATCATCCATTGCATTCTATAAAGAGAGTTCCCAGCAGTAGTTTTTAAAATAAAAGATAAAATGTTCAGTATCTGAACATTTAAGGCTCTAGTGTCAGTACCTGGAATGCCTCCTGTTGACAATGATGGTTATCACTGGGGGCAACTGAGATCTGTTCATTCTGAACTGTCTTCAGAAATCAGCCTTATCTGATTGTTCTTTCAGATCAAAAGAAATAGGAAGACAAAGAAAGCTGTGCATATTCTTTCACTCTGCACTTTGTTGTTAAAAAAGGAGGAATCCCACTAGGACCCATAAACCACTTTTAGATATCCCTAATCTTTGCTATGGATTTCTATTTTTTCCATTTATTGCCAGCTGACTTATTAGATTTTGATATTTTAATGACATAGCATACTGTTAGGAATTATTGTGAAAAATATATAAGAAAATCTAGGCAGACAAAAGAGCATTTATTGCTTAAATGGAAATGACATGTAATTCTCAACATTTACAGCTGAGATTAGACCCTTTTTTCCACATGATAGATATGTACTCAGTAATAGGAATACTCGTGAAGTCTCCAAAGTCACACCTGGAGCTTGTGAGCTCAGGCACAGTTACCATATTTTTAGATATTTGTGGAAGGTAGCTTGTATTGCGTCTTGCAGCAGGTTCAGTCTCAATGACTAAATAACTACCTTCATTAACTGTGCAGTGAGTAGAACAGAGGAATATGAACATTCACTTTTTAAACTTTTTATTTTTTTTCTTTTAAATCCAGTGTAGTTACATTATTGCTCACAAAAGTGTAATTGGACTGTGCATTCACATTCAGCTTCACATGTCTTGGAGCCGCAATTTTTGGAGACTTTCCCAAAACTCAGTAGGACCCTGTTAAGATTCTTACTTTTATATAAACAGCATTGCCCATGTGGCTGGTTAATAACAAATGAATAAAGGAAGCATGCATTTTACACTGCTTTATACTGTCTGACACAACTATGATCAACTATATTAAAATTTTAACATGGAACTTGTATCTGACACATGTTTTGTACATCTGGATTTTGGTACTTACTATTAATTTATATACTGCTGAACAATTGTGCAGTCTCTGTATAAACAGTTCCCTGTTTTCTGATGAGTTTTGCCTGGTTCATTGACTTGTGTCACTCAAATGGTCTGTCCTTATTTATTTTGTTTCTACCAAAAGAAAATTAGGTCAATGACCATCTTGCTGACATCCATAAAGCTTCTGTTAATCTTTCTGCTTGTCTTACTATAATGCTAAAATGAGTTTTGTGAACAACATAATTTGTACAATAGCATCAAGCATACTGAGACTCTTCTCTACATCTGTCTGATGCTGAAGAAAAGGATACGGATGATGACTGAGCCAGAGACCAGTTTCCCATCAACTCAGAAGTGTATCATATCCTTTTCTGTTGCTGTTAACTGAAGAAAATGCCTCAAACATCTTCAGAGTAGATCTGGAGGTCAAACCTCAGTTTCAGAAAACTCTACTGCTTCCTGTAGAGTTTTGTTAAACTACATCAAACCAGCAAAGAATCAAATGTTGTTTCTTATTTCACACAAAACATTCAGAAATCACAATTTTTTTTAACACGAAAACAGAATGCTGGGAAAAAAAATAAAACAAGTTCTTAGTTCTATCAACAAGTACTTGACAAACTGAGTTCTACTAGCTTTTGGTTCAGCTTGAGGTACCAAATTCAGGTTTTCTTTATTTCTATGCTTCCCGACTTAGCTCCCTCAGGTTACTCAGGTCAGATGGATTCAGTAGATTAAATAAATAACAAAAAAATATGGTTCAAAATCTACCATAAATTAGACTTAAAAAGTAGTTCAAAGAATCATAACAAACCACAAGAAAGGATTTTAATCTCTTGAAGAGAAATAACAAAAATGCTTTTTGAAACTATAGTTCAGTGACTCAAAAATAATTGAACCTCTTCAAATAACAAGGCTGCAATACTTGTGGCAACTCATAACATCAGGGCTATTTCAGACATGTTATTACTATGCCACAAAAGTGAAACTGTCAAACTTATTTAATATTTTTCTTAAGAAAGCAACAAAGTCTTCATTTCATTACCTTCTTTTTTTGGCATGCAAGTGATAAACAGCATGAACAAAAGAACATTAAAAAAAAAGAGAGAAAAACAGAAGGGAGACTTATTAAAGGAAATTTTTCTGCTCTTTTTTTTTTCTAATACACTACTCCTAACACCCACACCCTAATTAGTTCAACTGTAATAAGAGTATGTGACAAAACCCTACTTCTATTTAATTGTAAACATTTTTCTGGAAAAAAATCTGTGTTTTTCTACATAGAAAGTAAAATGTTATTGTTCCACTATCCAGTTAGCATATTTTTTTTTGCAGACGAGCAATGACAGTATCTTCTAGATTTTATCATCTGGGATACTTATTCTTGGTGCTAGATTGAATAACATCACTGTTAATAGCAACAAGCCATAGAACTAAGTTCTGCCCAACGTAAAGGGCACTACTGAAAATCCTGGATTATACTGATATAGCATCTCCCTAGTCACAGTGTTTTTCCCTATTGCTCTGTATTCTGAAAGGGAACCCATGACTTTGCCTATTATCTCTGCTTATGTTCCAAAGGGGAATGCTATCAATAAAGACAAAAATTGTTCTTAAGGACAAAGGCAAGTTTTCAGGTTTTCAGATTAAAAAACATTTTAAACATTAGACATTAAAAAAATATTTCCCAGAATGCTTCACAGTGAGTCAGTTGATGACCTGTATGTACTAGGTCCCCCGCCTTGATGAAACGGCACTAACTCTATAGCTACTGTCTCTTGCTTGTGGCTATGCCAGCAAGTTATGCTGAGACTCAAGATTAAGGGCTAATTTCCAGTGTCTGCTGGAATCCCAAGAGGTTCAGGATCTTGCTTATATGGCAAAACAGAAATGTGTTTTAGCAGCCGCTTTCCACCTGAGGCCATCTGAGCTTTTCAAAGGACGCACTGCTATACTTCATTCTGCTATTACACAGGTTAAGTTAAATATGCTCAGAAACTGCTTAATAGCATGACAAAATTGAGCTAATTAGTGATCAAATGACTCTGGTCAGTTCTGATTAGAAGTATGATGTTGATTGTGATGATAACATACTAAAATTTATAGCTTTAGTATTGTTCTTGTTTTGAGAGATTGAATTAATAGATTAATACTTCTCAAGAAGAGGTTTTTAACAGGGGCTATACATGGGAGGTACACCAAATTCCTGAATGTTAGAGACAGAAATACCTCCCTTGAAATGGTGGAGTTTGACCAGGAGAGAAGAATCCTCACTCTAATCAATATTTCCAGAACCATTTACACAAAGCACTGGGCTAAATCCTGATGTTTCCTCCTACTGCTCAGAAAGGAGATATGTGGTTGTGAGATGGACCTAGAAGTTTTTCCAATTTCAAGGAAGCAATTCTCTAAAGATAGAAATTAGCCCCATTAGTAATCCAATATTGAATTTTGAATGGAAGAAGTGAGAAGTTGTCTGCACAGAAAGAAAATTATGTCCAGGAATTCAGGCCGGGGAGACTCCTAGGCTAACTTGATTTGAGATTTCAGAAGTGGACCTCAGCTTTGATGCAGAGATTTCAAACTCATTTTAAATCACTGACTAGTGGTGGCTAAAAATTTTTTTTAATAATTTCTCAGATTTACAACTAATATGCCAAACAGTGCAATTTTGTGCAAAGATGCTAGAAGCATCTGAAAATATGAAAACATCCATCCAATGACATGGTGACTGATCCTAATTCAAAAGATTGATTATGATACCTGTTTATTGTACTGAGGACAACTTGAAAAATTATTTCCACTGACATGCCTCTCTACAGCTCATAAATAGGTAGCCTGACAAAAACTTGATAGCAGTGTGGAGGAATCATACCAGCATTTAAACAGCAATTGAGGAGATGGTTAACTGCAAAAAAAACCAAACCAAAACACAAACCAAAAGAATAGAATATGTGAATTACCAAGGAAATGGATCAACTATCAGCTAGGATCTCTGATTCTCATATCAACAATGCAAGGACTTGAGATGCTGTAACATTTAGTGCACAGAGAGAGTTAAATTAGAATAGGAGAGACTAAGTCACTGCGATCCCTACCTACTAAATAAAAAATTCCATGGGTGTCCAAATATATATACAGTATAGCAGAAACCATAAGCTCTTTGTGTTGATGTGAGAACATTGCAGTCTTATGGACACTCAATACTCTCGTGTACATTGTCATGAAAGGAAAACAAAAAAAAAAAAGCTTGTTTCAATAATAACTTCTGCCATAAAACTGTATCGTCAGGACACCTCTTAAATATAGAAACCTCTGCTAAAATACCAACCTTTAACACAGTGTTCAACACCATTTGACTATGAATACAAGTCATACAAAATGTTAGTGTTTAAGCCAGAGAAGAGAAGTTGGAAATAAACAATCACAAAAAAAATTTAATGATAAAAATTGTGAGCAAAGACTTCCATCAAAATTAGTAAGCTTTGTACACTGTTATTGATTTTAGCCTACTGTTTACAGTAGTAAATAGTCATAACATAATGGTGTGGAAGAATAGGGATTTAAAATTAAAAAAAAATTGCTTCTCTCTGGAGACCCTCTTGACACTAGGACCTTTTATTTTTTTTTTTAATCCTTACAGTAGAGGTCTTTATTGAGGACTTACACTGTTGCAAACTGCTGACAATTGCAGGAACACAGACCTACTGAGAATAAGACTACATGGTTTACTTGGCAAATGAAACAGACCTGGAAGTAATTATGGGGAATATCAAAAGAACCCCAAGAAGAATAGGGTGCATCATCACAGGACATCTGCGGCACCAGCAACAGGAGTACCAAGTGGCTGGTCCCATCTATCAGGACACATGATGTTCAAACAGCATACCAACCTTGGAAGTCATTGGAAACCACTGCCTATTCATGGCTTCAGGTGTACTGATGTAGATGAAGAGAGGAGTTCAATTGCATTAAAACAAAAAAGAATGAACAAACCAGCAGAATAACTGTATGTATCTGATGCTAGCTTTGTGTAAGAGAAGTACAACCCATATTCCGTGTGAATCTTTGTGAGATCACATATGTGAACGTCTTAGCAGGGTATGCCACTCAGAAGATATAAAAGTCTATTGCTTATTCGGGGATCTTAAATAATTTTTAAAATTATCTTTTGGAAATAAATACTGAGTGCACTTAATATTGAGATGCCTGCCTGTATGACCGTGAGTAAAAACTAGAGATACCTGTTACTTTATTCAATGATCTTGATTATTACTGTCCTCATATGATTAAAATTGTTCCCTTTACTGACTGAGAAGGATACAGTAAGATACAGTTCAATTAGAAAAAGCTGCAGTAGTGGAAATTTAAATTTGTAAAATCAAACTGGTAGAATTACTGGTTTCCTTTAATATGTGATGGTTTAATGGGCAATGGAAGAGAATGTCTTACATCAGCTTGTTATACAAGAACATGCTAGTTTCAGCTCTCAGATCTTATCCAGGGATACATTTGTGTTTCTACATAAAAGCATATCCCCAAACAACAGCAGGTACAGATATTTCAAAAATAGTCTTTTCGTTTCTTTCTCATAGGCACACTACAAAACACACATTCATGTTGGATTTTAGTTTAAGTACTTAGTCCAGGGTAAAGGAGGAGCACCTTTCAAATATTTGAAAATAATTAGAAGAAATGCCCCTGCCCCCAAGTATGACATATTTTGCTATAGTAACATTCAACACATCCCTTCCAAAGTGGAAAACAGACTAAATTAAATGCTAAGAAAGCAAGGAAGTAACAATAACGTATTTCACTTGGACAGATATTGTGATCGTATGTATGTGACAACAAATTGTCAGTCAATAAATATTCTTAAGTATTCAGCTGAAACAAAATTATACATACAACATAGAAAAAATTATGTATACCTACAATTCCTTACAGGTACTTTTTCATTCTGAAATGACCATAGCCTAATCTAATAGTGCTTAGTCAAAACCCATGTTTAAGTAAAACAAAAATAAATTTAAGAACATATGTGTAAATATATTTAAAACTATTTGTTTAAATGCTATTGTGGACATTTTTACTTCTTATTTCTCTTTTGCTCACAATGAGCACAAAGCAAGATTAAATTTTCTGATTTTGCTAGGAAAATCATACCCAGAATCTACAAAGCTCTGTCAGTAAAAGCTGCATTATCTACAAATACAAGTCCTAAGCTATATTCTGAAAACAAACCAAGAAAGACAACTAGTATTCATAGAGAAAGTGTATGGAAATATGAAAATTTCCCATCCCTTCCAGATCATTGCTTCAGTATTAATTAGTTAATAGATTAAAAAAAAAGTCAACCTCTGGTCAGTTGTGTCATATGCAACATTAGAACTGCAAATATCTTCTTTTGGGAATATCTCTTATGTTCACAGTTCCAGGAGTGAGATACCATATCCCTCCTTACACTGTCCTTTTGTCAGATGCAAGAAAAAACTGTATTACTCAGCAATTACAGAACAAATTTTAATTAACTATGACAACATATCTAGGAAATGAGAAAGGAATAAAAGCTGGTAAAAAAAATCTGATAATGAAGACTCTAGTTCTGATGACTCAGTGATACAATATCTAAAGCCCTTTCCAGCTTATCGAGATTTTTACTCTTTTACATAGAAAGAGAGCAAGCAAGAAGCGGAGGGGGCCAAGGGAAGAAGAATCTGTGGTCTGTAAATGATCAGCACAAAAAATAAATTATAGTCAAGTAACTGAACTTTTCTGATGTGTAAATTGAATCATTCCCACACGCTGGTGTTTTATAATTAAAAGACCCTTTTCACTGTGGGAAATTTTACTGAATTTTGTATTAAAAGAAGAAACAAACCATCAATCAGGAGGAGGTAGGGGAACTCAAAGAGCTCAACCTATTAAACTTGAAGAGCGTAGTCGAATTCTGAATGACTTGCTCTAGGAAACTGTAGCGCTTTTAAGGTAGCTACTGTACAAACATTAACGAGCAGAACACGTTTCTGATCGCTGTTCTAAAACCTTTTGTAGTCATATAGAGGAACACACTCTCCACTTGGTGTCACAAAATGCAGAATATGGTTGTAAATGGACCCTTTTGTGAGGTTCACAAGCTATAAATTACTTGACTTTGGTTACCATTGAGAAAAATCACTGAGCTAAAAACCAAAGGAAGGAAACCTAAACTCCATGTACTTGTTCAATTCAGTACAGTTGTTATGTAAGTACTGATCAGACAGTAAGGTTTGCTCACAGCCAGATTGCTGCCAAATTCAAACATTTCTGAGTGGACAGCAGTTCAGGGCTCTTGTAGCTTATGTGCTTTCAGCTGAGCTAAGGTCATGACTACAAATTACATTTGCAAATTATTAATCTAAAGAGGGCGATCATTAAAAGGCATCACAATAGGGCATACATATGTAAGAGTAGTTTCTTGTGGAAACTTGAGTGCTCACAAGAGATTTAATAGGTAATTTTAAGAATTTTATTATTTATTCAATTATGTTCTATTCTTGATGAGTCTGGTATCAGGGCAGAGAATTTATAACCCTAGATATTCCTTCTTGAACAAAACATTTATATCTATTTAAGTTTGCACTCTGTGAATTTATCCTAGTTTATATTTTGACCTGCACTGTTATTGCAACAACAATATATTAGATACAACAGTATAAATTGTTGATAATGGGCAAGTCACTAGAAAACTCTATACCAAGCATATACTGGCCTACTGACATTTTGTAGCTTGCTGTATTCTGTCAGCTAGACAGTGGGGTGTCATTTTAAAAACACCAGCACAATACACAGAACCCACCAGAACTTGAGGTTGTAAGATGTTTCATGTTACCTTGAGCTTTCTATGTGCTGTTATGTGATCAGGTCTCTGAAGAGCCAGGAATCTGCAATGAGAACAGATTATGAAGAATTTGGTTATCAAACATTTTTATTTTGTAATTGTTTAATTATTATTACAGAATACCACAGTAGCTTCAAAAATCAAAACAGGATATGATAGATGAAAATTTTTATTCTTCACCATTATTTTCCCCTTTGCATTGAGATATATGATGTGTTCATAAACTGTGTATCTGTCCTAAAGTCTAAATGAGATGCAGATTATCTGTAATAAAATATTTATTACAGCTACTGCTGGACTGACATGTTACTATGCTATAAAATGCAATTTTATTTCTCTGAACCATATGGAAGTGTTGATTGTATGTTGAATACTAAATGTAAAAATGGCGTTTTAGAGATGTATGTTCATTGTACCTCATTTGCTTTCACATATGATTCCTTCATGTCACATGTGAAAATGATCTTTCCTTTCTGACACTGTGGAAAATAGATCATGTGGCCTGAGAATTTAATAAAAATTTTAAGAGAAAGGTCTTCCTAACTTCAGCAGAGTTGACATGAATTTTCAATTGCAACTTAGCAATTTTGTTGATGTATGAACTAGCAAATATCTTATAAATCCACCTGCCATAGCTTTGCAAAGCAAACGTATTCAACAGTAATGACCATAAAATGTGGAAAAGATAAAGATTATTTTTTAAAGAAAAACAAACCTAATGGCATTAGAATATATACAAAGAGCTATTTTCAGAAAGTATTTTTTCATAAACATTGCAAGCTTACAGTGTTCTGAAGTAAACTATAAAATGATTTTTTGGTTTAATAAACAGGAATGTTTATTAAATGTATTTCACATATAAAGACTGAGCTTTAAGAAATTAAATGGATACATGGAATAAAGCCCTTGCTAACGACAAAAGCATCTGAAAATCTTGTTTCATTCTTATCTTTCTTACATTCCAATTATGTTCACATTGTACTGTCTGCCAAAATGGGAAGGAAAAAAAGTGCAATATGTTGAACTGAACAACCACAAGTTTTTGTTGCTAGAACTCCACTTCAAACAAGAATCCAAACAACCTACACAGTTTTACTCTGAGCCTTTAATGAAGCTGAGATTTTGCAACTGATAATAATAATTTACAATGATGGATGGAATATGAAAAAAAATACACACTTCCTATATTTTTTTAAAGACTTTTTCCCATGACAAAATGTTTTCATTTCACTGTGCTTTCTCATTTTAAAAATATGGTGTGAAGGAGCTTTTTCCAGTGTCTTTTTTTTAAAATTATTTTATTTATTTTTTATATCAAGCAAAATAGGTCAAGTGTAAAAGATCAGCATTTCCTGAGATTTTTTGTTTTTAAAGGTATGTGTTAGACTGACTAATCAAAGAATTAGATGAGGAGGTATCAATATGATCCAAATAACGGTAATGTACTTTTAATGTACTTGTTTGGCTGGGAGAGTTAATTTTCTTCATGGTAGCTAGTATGTGTTTGTGTTATGGATTTGTGGCCAAAGCAGTATTGATAACATAGGGCTGTTTTCAGGGCTGTAAGTGCTGAGCAGAGCTTACACAGTGTCAAGGCCATCTCTGCTTCTCACACTGCCCCACAGAATCAGTTGGCGATGCGCAAGGAGCTGGGAGATAACAGCTGATCAAAGGGATATCCCACACCACATGAGGTTGTGCTCAAGAAAAAAAGCTGGGGAAAGGAGGATGAGGAGGATGGAATGATCAGAGTTATGGTATTGTCTTTCCAGATAACTGTTATGCATGATGAAGCCCTGATTTCTTGAATGTGGCTAAACATCTACCTGCTGATGAGAAGTAATAAATGAATCCCTTATTTGGCTTTTCTTGTGGTCACAGTTTCTGCTTTGCCTATTAAACTGTCTTTTTCTCATGAGTCATCTCACTTTTACCCTTCTGATTCTCTTTCCCACCTCGTTTTGGGGCAGTGGTTGGCTCCATGGGACTTGGTTGCCTACCTGGATTAGTTCATAACAAGCAGAAAAGTAATTCTTAATATTGCCTCCAAACAGATAGGCAGAGATTAAGAGGATAAGAATCCTATTTTTAAATTCTAGAGAAACCAGGCTAAGTACTACATTAGATCATAAGACTGATTGGCTCTACAGCTTGAAAAAATGGGTGGATATTGGATGTGTGCATCAAAGTTCTATCGGAACCAGGAAAACCATTTCCTACAGTATCTCTAAATACAAACCTGGATAATAAAAGTCCAGTAAAAACTCTCCCATATGTTACTGAAACGCAACACTTAAGTATCTTACCTTAAGTCCTAGATTACAAATAAATATTTTTAAATATATGTGCAGACACATAATAAAATTAATACACAGCTTGACTGTACAGGCAACATAAATATGAGAGAAGACAAATACTAATATAAAATTATAGCAATATGGGGATAAGGTACTGAAATCTAAAAACTCAATATTAAAAACACTCCAACACATGGTGACCATTTACCACATCACTGATTCATACCAGGTGAGAAACTTTGTTCTTGGTATAAACACAACTACAAAACAGACTTGTACCTAATTTCCCCACCAAGAGTCTAAGCATTCTTATCTGTCTTCAGAGTATCTGCACCACAGATCTTAACATAGCCTGCTTGTGGACCCCAGACAGAAAAGAGGTTGAAGACATCCCTGTGTTTTCTATATATGGTATCACTTTCAGGAATAAGTTCTTAGTCATGACTTTACAACTGTGAATAGCAGATACTTAAATTCAAGAAAAAGAAAGAAGCTTTATATCTCTGCTCTCTTCAACATTTCCTATTTCTAGATTTAGGCGATCTTGTGCTCAAATTTCTTCCCTTCATGATTTCATTTCTTAGGTGCCTAGCTGTCCTGATTCACTTAATGAGCATTTCTGAATATATTCTTAGCATTGCACACTTGAAAGCAGGCTTTGTGACACTCACTGCCAACATATTTAACTCCCTTTGATGCTCTGATCTTCGTTTACTGGAGCATGATCAAAGAGTGCTGCCCTCAGAAACATGGGAAGGAAAACTGAAAATAGCAGCCAAAGTCCAACAAATAGCAACAGAGGCTCATCCCCGATCAGCTCTTTCTGAGGTGCTCAGATGTGGAATTCTTCAGTTTCACCTGATTCAGTCCAATTAACCAGTCTGTTGGTTTTAACAGGAAATGTAATCTTTGGCAGAGGGGTTGTGAACAGGAATTTTAAAATTAAAAAAGTGACTGTTAATCAATAGTAGCTCATCTTATGCACAAGCGCTCACAGCAGACATGGGACAAGTATCCCAGCATCGCGGAAGGCACATATAAGAAAAGGAAGAGGAATTTATTGTTATCAGAATGTGCCAATGGCCAATCTTCGACAAGAAAATTAAAATTACATCCAATTGTTCCTAACTACCTTCTGTAAGAAGACAATGGAAAGTCATGTATGGTGAACCTATTCCAGACAACAGGGCAGCAATATGACTGCCTTGCCTCAGCTGCCTTTCCAAGGGGCAGCAGGTCTTAATCCCTAAAGGACAAGACACATAGGGTTAGACGGATCACATCCTATCTGTTTGACTATTAACTTTACAGTTCTACCAGCTTGGAACTTCAGTGATTATATTGCTGTGTTAGCATCCATGAGAAAGCTTACGCTGATTTGAATTGTGGAAGAATACCTTGCACATCAGAAAAGTAGTTTTCAGTTTCAGGACACTGAACTTCAACTTCCTCCTCTTTTGCCCAGTTATATGTTGAGATGGTAAAAGCAGGAAGTGAGTTTTTCTACACAAACATTCTTTCTCCACCTTTGTTGGTAGGGAGTCTTGAGAATCCTAGGAACAATGACTCAAGTGTCTGTAAATTGAGGAGCTAGCATTAGGTAGAGTTGATGTTGCTATTTAACAGACTACAATTTATGACACTGAAACTAAGCAGATTCTCACAAAATGGGACCCTCCGTGCAATACAAGTTACAAGGAACAGAATGGATAGTGCTAGACATTGATCATCAATGCAAAGAAGCAACCTAGCTAATCCTATGAATAGTGCTGTTTTATAAATTGTATTTATAAATCTGTTCCTAGACACAGGTGGAAAGAAGTCCTCAGCCAAAGATTATATAGGGAATTTTTATTTACTAGTTTATTGAGTTGAATTATTGGCACAATTGTTCTGAAGTTCATCATAACAAATGAATTAGAAACAGCAGTTGCAGTTGCAGTTCTGTGGAGAAGAAATAACACCAGGTTCTCAGCACCAGCCTCATTCAGTATGAATGGATGGCCCTTACAGCCTACTGTGGTAAACAACAGTCTACTACCATAATCCCAGAGATGCCAGGAACCAGGGACCTCAGTGTTTGTGCTAAGAATAGAAGCTGTGATGTAAACAACTATGTAAAACTGAAAGGCACAGTGAGAAGCTCAGGTTCAGGAAAATCCATGCGGGTAAAACTCATGTAAAAAATACAATGAAAATTAAAAAATATAGATAGATAGTTATTCTGTGCAATGTGCTCTAGGATGACCATGCTTGAACAGAGAGGTTGGACCAGATGACCCACTATGGCTGGCCTCTTCCAACTTTACCCATTCTGTGACTCTGTGATATATATATATGCATGTATGTATGTGTATATATATATATTCATACATATAGTCTATACAGAACAAACACACATAAACCAATATGTATAAAATACTATAGTTATGTATACCTAGTTATTTGTGTGTTTATGTTTGTACAAATTTTTAGTTTTATACATCTTCAGTTATATATAACTAAATATATAATTGTTCTGTACAAAATTGTTATATTGTTGCTTGGGTGAAAAAACAAGTGTACTCTATAGACATATTTTATAACCTTGTCACAGTAAAACCCAATAATAAAGATTTACCTCCTTCTACACAAAGCCACATTTTTTATTTAATTGCAACAGAAGTATATCTGTATGGTCTCTAGGGAACCTCAACATGCTGTTAATTAATTTGGTTACTAACAGTGATGTGCATTCACTAGGTCTTGTGACACTAAATTTGAACAGTTTTGAAAGACGACCTTGGATTATGCAATATTATAATATTAAAGTGTCATTACTTAGAAACTATGTACTTCAGCTCATGAATGACTTTTTTTTTTTTTTTGTTGTTGAAAGATGTTTAGTGCATTTTCTATGGCTGTGATATCCTTTTCCATAGAACAGATTTTTAACATATTATCTTCATGTTCACAGTGTTACTGGCAAAACCTGCTGAGATGCTATAAAGCTGCCAGTTACCTGTCATACATGCTTAAAATAATTGGTATCACAGGAAAAGTAACACAAGAGGAAGCAGCATTAAAGAACAGGTCTCTCTGTGATATAATGCAGAACATATGTTAAAAATATGTGTAATAATTTGAGCACTGTGCATCCCTTTTCATATCAAACCTGGCACTGCTTAAACTGTTTGTAAGTATGAAGTTCATGCTATGATTACTGGCTCTTTTGAACAAAAGACCCCTTACTTCAGTTATGTGTTCACCCATAGCATAAAACTGTTTCAACTTCACGTTATCTCACACCAAGTCCACTATCCAAACCAAACAGGAATCCAAACTACAGTTTTGCTATGAAATATCTATTGGATTTTTCTTATCAGAAAGAAAGAGTAAATTATGAGAAAAAGGAGGGAAAAAGGTAAAAGAGTTTAAGAGCAACTGGGATATTTAATTGCTTAAATTATTATGAACAAGGCTATATTAATTCTTACACTTTTATTAACTTTTCAACAAAGCTTTGAATGAAGCATAAACCAACAGTGTGCCTTATCTTTTCAACATAGATTTATTTCTTAAACAGAAGAATGGTGTTTTTCGTTTACATGGAATACAATTAGTTTTGCTGCTGACGGCACTACGAAAAATTTATTCTATCTAGCAAAGTTGCAGATTGAAAAGTATCAATATATATTCTTGAAAAGTCAAAAGATGACTGCATATATGAAGGCAATTTTAGGAATATAAAGACTGCATTTCTACATTTACTTTAGATTAAGATGTATCATGATTTATATTATCATATGCATAGACCTCTTTTCTGCCCTTCCCTTGGTTCTGTGTGTTTAGATCACGATGAACATTCAGATGAAACCAAGAATGGGCAATGTACATGGAATGATGTGACAAGCATATATGACCATAGACTACCACTGAATATTTAGCAAGATAAATTTTGGTAGTTCTGAGAGAACATATTTGAAAATCAGTTGTCAGAGAATTTTAGTATTCAGAACTGTACCATCTAAAATCTCAAACTATTGTTAATTAAATGGAGTCTGCCTTTTAAAGGAACTCTATTTCCTCACTGATGAATCAAATAATTACTATTTTAATAAGTTTTGAGATTAGATTATGGACCAGCAAAAGTAGTGTTTCTAAGAAGAGTTAACAAGGTGCTGAAAATGAACGTTTTTCAGTACCAGGACCTCTGCTATCAGACCACAATTCTGTTCCTAGCCCAAGCATGCAACATTTTCAAGTGGTTTTTGCCCCCTCATTCCAGCTGCCAACATCAATGAAAGTGGTACACAGATTTCACCAGTTCCCACGTTTAAACCAGACGTGAACATACAGTAGTTAACTCAGACTCTTAAATGCTTAAATTTGAAAATGTCGAACCTCTCCTTTCCCCCCAAATTCAAAAGTTGTATAATTTCTCTCTTATTCTTTATCTACGTATTATATGTGTGGAATCTATCTAACTATTTCTATTGAACTGATAAATTGTAACAAACCACAAATTTCCTTAAAATCATTTAATTTATATCGCCATCTATTTCCACCAGTTCTGCAAGTTATGCAGAAATACAATCACTGTCTGGTAGTTGATCAAGTCAGTATTAGATAAGTTGTAATTAGAGCAGAAAATTCAGTAAAAACTGCTGTCAGGTATTTTAGAGGCAACATGAAAGTGTCAAATAAATAAAAATGAATAGAATAGAATGCAATTTATTCCTTTCAAAGATTTCTTGCAACGGATGTCACAAAAATAATATCCAAATCTAAGTTAGTTTTGAAATACGCAAAGTCAAAGGAAACCTTGTTCACTAAAACTAGATAACCACCCTAGGCTAAACCTGTGTGTGGTTTTGGATGCAATGTCCTTTGCACTTCTTTTTATTTTTGAAGTCTTTTTAGAAAGGTGTAAATGAGAGGGGATGAGAAAAGAGGGGCTAAGCCTTTTAGGGGGTTTAACGATTTGCTGTTCAACACCTATAGCCGGATTTACTTAGAGAAACCAAGAGAAATACTTAAAAAGCTTATGCTGAACCACAAACATTTGCCTCAAGCATACATTTTTTAATCAAACTTTCCAATAATACTTTCCAAGGATGTAAATTTTATCTCCAGATTACTTTGAAAGTTTTGAATAACACATGTAGAAGAGGGTAGGCCTTTAAATCCAAGAAGCGCTTTGGGGGAAACCAGTGCTCTAGAAAAATATGGTTACTGATAGAAAACAGTGGGATATAACCGCCCTTGTCAACCTTGAACACTTAGTGACTAAATATCTGGGAAAAAAAGTCAATATTACACCAACTGTGCACTTAACTATGGTGTTTCTGCGTTCACGTGGAGAACACAAAAATCAATTAATTGTGTGAGAGATACAATCCTTTCAGAATTCAGTCAATGCTCTGATTTATTAATGCTATTGATTACACTGAACTAAATATGTAATATGAAGACTTGCCATGTCAAAATGTAGCTCACAGTTTCCAGTTTCAAGATTTGATTTTCTTCTTTATTTTTCTTTTCTGTATCCTTGACACCAACTCTACGAATATAAATTGGAATTCTGTGAAAATATCTATGCCAGTTATATTTCTCCAGGTCTGCAGAAAAGTGCTTGGTATTGCCTTTTACTTTCATACTTAAATATTTATACACAGAAACTCCTTTCCTAAGATCTGAGACAAGATGGACACAAAATATAATTGCAATTAGAGATATGCTGAGCTTCCAGAAAAAATACGTCTAGAGACTAAGTCATGAAGAATACCTGCTGATTTCTGGGTAGTGTAGGTACTTAACTCACCTGCATGCTGTGCATCTAGTTACTGTTTGTATTTCACAGGAGAGATCCATTACCCATATCAATAGTGGGCAACCAATTATAACCAGAACATATTACTTCAACTATCATAATATATTAGGTTGCAAGTGGCAGATCATGAAGATGATCTACGATAATTAGAGCAAACTGACAGCAAGTTATGCACGTGTGTTATTCCTCAGAAAACAACATTACACACAAAAATCAACATTCACTGCCACATTAGGCAGGCTGGAGTCTTCGCTTGCTCCTGTAGTTTGCAGTGACAGGAACACTGAAGATCACCTCTCATTGTTTACACCAAAGTACTAATGCTTCTGCTTATGAATTATGATTTTTACTGGCAGAGTTTCTATTCTCCTAATGGCATATATGCTTTGTCTTACTCTAAAGATGTACACATTACCACAAGTAAAATACCAATAGAAAAGAAGACAAAAATGTAGTGTTTATCTCTGTGTAAAATACGTCTATTTCGAAAAAGTTTTCTCACCGACTATTTATGTCTTTTTATTGGTCTGAAATTGTTTAAGAAATTCACATTTCCTGTAAAAGAAAGCAAAATCTGATTAACTTTTTTCAATATAGACTCAACTAATACAAGCAAGAATGAACAAGTTCAGCTGGAATGTGGGAAAACAATGATAAGGTCTCTTGTTATATGCACATACAGAATTTGAAACCTAATACAGGCGTCTGTGCACTAAGATATAGAGAATATACATTGCCAACAAAGCAATTACTGTCAGTGAGGCAATCTTTGCTAAATCAAATGAGGGTGACTGGATGCTGGAACAGGCACCAAGCCTGACAGAGTTTAAGCAGTGCTTGGATGATACTCTCAGGTACATGTTGTGACTCTCGGGAACAGGTGTGGGGCAGGAGTTGGACTGGATGATCCTTGTAGGTCCCTCCCAACTTGGCATATTCTGTGATTCTATGATACTGTGAAATTCACCTCTTCCATCATCACTGAACTATTCACGGTGGATACAGTGAAGTTCCCTTAGAAGATCTTGTATACCTTATATTTTTCTTCCTACACATAAAACAGAGATTCTTGTAACTAAAGGTAGATAATTTAATCTTGTAGATTTTCTGATCTTCATCTGTTAGTCTTATAAAAAATAAGCAAGGGCATTTGAAGAAATGGAGCTTGATTTCTGGATGATTCTTTTATGTTCATTTGGATTTGTGGTATCTTCAAAAGATAACAGAACAATTGTGCCATGGCATAAATGACATGGCATTTAATTTAATTTTTACATTCTGAAAGATAGCATAGCTTTATATACATTATCAGGTTGATTCTCCATTGACATTAATGAAAGTTTTTCTAATAATCTGAATTAGCTGCTTTGATACTATCTATATAATAATATGTAGGACCAGCAGAAAAGTGCTGAAAATGTCATGAGTCTGCCAAATTTGAAACCCACAAAAAAAAAAAGAAATTGGTGCCACGCAGAACTTGAAGTCTGAAAACTGATGTTTAGGAAGTAAGTGACACCAGATATTAAAGTAAATAGAAGTTGAAGGGTCAACATTAAGACAATTTAGTTTTAATATTCTTTGCGATTAGTTTTGTATGCAAGTTTTCATTCAGCTGCATAGCAATGTGGAACAATTTTATGTAACTATTCAGGTTCCATGTAAATTTCATATAATCATAGGAAGGTTTGTGTTTTGGAAGGGATCTCAAAGACAATCTAGTTCCAACCCCCCTGCCATGGAAAGGGATGCCCCTCACTCAATGAGGTTGCTCAGGGCCCATCCATCTTGGCCTTAAACATATCCTTCGTTAACACAATGACTTTTAAAATATATTCTTCCTCTTCCTCTCATAAAGAGCAAGCAAATAAAGATTACTTATTTCATGACAATTGCATAGCATTTCATTGTCAGGGTAGCAATTCTACATCACTGTAATTTACCATTTCTCAACTCAACATTACTAATTGAGGGCACACTACTAAAGGATGCACCAGTATTGTATTGTGATCTCTTTTATTAGAAAGAGCTTACAGGATTTCTCTGGGAACACATAATTCAAGAGTCCTCCCTGATGACTGCTCCATCAGGTAGAGCTATTTGCTTAAAACAGTGGTACACAGAAGAGGAATGAGTGAAATGGTGTCAATAAATACAACTCAGTCTATGTGGGAATAAATATCCCTTTCTATACATTCAAAACAGTGGATTCTAAAGTCTGCTCCAAAATAGAATATGGAAAGCACTGTGACTAGTTCTCTAAAAGCACCAGCTTCCAACCTCAGTCCAGAAAACCCCAGTCAAGAAAAACACAGTGGGAAATTTTTTTTAATGCAGGTTCATCAGCCTGAAAAAGAGATAATTGAAGGATATGATAAAGGCCTGTATAAAGATACATAGGGAGTTGTCATCACTGTGACATTAGAATAGGATCTTTCAGTTCAACTATCACATCAGAAGTTGTAACAAACGAACACAACGATTTCCTAAATAAAATCATAACTAAGTTGTGCAAGTCACCATCACAAGAAGACGAACCTCAGAAGCACAAATAATTCAAAAGGCACAGTGGATTCATTTATACCTATCAAACATAACGACCCAAATATGACCTCTGATATAAAAAGACCTTAAGCCACTGTGTACCAAGTGGTGGGAGGATATACACAGGGAATAAGTGCCCAGAAATGCTTCTTGTACTCTTCCTTTAGAAGTCTCCTACTTGTTCAACTCAATATGTTTGTATGTTTTGCATCAAAATTAAGCCATGCTAGACTGGTCCCTCTCTTTAATAAAGATGCAGATCAATTTCTCAGAGCCTGATTTTTCAGTTATGAGATTTAATATTTTAATTAGTGGTCTTGCTAGTAAAATAGTAGGAGCACACTGATGACATCTATAGATGACACAATGTAAGTGAAGGTGCTCCAATACAGAAGATGTCTGTTATATCATACAGGAAACAATGGATGACTTTGAAGATTGCTGAAATAGAAATGGGATGAATTTTAACAATAAGTAACTCAAGATTATATATAAAAAGTATTTCTTTTAGTAACCGGAAGTTTAATATCTGGAAACAACTGTGAAGAATCAGTTGTATTAGTTTTGAAGACAACCATACACCTTGATATAATGCTGTAAAAGCTAATAAAACAGAAAAAGCTAATGAATTTTCAATTTTTTTGACTTATCCTTTCAGTTCTGTATTTTATTATGAAACTTCTTCCATAGTTTGATTTATTAAGATTTCCTAGTATTAAAACGCAAAATCACCATCTCCAATGTCATCAATAGCTCAGTAACTCTGCTTGTACAATCAACATACAAATCTAAGAAATATTTGCTAGGCTCTATTAGACTTCCATCACTTACACAAATATTTTCCAATATTGAAAAGCGAAAGACAAGGCAGATCTTATAAAAGTACAAAAAATTATGATCTCTTACAGATAAATCTGAATGTCACATATAAAGTAATTTACCATCTGGAATACTTATGGCTCCTTATGCCACTTCCCTTGGAATGCTTTTGCTTTCATAAGGAAATCCCAAGACTTGTTTTCTAATGCTAATTTATTTTTCAATGTCATCACTTTCAATTGTCAATTCCATTACAAGTGATTTTATTAGATAAATATTAGATACAGAAGAAGTTTAAATGAATTACAAATCTCATCACTGAGAGGCAGATGACATAAAATTGGTATGTAATTTGCATGTTACTTACAACTTGCCAAAGCTCTCACAAAACCTTTTGTGAGAACTTCTACAAAGGGCTCAGGTGCTACTCTAGTAATCTGATTTATTTCATGGAATTGGCTGTACACATTTTCTCTGTTCTTATACTGTTACCCATGTAACTTCTACTGATTATGGCTTTGGAGAGATGTTCCTGCAAAATCAAATACCAAATTCAGCACATCAAAAGTCTGAACTGAACAACATCTAAATTTACTCAGCTCTTTCCTCCGATAGTATTGTGTCTGCAGTTTAGTTTTTGGACCAGAAAGTAACTAAGCCACAAAAAAAAATGGTTTCTAGTTCTCAGAGCTCTAATGCATTAAATATTCAAGGAAATTTGTTATAAACAATGCTGAGTGTTCCTATGAGACAGTTATCCTTTAAAAGTTACCTTAAAAGTAAAGATTTAATAAAGTTGCAAGCACTTGTCCAGAATATTCAAACATCTGTTTTGTTTCTTTGGCTATTTTGTTTCTTTGGCTTATTATAATTTAGAATAAGAATAGACAAATTCAAGCCTTCATCTTATCTTTTACAGGAAAGAATTGTACCCTGGCACTGTCTGAGACCTTAACTGAATTTTTCAAGTTGAACAAGTTCTTATAAGTAGAGGTTTTGGGTTATTTTACTTTTTTTTTTTTTTCCCCCTCACCCCTTGTTACTAAGAAATAGTTATATTGAAAAATATCCTATGTCTAGAGTTTCAAAAGTTCACATATTATTGTGAGAGACTGAAATGTTAGTGGTTAATGATTCAGAACAATTGCCTATTTGTGGAAGCGACAGGGCGCACCACACAAAGGGGAGGAGGTGAGTTTTTGGGTGATTAGGGCCAAGCCTCTCTCTGAACATCCATCACCAGAGTCTACAAGCCAGATAAGAAGTAAATCTTCAGAGAGTTCTGCCTTACACCAACTGGCTCTGTTGTAAACCCCTCCTTCATTTGCTTCATACAAATACTTTAGTTACCAAGAATTCCTTACCATCACTTTGAACGTAGTTTCAGTCCACAGCAAAATAATTTTAGAGTTTATATATAAATTTGTTACCTATTTTTGAAGTAGTTTATCAGTTATTCCTCAGTATATAATTTTCTGGCATTCTTCAAATTCGTGTAAATACTTAAGAATGAGAAGTGAGCTCAAGTTAATGTAACAGTATCCAAAATGAAGTTGAAGTTTGTTATTCTCAAATGAATCAGCTGAATTAGGGGTGGATTCTGCATTTTACTGATCATTATATTCTGTGCTTTTCTGAGGAATTTCTATCAAAAGCAAAGTTTTAAATTCTAAAGAATCCCAAGCACTTTTAAAACTCTCCATATTTGTACAGCTTTAAGACACATGCATGGCTATTTTCACTGTCATAAATTTGTATGTAATCTTATTCTGAGCATTCTTTATAGTTTACTGATTTTTATACTGTGTGGCAATGCTGGTCTAAAATTGAACTATCTATCCAGTAACATAAATCAGTCATCAATTTGTCTTTTGAGTACTGCAAAACATTAAATGTATTTGGAAGAGCAAGGAGCAAATCACAGTATAATCTGATAAAACCCTGCTAATGGTTTGGCTTCTCACATTTTTATAAGGGAAATTTACAGAATTAAAAAATAGCTCTGTAGGAATGCTGTCAAAACACTGGACATTCCTTTCCAAACTTTATTAGATCAACAGAGAATATTTCTGAAGACAATGTAGTGAGGAAGATTTTCTGTTAAAATTCACACATCCGGATTGCAGGTAGCTCAGTGATGACACACTAGAAACTCAACTGTGCACTCAGTAGAGTGATTTATATGTCTCCAAAGGCAATTCCTAAGACCTAGGCTAGGAGCTTCAATCTTGCTATCTATTACACAGGTATCCCAATTACACTGGGAGGTAACAGCACTTAACTTTGTATTTAAATTAGAAGGCTGAGACTAGATCTTAATGTCAGACACCAACCTGTTGATGACACACTTATATTTTGTTCTTAATATCGCTTAAAGGCTCTGGCAGATATTCTATTGTTTCGATATTAGAGACACAAGTAACTGTTCTAGGAATTAATTGATTTGTTATGTCCAATACAAAGCTCCTTTTCACAGCACAGCCTAAAATGTCATTGTCTCTTATCTAATTACCAGTTAATTAACCAATGTACAATTGCTTTACGTTTCTAAAACACACTAAACATTCCATCATTCAGGAAATTTGTATCTGACAAACAAATAGAAGATAGAGAATATGAACAGGAAAGTGCAGGATTCCAGGTAGTAATCTCTTAAAAGAGATTTAATGAATGAAGTTTAACATCCATGATCAGCAAAAGAAAAAGGAAAAAACCAACATCCTCCCTCCCCCTCCCCAATAAAACCTTATCAACATGCCTATTAAGGCAATGAAAAAAAAACTAATTAAAGTAAATTAGCTTAATGTGCACAGGCTGGATAAAGACAGATCACTTTTAAAAATCCAAGAAGATAATGGTACCCATTTGGGATATGTTTTTGGCATTTTTCATATAAATTGGACAGTTTTAGAGGATAAATATGGTAGAGAAGTCCTTACAGGCAATTATGTCTTTACAGTGCTGGTGGCTGACATCATAAAAGTATAATTTTAATTGCTATTAATTGTGTTAAGTCTACTTTTATTGAATACTTAATGCCATCTCTGACAGTTGTAGTAATTTATGTACTTTAATGAAACTTCTTAGTAGAAGTTTGGACTTGGAGGGTCATTTACACTACGTTCAAAATAAGGCATTTTATCAGCTAAGGCAGTGCAGATTACAAAGACACTGATTTTTGCTTTCTCAAAATTAGTTCATTTTCATTAGCCTTATATGGATGACTAGAAAACCACTTTCTGTCTCTTGTTTTAAATGTATCAGAATTTACTAATATTACTATAAGAGACTGTTACTGTACAAGTTTTCTATATGAAGCAACTTCTCCATTTTATTAGGAAATTGAATTAAGATAAGACGATGAATGTCTAAATGACACCAATTCACATTAATATTTTGCCATTTGGGAATACAGAATGGGTAAAATAAAACCGTGAAATCTCTTTGGCCTTCAGCTACAACTCATGACTTTACTGAATAGGGTTGTCTGCTAGAAGAGCTTTGCCAATAGATAAAATAGCAGAAGAAATGTAAAATAATGTGGATTAACCAAAGAAGTATTTAGCAACATAATTTCACGTAATGTAGAGAAAAAAATGTTACTGACCCTGAGATAGCCCAGCTGGTTAGAACATGATACTAGTAACACCAAGGTTGTGGATTTGATCCCCATATGGGCCATGCCCTTAGGAGCTGGACTCAGTGATCCTTGTGGGGTCTTTCCAACTCAGAACATACTGTGAAACCTGTGACCTTACATTTCTGTACTAAAATTCACATTGCGTCACTGCCAACAGCTGTAGGTCCTCACTGCTACTGTGAGTAGCATTATTAAATTATGAGAAATTATTTTATCTCTATCAGTACCAGTTTCAATATTTGTGAATTAGTAAATGCCCCAGTCACACTAATGGGACAATACATCTACTACTGCTTTTCTGTCTGTTTTCATGCCTATTTAAATTATAGCAGCATTAAAAAAAAAAAATTGAATGGGATAGGAATGTAGCTCAAAGAACTCCCAGGCTCTTCAGACAACCTAGCCTGCTGTCAGAACTGTGCAAGGCTTACTTAATACAACAGGCTACCAAAAAAGAAAAAAAAAATAAAATTAGGCAAAATACACCTCTTTTTCTTGTCTCAGCTATCAGAGGGCATTACAGTTAAGGACCTACAGTTAATAGACCTTATAGAAGAGCCTACTGTGGACTGAGATTTTTGTGTGTTAGTTCCAAAGAAATAGCAGAATCTAATACAGCTGCTGGCTATCCCTCATCACTTTGTTATGGCTGAATCATATAAATTAAGTCACAAGTGTTAAAACTAGTAGTTTAGAGACCTGAAGGTAATTTGTAGTTTGGCCCTTGTTGCAAAATTATGTGAAATTCTCACAGTTAATTTTTAGACAATTAAGAAGTGGATATCAGTAGTTTTTGCCAAAAAAAAAAAAAAAAAAAAAAAAAAAGCTACCAAAACATAATAAACCAGGAAACGTTAGAACATTTGAAAGACAAAAACATCTAAAGGTTGTGATATTTTAATCTGAAAACCAAATTAAATTTGTTTTTTAATTAAAAATTAAAAATGTTTTAAAGTGTATTACAATATTAGCCACAGATAACTTGGAAGCAATAGTTTTTAGATATGACCAATATTCTACATTTTTCATGACCTAAGGTTGATTGCTTTATAGATATATCCCTCTACACATTATGTGCACCTGATAGCTGTAATATCACTTAGTGCAGAGTAGGCTCTAAGATTTGTATGAAACCAGGATGCTTGACAATGTAGTTCTATGAATTCTCTACTTTAAGATGACTCTAACAGAAAAAGGCTATTTCTGCTTCTCAGTAAGAATTTTTATTTCTTTATTAGTTATTTAGTGATTCAAGAGTTCTATTTGCATTTTTTCTATTTGCAGTTTTTCATTCCCAATTTATCCAGGATACCAGTTAGTTTGCATTTTTGCCTGTATCCAAACACCCTTTTACCCGAAGATAATCCTATAAGAAGAATGATGTTTACATATTACTACAGATTTCCTATTCCTGAATTACTTTATTAGTATTATGGTATTGTCCTCATGTTAGTAAAATAAACATGAAAGTAGGAAAAGACTCTGGTTTTGTGACACATAAGGAATGGACATTTAAGTACAGATTTCAATTTGCTTCAAATGTTTTTAGGTTATTTGAGCAGAAGTTTTATTTGAACAAAGTCTGCTTTCTCAAAACAACATTAACCAAATTTGGCAGAAATGGAGCAGGCTGCCTATTATTAAGCTTCCCCTCTTCTTCTCCGTATCCAAGAATATTTCCATCATTCTCTCTCTTCTCCACTCCATTTTCAGCTTCTACTCTCTTTCCCTTTTTTCCTCAAACTTCTTTTGCTTGCATTTCAGTAGTGTATCTGTTATTATATCTTTCATTTAATAGCTCTACGTTTAGTGACTATTTATGAAGTATTTTTCAGAATCATTCTTTTTTCTATTAAGCAGCCTTTCAAATAAGAACCTACTAGGTCTCTTAGGTAATACTGAAGTAAATGCTTTTCTGAGTAAATATTTTTAGATTATAAATTGCAGATACAACAGTATTTTCCTGTAAATTATCAGAGCTGAAGTCTCCATTGATTCTAACAAGTGAGATTTTTTTTGTCTGCATTTACATCACGATTGGCCCAGATAATAGAATTTAAAAAAAAATTCTAAAAAATTTGATTTCATAAATTGAATGAATGAAACATATTATAGGCAGAAAATGAAATGGGAAACAAAATCCGTGCTAATCAGCATCAAGTTTTTGTCTTGGAAAACACAAATCCAAACACTTACAGTAAAAAGTTGCTCTGACTGCCCACACTCTGGAAACCTCTTTTACATTTTAAGCTATATGTGATTTTAATTTTTTTACTTTCAGTTTCTACATAGGACAAATATGGTCAGACTTATGAGAAGGAAACAAGATGCATGTGAGGATGACAGATGAATTTCCTTTTGCAGTCTAAATAAATGAATTAGATTTTTGATCAACTATATGCATCACAGTTTACTTTCTCTTTTCCTATCTACCAACAGAAAATATCCTCGGCAAGGAGAATATATGCTATCTCCAGCATTTAAAAATTCTCGTAACATATGCAGGATTTATGTTAACAAAAAGGACAAAAGTAAGAGGTGAGAAAATATATACACAACCAACAGGCTCCCAAATAAGTTTTAGAAATAGATACTTAGAAAAAGCTATTCTCAAGCTCTCACATTTATTTTATTTAACTTCTCCCCAGGAATATTCCGTCTTTTATTACAAAGGATTGGAGGAAGGTAAATCCAAATTTTGACCTTCTAGTTCAATTAACCTCTCAATTATATTGCTAATTTAAGAATAACTTGACTGAATCAAATGGAATTATATTAAAATACATATAAATGAAAGGAGAATTAAATAGTGTATTTATAACCTCCACAGTAAAAACCAATAAATTCATGTCAAGGTCGCAAGTATTGCTGAAATTCATAATGTTCTTCCTTAGTCATGAGGTTTTGTGTATTTCATGTTCTTTATTGGAAAAAATTCAGGTAGACAGTCGGGCATGGTTTACATACAAGAGAAGGAAGAGGACAAGGAGTAGGGATAGTATGATAGAAAAACATTCTCTAAGGGACTTGACAGAATGGATATGGCACAAGGAAACTGGTGAAAGATCAAAATAGAGTTCAGAAAAGTGAGAAAGGACTAAAGGAAGCTCAAGACATTTTGTGAGGATCACAGAAACATGAAATGGATGAGAGTGAGGAGTTGTAGAGTTTCCACAAGTAGCATTTTACTGGCAGTAAAAATGTACCAATGATAAAACCATGACAGAATAAATCGTGATAGAAAAGGGAGTAAATACAAAAATATGGGGCAGTTGATCTTAAAGGTCTGTCTGAAACACTGTAACTGGGAAGGAAGAGGAGCTCAGGAATGACTAAGTCTATATCTGAGGTGCCTTACGGGTGTGTGACTACTCAATTCTTAACACACTTCACTGAGTTTTTGATTTTCAGGATACACAGGGTGAGAGAGAGGAATGAAGTGAAAAGTTTCTTATATAGAGATATTTACTGCAACACAGCTATGTCTTTATTTTTCAGATGGAAAAAGAACAGGTTTTCAGGAAGGTATTTTGATTTCAGTGGATGTTGACCAATAGACAAGAAGAGGTACATTGAAAACAAATCACCTAAATCAACTCAAATGTTTAGCTGAAAGTATAATTACTCCCTTTATACCCTACTGTCCCCTGTATATTAATCAATTGCTAAGAAAGGCTTGACTCTTATATTGAACTAGAGATTGCAACATTAAAGTACTTGTACTATATTGCAGACTAGTTACAATTGCATGGTGCAACGCGTGGTCTCTCTTCCTTCCCTGTGCTCTCCAGTTGCCTACTGCAGACCTCCCAGCTTCCAAACCTGCCAGGGCCCCCCAGGTGTACCTGCATTTGAAGGTGTGCTGATCAGCAGTCTTTCAATAAGTAAGCCCAAATCTCAATAATTCTGAAAAGAGCTGACATTTTACTGTGCATATTCTTAGCTAAATAGTCATTAGGTGATTCAATCTCCACATGATAAAATAATCAAAGATGAAATTCAATATTAAGCAATAAAAATTAAAATTAGAAGAAATATTCAAACCCATCATGTTTTCCCTTTCTTATGTTATAACTCATTAGGAAGCAGAAAAAAATCTCAGCTTTGCTCTTTGTCCATTCTTAAAAACCCTATCATAGAATAGAGCTGAATCTTAAAAAACATTAAGATAAACATCCGTAATAATGGTAACAAAAAACAAGTTGTCATGTATCTTCTGTGAAGCATAAAAGCTTGGTACATTATTTAAATGCTTGTTTATTGCTTTACAGATGTAATTTCTTGATTTTGCAATATTCAAGCATTTCAATATTTATAATTTTTTGTTTGCAAAATTTCTCCCATAATCTTTTCATTTTTAAGACTCATGAGTGCAACTATTAGTTGTCACATTCACGCGGGAAATTGCTGCTAACAGAGGGATTACTAAGAGGAGAAAAAGAAGCAATATTCCTGCTTCTAGGACTGACACCTGTAACAGAGCTGGTCCACAGAGTAGAAATGTGCATTCCAAAACACCTAACTCCTAGAAAGGTTTGGAGCAAAATGAGGAGGGTCACATGCCAAAGGACAAAAAACCCAGCTGGTGCCTTTTACTTGGTAGCCCTGATCCCAGCACGGCAGTTCTACTACCCCTGCTTTCGGCAGCTGCCTGGGGACTGCAGCATCCTGTTCTTCCCTCTTCACATATTCAGAAACCTGATAGATACACAGCTGTTACCATCAAAAGTAAAATTCATCCTGGGCTGTGTGCCAGCATGAGGACTATGGCATTACTTAAGACCCACTAAAACCTTAAAAAGATTAAGCAACTTTTAAGAACTTGTTGTATTTGGCTTTTACCATCTCAGGGAAGGAGCACTAAAAAATGCAGCACTGGAACCAAATTATTTCTACTAAAACTAGTGAATGTCAGAAAGGAAAGATTTTAAGATGGGCTTATTTAGTCAAAATTACATGTGTCAGAGTAAACAACTACTTTTAATTTTATTGATAGTAAAAGACCTTTCCAAGTTTTCATTTCAGTGTCATGAATATACAGTGCAAGTCAGTGTACTTGTCTTATTTCTGAATTGTTAACAGACAATGAAGGAATATTTGGAAATTCATTACTTTCCATCTAAAAATGGAATAATGCAAAAGTCCTTAGTTGTGTGTATGTATGAAGAGAGAACAGTTGGAAAACAATGAGATGGAAAAAAATCTGTACCTCCACCTTAAGGTGATAAATTATCTACTGTATGTCCTAGGTCAGCCTTTTATGCTATAATTATTACCAGAAAATCTGGTGGAAGTCAAGTAACATCCTCTGCTAACAAGTAACCATACAGAACAGCTGTGTCCTGCCAGCAAATTTTTTAATAACTTACACATTCCATGTTTCAGTTTTCTGATTTGCTAAATGGGAGCAGCAGTGCCAATGCATCCTTAATAAAGTGTTTGTTACATGGACATAAAAAGCAATCTGCAAGCTGAGTATTGGTTGGCATCTGGTCAGTAACCGATATATGGTCCTCATAACTTCCATAGCCCATGAAATCAAAAATTCATCCAGAATACTGTTAGAAGAAGAGGGTTAATACTGATAAATGTCAATCAGGAGGCAGCCTGCTGTATGGTTTGGACAAAATTCTGTGTTGACATTGCAACAAGGTGTATGAGTGGAACTGTGCCGGAACCATTCAGGCAATCCTGATAAACTGTATGAAAGAAAAAGGATATTTGTTCTGCTTTTAAAAGAGATCTGGCAGTTGAGAACTTAAATGCTATTGTTCTCCAAGAGTTTTTATATGATGCTATTGTCCTACTGCTAGTAACTACATCTATCATTTCAGTTTTATGACATATTTTTTTTTATTCATTAGAAACATTGGCTACTCTAAAAAACACATTGTGGAGGAATTTACATTTCTCTTTTTCCTCATATTTCTTTCTTCTGTGTTATAAATGTGCCTATTCTTTGGATTTATTGTGTGCTCACAAATCAATACTTTCATGCAGTAATAAAAATAACTTATTGTAATGGTAACAGCTCCAAAGGACTCCTGACTATGAGTGGCATTTTATTTAATTCAGATCTATGTTCCGTTCAACAACTAATGGCCCACTGTGGGTTATAAAATGATTAAAATTCCTGTCAAACTGGCCTCCTGGAAAGAGGGAGACCAACTCCTTTTCCTGCAGTTGGTAGATCTGCAGGATCCATATTTGACTTCTACAGTTGGAAAGCAAAGAAAAGGTAGTACAGGAATAATAAAACAGGAAATTATAGAAAAATGGATATTTTTTTTTTCCTCCAGTGCCTCTAGTAAGTATGTTTAAGTAAACAACAAAAACAAAGAAGCAGTCAGTGTTGATGTTTTTTGAAGGTTAATGGAAACATTAAAAAATTTGCCTACTACTACACAGGAAAACATTAGAAGAAGTAGGAGTATAACAGATCTTTTGAGTCAAGTCTCTAGTGTCTTTATTACTGTTTTTCTGTCTTTGGTTCCTTAAGGGTCATTGGATTTCTTTCTTAATTTTTTTTTTTTAAATTTATGTTTACTCTTTTCAATATTGCTGAAACTTGTCTTTATAATATTCCTGAGAGATATGCAGACAATAGTTTTGGAAGTTTTTGAACTTCAGCACTTGCACTCCACAAACATCATATTTCTCCAATAATGAAGGGAAATAATTAGAGATACTGTAATTAATTTCTTAATTGAAGATTCAATAAAAGAAGATGAAATTGGTTATTTTTTGTCTTAGCTTTTTCTAAGGCTAAAACCAGCCTAAATTAACAATAGTTTGGAATCACCCTTGCAGCTGATTTTCAATTTGTTACACTGGTGCATAAAAGAACTGTCACACACAAATGCTTGTTATTTCTAATGTTACTGTGTATCAGAAATTTCTAAAACTCTAGAGACATTTTTCAGAGAACCTGTAATCTATGCAAGTTGTTGTGAAAGGGAAAGGCAGTCAGCTTGTCGTCAGTTATGGCTTTTTTGGCTTTTACTGTTCTAAAAGAAAGAGATCTAACCATCTGTGGTCAATTAGAAGAAAAAACTGTTTCTGAGAGAAAAAATACACATGGGTCCTGCAATATAGCCAACTGTACATCCTTCTGGATTTCTATCTGTTGAAGTATCAGTATATACTGAGTGTAATAAACAATATACATATAAGAGCTTCAATGTCCCAGTGTATATTTATGTTTCAGCACCACAATTCCTCTCTTATCTTCCTAACAGTCTGGATCAACATATAACTTTACTCTTTAACCCATGAAATTTCATTTAACCCACCTGTAACGTCAGCTTTTTCTCTGCAGAAAAATGTTATATACACACTCAACAGTCACAGTGAAAAGAAAACAAAATTTCTGGATACCGACTTAAAACCTAAGCTCCCTAGGGCTTAACCTAGAATCTGATATATCTTTTTAACATCAAGCAGTTTTTAAAACTCTCCTTGAGATTTCCCCTTACAGCTTTCTCTATGAGTCATGATATACCCTGTATCTCCTCATACAATTAATCTTTTGAAATTCAGATGTGTAAGTAACTCTTCTAATAGACGCTCTTTCTAATAACTGAAAAATAAATCTGTAAAAAGAATAAGTATTTCTTAAAGACTGTACAATTATAGCCATGTGTTTTATGAACACTTAGCAAAACAAATTCTGCAAAAAGGACTTTTTATCTCACCTTCTAATGAGGAATAAGTACTGCATATTCTCAGAGAAATGGTAAACATTTTAAAAGCAAAAAAATATTAAGTTTTTGCACTAGTTCTTCTAAATACAATAGAATTTAACACTGGGGTTTTGTACTAAATAGGTCTCTGTTGCTCCCTTGCTCAAGTGATGCTTCAAGAAAATCTGCAAACTGGATTGAGCTAAATTATTTTCCTAAGTTGTTATCTTACCTTCTATTTGCTACACTCAAATGAGGCAGTGCTAATGTAATAGCAGTAATATTCACTAGGGGAAGAAAGCACCCAGGAATCTGACTTAGGCAAGGAAAGGTCTGGCTTCAGTTTCAGCTTTTGATGCAGGTTTTGTTGTGACCATTGATAAACCTAAACACTTGGACATCTCAGGACAGCAACCATAAGTGAGGGACACAGGAGCAGGTCTGTGGAGTATAATCATACTCTTACAGGCTTGTTAGCCCAGTGCTCTTTCCTAATGGAAGGACGTGCTGAAGAAAAGATGTGCCATGCATAGGCATTCTGCAAGGGTTAATGAGATCCAGCAGGGCTTCCTATTCCCTTTTCTTGCTGCAATTCTTAACACTACATTCAGGACAACAGTCATCACTGCCAAACCCCAACATACAGAAGAACTGTTGTGTAGAAGTTATATTCAGTTATATTCTAAGATCACATGGGACTTGAAACTGCTCCAGACCCTCAGACCCTTGTGTCACTCTTGACAACGTCTTATGAGATGGGACCAAGAGAGTTAATGTATACGTTATAAAAATTTGTTGTGCTTGTATATGTTAATTTCCATGTTTTCCTTCTGAATGTTTTTTCCTATATCTATGCTTATTCTGTGACCTGTAGCTAATGCATGTTTTCTAGCTGAAAGCCAGCTAAGCCTCTGCTGGTAC
The DNA here is from genome assembly GCA_035583135.1 of Lophotriccus pileatus. Taxonomy (NCBI): domain Eukaryota; kingdom Metazoa; phylum Chordata; class Aves; order Passeriformes; family Tyrannidae; genus Lophotriccus; species Lophotriccus pileatus. The sequence continues at coordinate 39,688,827 of JAWWES010000133.1, read as the reverse complement.
TTGTCATATGTTGACAGTATTCAACAGTGCATACAGTATTTTAACAACCTTATACAGATAAGGGGGGAAATAGGCATCTGCATTCATGGTTTTATCTCAGATTCTTTGCCTTGATTTCAGTGGTAAAAAAACTTGGAGAAAAGAGAAGGAATGAAATTGTTCTTCATAGACACATTAGTGACAAAAGAGAAAGCATCAACAAGCAATTTCCTCAGGCTGATTAGGTGTCAAAGAATTTTAGACAGTCATCGGGTCCAAAACAAGCAAATGAAGGTATGAGGCTCAGAACTAAATGTAAGTCATGGCTGACTAGCTGAAGAAATAGGGATAGCAAAATTGGCCTTCAAACTTCAATGGATCTTCTCAAAGTTTGTGACATGAACTCTGAGAATAATTTTAGTCACAGAATGAGACCCCTAGAGCCAAAAATTTGGAGATTCTCTGTTGTATTTTTATCTTACTATGACAATACAATGCTGTAACTAGAAAAATTAACTTTCAAAAAATCTTTAATTAAAAACAAATTTAACACATCATAAGCATTGTGGGAATAGATAGTTTCTGTTGGCTGCAGAGTACATCAGAAGGTGGTTTGGAAATGTAATCAGAAAGTTACTTGATTAAAACTTAACTCCTCAGAAAAAATAATAATCATGAAGCGACAAAAAGAATATTCAGCTAATTGTACACAGGTCACACCTGAAGTATTTGGATTTTCAGGGTATTGCTTCACACACAGCGTTCTTCCTCTGGTCTATGCAATAAGAAAGTGTCTGGAAGTAGAGGACTGACATTGGAATGACAGATAAGACATGCTTGGCAAAAAGTCAGCACTGCACAGTTCAAGATCAGCAATGGTACCTCGTGTGGGCTCAGGTCTAAATTTATTTTGGAACAGATAATTCTTCTTTTAAGATAAAAGAGAAGGCAATATGAAGTAAAAAAAAATAAAAACAAAAACCCAAGCATTAGAGCTAGACACACTTCGGCATAAATTTTATGGCTCTGTTGCAAAAACAAGTTCTTACCCTTAATCCCGTTGAACTTGGGTACAAAGTCTTTGGGACTATGCCACTTCCTGGCAAAACACCATTGATACCAACTAGTAATAATACTACTTACACTTACCAAAATAGGTAATGTACATTGCAGGAATCAAACCAACTATTGAAATTCCGATCAAAAGCATTATCTTTGATTTTTGATTTAAAAAAACAGTCATAGAAATATGAATTTTATAATTTCAAATATTGTTAAAGTCTTACTATAACATATTAATATGAAGGCAAAGGAAAAAGGGAATCAAATAAGTCTTTCTAAAATAAATAGTATCATATGAAGACAATGGAAAAAATTTCATTTTTAGATCCAAGATCCTCTCTATCCTCTTCTGATAATAAAATAAGGCAGTGGCAAAGGAAACATTATAGCATAGTTGCCATACACTGGGTTGCAAACTGTTCTCTAAACACATGAATGTTTACTGGTTTTAATGTTTATTAATGATGTCATAAATACAGCTGACATTAATCTGAATATATATAAATTTAGTTCTTCTTATTCAAAGAGAACAAAATATTCTTTCTTTAAACATGTATATAGTCTCTAAAACACTTATGATATACTGGTTAATCCATATATTAAAATATCGTATTTTAAATGTAACTAAATGTTCTTCCTACGTCAGTTAATTGAAAAAATGCAGTGTATCATCAGAATTTTCTTGAAGGTATTAAATTTTTAATTTAACTTTACCTGTAAGTCAGCTTTAAATTTGGAGGGAAAGTCCAGAACCTTTATACACTAAAATGGAAGCACATACGTTTTTGCCAGAGATCAGTAACACCAAACAGTATAATTCCATTTCATTGCTGAAGAAGAAATTTTATATTCGTTTGTATTTCTTAAGATACAGCATACCAAAGCCATAATAGGATATTTTGTAATCTATAATAAGAAAAAAATATGCTACATAAACAAGTACCTCCTGTTTTAACTTGTAATGAACTTTGATTATATACGAGACTTGTGCCCTGCTTACAACAGGAACAAATGTGTGGCCAAAAAACAAGCAGTAAGAGTTATTCTATTCTTAAAGAAAACACCCTGTTGATCCAATTATTTCAAAATAGGGAGTAGCTACAGATAATTGCTTATATATATATAGATAGAACGTGGTGCTCTGTCATGATTTCCTCCTGGTGAGACCTTTGTATCCCTTTGGCTGAATTACTCTGTTGGAATGATATTCACAAGAAAGGTGTTATAACTAACAAGAAGCTTGAAAACCTTTCACAGAACTGGAAACAACAGGTGGTATTCTGCACAAAAATCTTTAGTAGAAAAAGAAATTGGAGTACAACACACCAGTGAAAAAAAAAAGTCTAATAAAGCAACACATTTTTAAAAATGTTATCAACGATGTTCACAAGCTCTTATAAAAGCTGTTCCTGAACAATAATCACAGAGAGGAATGCTGGTAGTTTGGAAGTTGGTATCTTCTGGTAAAGTAAAAAATTACAGACATTAGGAAGCTTCCTTACTGCTTGAGCAAACTTGAGCCTTCCTCACTTAAGCATACTATTTCCCATAACTATGAGGAAATGTGCAGTAATTCTGTAATATACATACTCTCATATAAGACTAAGTTGAGATCACCAGAATCAGTTCATTTGCACCTTTGGCAGTCACAAAATGTGCTAAATTGCTTTGGAATCTGCTCTGCTCTCTCTTACTTGAGCTTCTCGTTATACATTGTTAAAATCCTTGGGGTGATTTTGGAAATGTGTTTTATTGTTAGACATTAAGTTAGTACAAAGACATAAACTGCTCAGGAGTGGTGGTGTCATTTTAAGCAATTTGTTCTGCTTGTTGGAAAAGCTTTTCCCAAAATATTAATATCAAATATAGAAAAAGGGGAGGAATGGACAGTATTTATATTTCCATTCCTAAGATGTTGTTAAGTGTACTTCAAACTACAGCTACAGGCTTTTCTGTGCATATTTGGAAATATGATATTTCCCCAATAATAGAGCAAAGAATCAACCTCTAGGACAAATGTTAAATCAACTGATGCTCTTCTGAGAACCCAGAGTTGTAGACACTGAAAATACACCATCCACAGTTGTAGATATTTCTGCCTATACAACTTTTTATGGCATCAGAAGAGTCATAACTAAGAAATAGCCAATGGTCAGAGGAAACAGCTGTCATAGGATGCCCCACACATTCCTTCAGTTTTATTGTCAAATCTTTCAGATTAAAATTTTTTTTGTTGGTTTTTTTTTTCCCAAAGTTGTATGAGGTGGCATAATTTTTATTCTATCATCTCAATCCCTCAAGATGGTCCTTTGGAAAGGAACATAATAAGAGTTTAGGAAGAAGTTTAAGTCACTTCTGTTCTCCAGTGTCCATCCCCAACACACTTGCAGTGTAATTATTCTTAAATATAAGAGCAGTTGCCCAGAGGAAGACAGGCGAAGAACCAGAATGAAGGAAAAAAAAAGAAAGAAAAAAAAATTCTCAAATGATTCACTTTCAGACTTTTCACTAAACCAGTTTCCACACAGGCTGCTTAACTTTGGTATAGCAGAGGATGAGACAGTAGGCTATTTTCAGTGGTATCACTCTACATTGCTCAGTGACTCTTAACTTTTTTAGAGGTTCAAGCAATCAAGATTGGTCTCAAAATGATCCTACTAAGACAGGCAGCTCTGCAACAAACCCGTAGACTTCCTAGGAGCTAAAAAGGTTACTGCCTTTCCATAAAGCATCACGATAGACTCAGAGTAAGTGACATGTTTGGTTTTCTTCAGCTAGCACCACGTGCTATTGGCTTGCTGCCTGTCCCTGCTCTACAACCGACCCGTGGCTTCCCGGGTGTGATAGTTTTAGGCTAGGCCTTCCTGGCAGCCAGCTCGTAACCAGGCAAGTGGCCATTGTGATGGTTTTGGTTTAGGCCTTCCTGGTGACCTGTAACCAGGGAAGTGACCATTGTACCCAGTATTCCCTACGATTTTTACGTAAACCGGGGTATAAATAAGTTGGACATTAGAGACCTCGCTCTCTTCCCTTCCGGTGAGATCCAGGAGCAGGGAGTCTCTGCGTTGGTCTCGCTTATCTGTGAGGCTTGAGGCCCACGCTGACTACCGCTCTACCACGTGGGAGGTCCGGAGACTGTTGGTTTCTCTCGCTGAGGGACGTGGTGAGACTAATCTTACCATTTATTTCGCTAATTTACAGGGTTTGATTGCGTGTGTGTTTCGGGTCCTTCTTATCCCTTTTATCCCTTTTTCCCTTTTTCCCTTTTTCCCTTTTTCCCTTTTCCTTTCCCTTCCCTTTTCCCTTTTTAGAGTCTTCTGTAAATAATTTTAATATATATATATATATATAAAATTTGGAATTCGGTTTGTTTTTTGTTTTTATTTTTTTTTTTTTTTTAGTTTTGTGTGGTTTCTTGTCGGTCTGGAGAGAGGGAGGGGGGAAGGTTTTTCCCATAGTCCAGGCACTTGGCTGGGAGCCAAGTTGGACCTGCGACA
>JAWWES010000133.1:39654707-39684189 GCA_035583135.1 Lophotriccus pileatus | reverse complement strand
GGTCTGGAGAGAGGGAGGGGGGAAGGTTTTTCCCATAGTCCAGGCACTTGGCTGGGAGCCAAGTTGGACCTGCGACACCATGTTCCCAGTATTCCATATGATTTTTACGTAAACCAGGGTATAAATAAGAAGGGAGAGAAGCCTCTTTCTCTCTTCTCTTCTGGTGGATCTGAAGGTGCAGGTTCTCTGCGGTCGGTTCTGCCCGTGTGGAGGAGCGAGGCCTAGCAAGGTCTTGGAGGCCTTGGGAGGTGGGGGGTGCTGGCGGTCGTTTGGCACAATTCTGCTGTCTCAAGGACAGTAGTAAGATTTTCTTTTATTATCTCTTTATTGGTTGTTCCCAGGTTTCGATTGTGCATATCTGTTTTATTTTTCTTTTTGTCCCTTTTTCCCCTTTCCCTTTCCTTTCGGGGGGTGTTTGGGGTCCTTTTGCTGTGTACATAGTATTTTAATTGTGTATGTGACATATGTAAAAATATATATATTTTGATATAATTCAACTGGTTTTGCGTTCTTCAATTTTTACATTTTTTTTTCCTTTGCCCTAAGGGAAGAAGGGTTGTTACTGTGAGTTCGGGCGTTTGGCAGGGAGCCAGGTCTGAACAATCACACCAAGGAATCCTAAAACTGACTGAGGTATCTGAAGCTGTGAATGTCATCCAACGTACTGGAACAGCACCTACTCCAGAATTAGTGTGTAGCCTAATCAAATTAATTGTTCTCTAAAAGTTGTTACAGACAGGACTGGTCAGTCAGAGTTACTTTTATAATAATAATAATTAATAATAATAAAATTACAAGAATAAACTTACTGCATTTTCTCACAGAAAGAGTTGAAAAGATTTGTTGTTCTGAAAATCACTGCAGAACAGAAACACATCAGGGAAACACGATTCTTACTCATCCACCAGGAGCTGCCTTCAGTGGTTCAGTTTCTCAGCAAGCTTGTGAGACTGGGCAATCAGCTTTTCAATGGCTCCAAGGCCTCTCTGTCTAGACAACACTATCTTTTCTGATCATTGCAATAAAGATGGGTGCCCTCAGTCTTCTAGGGAAGAAAGGAGGATGGGCAAAAACTTATGGCTTCAACCAATGTGTTTCTTCTTCCCTGTGTTACAATAACTCTTGTTTATCCTATCAGTGAAAAGGCTTGCCCCCTCATGCCTAATAATTTTGCATAGTACATTATTCAATAATAAAGTGAATTACCTTGCTCTCCTCCAGGGTTATTGATTTACGTTTTTTTGCAGGCTTTTGTTGACCTTAACAATGTAAGTATCGCAGAAACATACACAATAATTACAATTTTTCTGCTTCTATATTACTTTCAGTGACATAGCTGTTCATTCCTCATATCCCAAATATTTAAAATTCATCTTTGCAGGTAGCATGAAAGGGTTCACTATGTCATCTGTGGAGGATGGCAGGAAGAAGTTCTCTTTCTTTAGCAGCTGACATTTTTCCTCATTATTTTATTTCTGCCTCTCAAGCATTTCTATTTACAGTGACTGTGTTCTCTGGCTTGCTTTCTTTACACCTTTAAGCTTCCTACCTTCAAAGACTTCAGGTTTTCTGGAAAAGCGGTTGTACTCCTAAGGATATCCAGTAGGGCTGAGGAGGACCACCAAAGTACACAATATATATGAGGATGCACTAGAAACATGAAAGACACAAACCATCCTCTACTGTCATTCATAGATTTCTTCATTAATTCTCCTCATAAAGGGGGAAGACTATACCTTCTTATGTAAGAGACAAAGTGAAAAGCAAGAATTTATGTGTCTGGTAGGAAGCAGACAGCACAAACTTTCTTCCAGAAAAGCAGATATTTAAAGCAAGTAGGGGTGGGATAACACTTTCAGCCTGGCATCAGTATCTCTAGAACTGAAAGGAGAGGTGACTGTAGCATCGGACTTGATAATTACTCTGTGATGCTGTGTCAAGCTCAGTGCAGAGGCTCAGCCTGTGTTCTTAAACTGTTTAATGGCTGACACACCTCTTCTTTCTGTTTGATTGTGACACCAATTTTCTGTCCCCAGTCTTTCTCCCACGTTATTTCCCCCTTGAGACCGTGATTCCTACCTTACACTGCGAAGACTAGGATATACTTGGCAAAGCCCTAGTAATCTACTTTTCCCTTTTTTTTAATAGCTTTTACAATTAATTTAAACCTGAAAAATGAAGCAGCATAATAATACAAGTACTGAAAAAGAAATAAATTTAAAAATAAAAATATATATACATATATAACAATAATACATGTCTATATATTTGACCACTATAAGACTACAGTATTCAATTTTGTCACATAGTATGAATGATATTGCTCTTCACACCCACACTTCTAATCAAACTCATTGGGAAACACTTGTACTTGATTCAAAGTACTCCCACACAGGGATACAAATATTAAACTTCTCAGAAATGCAAAATAAACTCCAAATTCTAAATTTTTAATCCATCTAAAGTTTTAATCAAACTTGCATCACTAATTCTTAAAAATTAAAATATATGTTTAGAAGCTTAAGCTCAGCCACAATAACCCATCTTTACCTATTCACCTTTGAATTAACTGATTTTCACTTCTCATATTAAACTCCCTTGGAGTGAAACCTCAATGCTGCTGTTCAGTCTAGTTAGGTAGAACTGGAACAATCATAAGACCAGTGCGTTAAGATCTGATGTGTGTGACAGAATTTCACTGAAGAATGACCTCGTTTTCATTTTTTGTCTTCCCCACAGTAATGAACACTGGCTTCCTTTTTAGTGATATGTACAACTTACAGTGGTACAACATCATGCAAAAAAATGCGTGGGATCAAAGGTAAAGGGCTTTTTTTCAATGTTTCCTATAAAATAATGTTATTTTTTCACTTTTGTTGAAAATATCAAGCATAAGAGAAAAAAACCCATATAATTAAATATGAAGTTAATATAATCTTATTCCAAACAAATACACTTAACAAGAAATAATAAAAAATCCCCAAACAAATAAACACAATCTTATCATAAGTCAGAATTTCATTTGGGATCTGAATCCATGAAGGACGTAATACAAAGGAAAGATTAACACATGAAGTTATAACAAGTTCCATCTACTACTTTTCATCAAAAACATCAAAAGTACACTGGAGTCAGTGGCTTTAGGGAATCCAGTTTTTCCAGGTCAACATTTTATGGCAACACAGCACTAAGAAGTAGATGTGCTTTAATTGTTAGTAAGTAAGATGTAGTTGATCAGCATCTTATTTTGTAGTATTTCACACTAATAATAAGTGTTACAACCCTGGTGAAATATTAGGACATTTATCTCATTACACTGACATTTTTCTGCCTGTCTGAATAAAAAAGAAAATATGAGTTTTATTGAGCATTCAGATACTCACAGAGATACAGAAAAATTGCCCTTTTATTTTTTTTAGTGTTGTTCCTATATATTGTGTGTATTACAAAGTCACAGATATACACATCACTGGGGTCTGACTACAATTAATTCTGCAATTTTTGATCTAGCATCTTGCTGAAGTGGCTTCATAAAAAAAAGAATGCCTGCTAAGGGTAAAAATAGCAACAGAGTTTTAATTTGGGTGTGATACTGTTGGTGGCTCATACCCTTTGTATTCTAAATCCTTTGTACACAATAATACTCAGATTCTGTGCAATATGGCAAAGATCACAAACAACAAAGCTCCTAGAAAGAGCATCATCTTTCTGAAGGTTACAATGTTTCAAATGTTTATATGTCTGACTTTTTGCAGACAGCAGTGTATGTATCATCCATATAGCATGTATGTGCTCTTACAGTGTAAACAGAAGAACGAAAGAAAATGTACTATGAACCTTGTGAGTTCAGGAGTAAAGTCTGTAAAAGAGTGATTTGTTATATCTTTAACAAGGCATATCAGCTACATTTTAAAGTTACATTTGTGTAAATAAATGCAATGTGCACATTTGCTTTCTACGTGATTCTACAATTTGGAGAAGTCTTGGGAGACTTGTCTGGCCTTGTAACAACCTTGTTTACAGGCACAGATGAAGCAATAGCCTACACTTGTACACACTGCCTGCCACACTGAATTCCTTGAGAGAACTAAGGTAACTGCCAGAAGCACCAGACTACTGTTCTTCCCCTAAAAATATGGCTGCTCCTACAGAGCCTCCCTAAGGATGGATGAAAAAGAATATAATCACAATGTTAATCTAGGTAATTACCTAGGCTTTCATGGTGTAATTGGTGTTTGCACTGATCACCTAACAGAGAAAACTTTGAATTGCGTATTTGAAAATGGATAAAGTTTGCCTCTGCTACCTGTCTCAACTGTCCAACCTATGGAGCTATTATATTGCTCTAGCAGAGCCTGAAAAGACCAACAGGATAATATATTAGTTTGAGGATGTGGAAATGACAGAGTTGCAGTTGGTCTGATGGCAACTGTAATTAAAAACATTATATGAACAGCTGCCCCAATAGGAAATCATCCACACAGATGTGTTTTTTGCAAAACAAAACAATCATTAAAATACCCTCTTCTGTTCCTACCAACTCTGCCCCTTCCAAAACCAGCATCTGGTTAGGATTTCCACTTCATCTCACTCATAAAACAAGAGCCTGATAGCATGGGTTTGCAGGTAGTGTGTTGGGTTGGGGAAGAGTGGCATGTGATTTTTAAGCACCAAGTTTGGGCCACTCATTTAAACAATGAATGAAGGCATCAAAACATCACTAAGCACTGACTGCCACAAACTTTCTGTGCACTTCAGTAGTAACACAAGCAGAGAATTGTCCACATTTGTTAACACATCAGATGCAGGAATAAATAACTACAACAAATGTTTAATATTCTTGGTATACCATTCTAGTCAATGCAGTGAGGTTGACTAAAATGTTATGTTTGGTGTAACAGGCAGACCTTTCCTAGCAGGGGTATGCAGAGTATCACCTGATGGAGGAAGGCCAGGAATACTCTGCACCAGGCATTGCTCAGTCCTGCCCACTCTGTCATGGACAAAACCAACCTACTGCATACCAAAGCTGGATTCCATCACAGAAGAATATGGCACTTCTGTGAAAACATGTTTAAGAAAGTATGGTAACTTTTAGAGGAAGGAGACACCCAAGCAGCGAAAGACACATGGAAGATGACTTGGGATGAGATGCACCTCTAAGGGGAGTTATGTCCCAAGGAGGAAACACTGTATCAGGCAGGTGGGCCCCAAAGGTCATATAAGAGTTCATGCCAGAGTAGGTGAAAGCAGTAAGACACAAAAAACAGCAAAAGGAAGGAGCTGCTGCAGACCAATCTCCAGGACCACTTGTTTCCTCACCCAAGGGACTGAGTGCAACATGTGGTGACAGGCACTGGAAACGAGGAAGGGGGAAGGAGGAGTGTGTGGATAAAAGTGAAGTGTTTTTTCTTATTTCTTCTTTGTCTTCTTTCTTTCTAGTACCGGAATCAGTAATTAAAAGCTTATGCTAATTGGCAATAAATTAAGTGCATTTCCATGTCTCAGGACTGTTTGACCCTGTGATAAGTGCTCACCACAAGAAAATAAAATTCATTCTGGGTATGCAAAAGAAGATCTAGAGTCATACATTTCTTTAATTTTTTACTGTTTTCAGATCATACAAAATTAAGTATTTTTCTTTTTCTATGAAATGAAAGTATTCAGAAAAACAGCCACAGTTGGTTAGTTGATGGAAATAGATCTGTAAGTATACAAATCTTCTATTTTTGTCAAATTTATGGTTAGAGATTAAAGAAAATTGTAATTATTTCTACATCTGCCATGCTGATATTTGTGAAATGAATGAATCAATTTTAATTTTTAAAATAAATATTTTTTATTCATTTTATAGTCAATTATATATTCTACTTTTAAAAAATCAACGGTGAACTGGATTAGCCTACCTGTTATCCTGCACCGAGTCATCTATAATGCCTTTAGTAAAGCTGAAGTAAATGTCATTGCACAGAAATAACATTATTTGATCTCCCATTTAAACCTGACCTGTCTGTGAGATACATTCAGTGTTTGAACACTTACTGTGTTTTGGAATGAAGAGGTGACAAAATGTCTAAGGTAGATCATACTATATGGCCAAATGTCCCAAGTCACTGCCCAGGAGTTGGAACAGGGGAGTCTTAGTGGCTACTCTGAGATAAAGATATGGCTAATATCCAGAAGTGAAAGTCCTAAAGAATAGGGGTTAAGAAATCAAAATGTTAATGTCAGAGATTGCAGCAGAAAGGAGATAGCCAGAAGATGTTCATGCTTACCAAGGCATAAAATTCTTAGTCTTGGTGAAGAATTTGCCATTAGAGGATAAAACCTGAAAGATAAAGATCTGGGGACCTCTCAATCCTCAGCCTTTCAGGAGGCCTGCAACTGTTGCTAAGTTTCAGATAACACAGGAATCGATATAGGACTAGGTTAAGAGATGAAATAAGATAACACATGTTATTACCTTAGCAATTACATGGGACAACTTGGGCAGAATCAGGCAGCTTACATTAATTGTAGTAAAAGGAATAAGATGGCCATGAAATATTAAAGATGAAAAGACTATGAGAAAAAAACCAAAAACCTAGCTGTTGCAAACTAGACAGTAGAGGAATTTGATTTTTGACTTGGACAATTTTATATTGGTTTTTGATTTCTTTATTACCTTGAGATAATTTAATTTAATAATCAATTGGATAATTTTATATTTTTTTATTAGTGATAAAACGAGGTTTCAGAACTGTGAATACATTGTGTTCATCTGGCACTTAACTCTGTTTCATGAGAAATTCTTGGAAACCTACTTTCTGAATTTAGTTAACAAGACCTTCCCTTATGGCTTCATTTCACGTTAGCATTCTTGGAAGTAAATTTTCAGTTTTAAACATGAACACCTACTCCACCTTCTGTTTTTTGCTTTCCTTATTATCCTCTCAATCCTAAAATGCATTAATTACATACATATGAATCTTCCATATCATATCTGCATCACTTTGATTTTTATTTGTGCATCACATTATATGTTTAAAGTAAAAAATTATCTTTTGAAAATCAGCTACTGAGAGATTCTACTTCCCTTGAATTTTCTTGGTTCCCAGGTATCATTGCAGAGGCAAAAAGGGGACTTAAAAGGTAGAACATTTCGTGGTTCTTAAGACAGTGTCTACTAATGTAAACGAGATGTAATAGTCATTGACAGTTTGAAAGATATATCAGTAATCCAGTTGGTACAATGAATAGCAGGACAATGTGTTATGGTCTCAGGAAAAAAAATACAGGCTGCACCTTCTGGTCTAGCCAGACAAATGGTAGGATGAAGTAGAAGCCTAACTAGACAATGGCTTCAAACATTCAAGAGATCAAGAAAGAGGTGTTACTTTTGCGTTTTAGATACATAAAAAAAATGTTTTTCAAATCTTAAAAAAACAAAACAAACCTTCAAGGTACAGTTCTGACATCAGTTTTCAAGTGGAATACTGAATTTCACTGGAAAGGTACTATACATCTATACATGGCTCAACATAAAATTAATAAGGTAAAGCAAGTATACAGCACCTATCATCTCATTGAAAGATCAACTTAAGGGCATGTCTACACTTACAGAGAGGAGACCTTTCCAAGGAGTATTGCGGGTACAGCCTTGAAAGAGCAAGTTTAAAGATTAAAAAAAATTGAAAAGAATGACCTGGTTTCTACTGGAAATTCTTTCATTTAAGGATATATGTGACTTTCCTGTCAAATTTCCAACGCCAAAAAAATATAATCATATTCTTCTGTTTCCTACTCATTCAAGACACTCAGTAACCCAGCTGGGAAGTAAAGGAGTTTCCTAATCTGTCAGAACCCTGAGCATAGCAAACATTTTTTGTTCCTGAATGTTGAGACTGAAATAAATGGAAACTGCAAGTGATGATGAATTCTAGAGTTTAAAACAAAAATCAAACAATGTTTTGAAATACTTGCTGGTTGTTTGTGGTCTTACTACAAAGAATGTAGTTTGCTAAATAATTCCACAGTACAAAATGGTAGTTTGCAGGCAAGCTTCTGTGACTTCTTAGGGAAAAAACAATTTTAAGGGGGTTTTTTTTGTACTTAATGTATGCATTTTTGCACTTTTTTCTTTTTTTTGGAAGGATTTGTACTTTTGTACTCAGTAATTGGTGATCTTTACAGCAAGAGTTTTTGGATGGACTTTTTTTCGGCAACATTGTTTTACAAAACAGTAGAAATCTGAATAGTAATTGAGGTCTGCATTGTATTTACCTCCAGTGTTAATCTCTATCAGTGAATAGGGTAATAAGTGATACTGCCTAGGATATGGCCATAGGACTTAGTAAGCACTGCTTTAATTTCTCTCCCAGTAGCATCAGGAGATTGATTTCAGGGTGTGAAAAGCAAAATTAGAAGTACAAAGACATTCCAGATATTATCTATTTTTGTATAAGTAGAAATCACAATAAAATTTAGAGATATTAATTAACCATCAACACCTGCAATCAAGATATTGATGACTCCTTATGTGTTTCAAATTAATATAGGACAATGAAAGTGTGCATAATGAAGGTTCTCAATAAACTCTTATTAATTGTTCCTGACATGGAATTCGAACTTTTCATCAGAGACTGTCAACACACTAATAGGGGCTAAAAAAAAAAAAAAATCCTAATAGACTTAACGTTCACATTTCCATGATTTTTTTTTCACACTTTCCAGATGTTATTATCATATAAAATGTAAGTCTTTAAATCCAACTTACAGTTTCTGGAACAATTAAACATAGCAATACATTTTTATTAAGTTGCAAGACTTACATTTTTGTTTTAAATTTTAAAGAATAACGTAACACTACTAATTCCTCTACTGCATTTTAAAAAGATATCATAAAACTCTCTTTCTTCTCTTTCCAAACCTTACACGTAGTAGCAACCAGAACTATGATTTGTTTAGAAGCCTGAGAGACTGTAAGCATCTTCTGAGGCAAAAGTGTGTGAGTCACTACTAGATAAGTAAAGTTGAAGACTGAGTTTAAATCTACCTCCCCCCGTCTTTTTTTTTTTTTTTTTATTTTTGAGTGATATCGGTTGAATCTATCAGTTAAGATAGACTGCATCATTCTATCAGGTAGTCACCCAAGGCTTAATCCTTAGAGCATCATTTCACAATCTGGCTCTTGCCCGAGATAGCAATTCAGTTCAAAACCAGATGGCCAGCACATTGAAAATCAGTTGAAAGGTGAATTTCAGAGTTTAGGAAGCGAGGAATAAGGTACTCTTTAACACACACTGTCTTTAAAGCATACTCTCTTCATGCAGCCCATTTCTAAAAAAGAGAACCTACTAAATTCTTTGGCCAGACCATGTTTTTCTGCACATGTACGTGATTATTCAAGCCAACACACATATGATGGATTATTTGTTTAGTAATGCAAAGATTAACGTTAACATGTAACATGGAAAAAGTGATGATAAATAAAATAAAAGTGCCACTGGTCTGATATTTAAAAGAAAAATACCCAGAAGTATCTAGGAATATTTCTAAATCAGAGATTACAAACCAGCTAATTTTGGTGTCAGACATATAAATGCTGATTAGCTAGCCAGGGGAAAAAAAAAGCCCTATCCAGAAAATGGACTCTATTTTATCTCACTTTGAACTAGAGAGTAAACTGGCATGGAGTACTGCAAGTAAAAGCCATTTAGGTACAATCAAAAGTCATTTTCATCAGCACAGATGCCCCAAATTGACCACCATAATGTGGTGGATTAAATGGATCTTGGAATTAATCACATATGAAAGAAGTTGTCTTGAATGGTGGAATCATATGGGACCTCCACCTGCTGAGATGTTATCAATGTACTATTCAAACAGCTTTCTAAAATGCTGAAAATAAGTCTTTGTCTTGTAACATTTTTCACTCAGAATTTAATGAATGCAGGCATATATAGCAACGAATACTAACTGTATGCAATTAACTATTTTAAAAGGCAAACAACTGGCATAGCAGAGTCTGTTCAGTAAAAATGAAGAGGTTTTAGTTATTTCTAATCTCAGTGATGAAAGATTTGATTCTATAATATAGGGCAAAGAAAAAGAACAACAGAAGAAAACCATTGGAAAGAAGTGGTAAGGAGTACTGTTATGTTTTCCTCTCTGCTTTTCTCAAACTGCAAAATCTATTCAAGCTAGGGGACTGCAAAGCAAATGTCATGTTTGCAAAACAAAAGAGGAAAACATCATCAGAATCATAGGGCATATGAATAAATTTAAATCTATTTGATCTTCTGTGCAAAATCTATAGTGAGCTAATGTAACTTCCAGGGTGGGTCGAAGAAACAGAGCAGTATGGTAAAGTGTCACCGTGTGAGTCAATACAGAATCCATGAGCACTGGTCATTAGGGGCAACTGCATAGAGGACTTAAAAATATGACCTTTGGTACACAGAATTTATTTAAAATATTTAAATATAAAATCAAACAATGTAATCATAATTAAAAAAAAAGTCCCTGTCTAGATAAGATTCAGTATGTATTAGATATAAATACATAGACACAGAAGAATATTGTCCTGTTTGCTTTACATATTTAGTATTTTTACAGAAATTAAACTAAATGGCATGCATTACTGCTGCAAATTCTTTGCCACCTCTTTTTTTTTTTTTTGCAGGAGAACACTATCAAGCCTCCCTAAATACATGTGCAGTGCCACTCCTCTACAATATTCTCTCGGGATTCAAGAATTTTCCTTCTCCCCCATACATGTTTCCCCAGAGTTAAGACCTTTAATCTTAATCAATCCTTTGTAATTTCTTTTTCTGAGTAAATAGGAATAGAATCAAAGTGAATTTTAGATTCCTGATTTCATCTTCTGTAATGAGATTTGAAATATTCCTCATTAGAGTTATTCAGAAAGCAAAATGAAAAGCGACGGACTTTTGAGATATCGATTGTGAAACACAATATAAAATCAAGTCCAGTGTGTTAGACCAATGCTTGACCCAGCCCATCATTCTGCCTCCAGTATTGGATGGTAATAGACACTTTTGAAAGAGCATAGGACAGTTATATAGAAACACTTTTCCAGATGACTGGCTTAGCCTCCAGCAATTTATTGGCCAAGATGACCCTGATCAAGAGGTGTTGTTTTCCGTGGGCCAAACCTTTCACTTTTTATGTCTTTAAAGTTGGAAAGTTTTTACTTTCACTATAAAGGAAAAAAAATTCGAGGTCTAAAGGAGGAACATATTTCTAAAATCATGTTTGAGCAAGGTTGAGGCTTTCACATTTGGGAGATGTTGGCATCAACACAGCTGGCAACCAGATTCAAAGCTAAATTTAAGAAGCATATACAATGTTCTAGTCTTACATGAATATTTATTTACAGGAGCAAAGCTGAGCTCTTCCAGATCTACCACTGCTGTCATCTTTGTAAAGAATTCCTGTTTGAATTTTACTCTTCATTGTAAATAAAAATCTTTCCCCGCAGGGGAAGAAGACACAACCACCTTATATTAATCTTTTCTATTATAGAGAATAAGTGAGACCTAAATTAATAATACTAAATTATTTAACCTTCTGACAGTACTTCTTTTAACAGTAGAGAATTCACTGCCCCAGTTAACTTCCAGTAAGAAACCCAAAAATATTCATATACAAAAAGCAAAGACTTAGTCTACAATCAGAACTTTTCCATTTTATTAGGAGAATTAAACTAACATAAATTTGTACAAATTAATTTTATATTCTGCTGGTAACTTGGAAATCTCTGTAAGGCCTTGAACAACCCTAGATCAGATAAAAAAAGATTACCTGAGCCACAGAGGGAAATAACGTATTTTAAGAGACTTGGCTTTAATCAACTAATTCAAAGTTAGATTTTATTAAACCTTGTTAATTTTTTTTTTTTCAGATCCAATAAGCTTAACAAGGACAAAAGTGTTATTCCATTTAATGACTGAGTACACAGTGTCACTGCAATGGGAGTAGAATAGGTCTACAGATTGTTAAATTTCTGTGTTTCAAAGAATGCTTTAAGTATCACCAGTGAAAAGGTTGGAATTAATAATTAAATTTTTTTAACCAGTTCAGAGGTATTCTTTTCCTCTAAATGTTCATAACTTTCTAACTCTGAAGTACCAAAAAAAGATCAGGTTTTTGTGTGACTGTGACCTGTGGTTGATTTAGCTGTTTAAGATGGTGGAAACTCTGAAGGTTTTCTTGCGGTTAGGAGATTCGTAATGCTTTTTTCCCCCCACATGGATCCTCCAGTGTCTAACTGGGATTGATCTGTTGCCTATTTTCTCTGTAACAGGGCACTCAGAGGTTATACATGTTCTCTTTTCCTGGAGTTTGTCAGAACATAATTATTTTTGAGACCTCTAGCCCCTGCCAAATTTAGTTGAAGCATTTGTGTTTCAAAGTTATTGAGGAGGTGGGAGAGAAGCGGAGAGAAATGCGCACAATGTGACTGAGACTTTATATGCACAGAAAATCAGTTAAAAGCGTTAATCAAATGTATAATCAAATGTATAATCAAAACTGCCCGTTTTCTGACTGATAAAATTCAGTTATATCAATAAAATAATATTTTAAAAAAGCAAATACAATTCTGCTGACTGCTGACAACTCCCCTTATGGAAAAAGAATTCAGATGATCTGGAGCTGGCACACCCTGCCCACTCACACTCGTCTTTCTGGGATCACACAGTACGTCAGGCATTTCTTGGCAGGATATTCTGATAATCCTGAACAGCCCAACCCTTTAGAGCACTTCCAGGCAAATGTGTTCTGAAATAACCTCTTTCTAACCTGTTTCCAGAAATCACAAGAACATTGCAAATTCAAATAGGGAATTCAGCGCCACGAGTTTAAGTAACCAGGTTTTGGCTACTCTGAACAGCAGAACTTTACCCTGAATGCCTAGAGATATATAACACATTTTTATTTTGTGTTCCTTACTTTTTAGTTAAAAAAACTGAGTCTTTTTTCTACCTTTCAATATTCAATATATTTTAGTACTGCATTTCAAAGTATTTGATGTAATATATTTTGAAAGTTTATTTTTAAAAAGTTACCTCATTAAATATAATATTAAACCTAAGATGATTAATTTTCAGTTAGTCCTTATTCATTATCTAGACAAGTTAAGCTAAGGTATTTGAGATTACCAGTTTATTCTATTATATAATTTGCACCATGTCTTTCTATTCCTATGAACACTTCAGTGGAAAACAACTTCCTGGTTATCTAAGAACTCATCTCCTTACTTGCATGGTGTTTTATGCAAGATAATAAAGTAGAGGTTTCAGTAATAATTTTGTACCTGATCCTTATACAAGCTGTGATTTGGAAGTGTACAGTTAATAGCACATAAAAGAGTGACATTATCTAGTTACAAATTGTTATAAGTGATTCAAAATAAAGTTCATAACACTCCAAAGTTTTGAATCAACCAAGTAAATGTGCAAAATTACCAAGAATCTGCATAATCAAAATGAGAAATGGAAGCTGTTCCCTTTCCTGTTTCAAGTTTTCTTCCACTCTGTCCGTGTTTCTAACAAAAAAACCAAATTATATAATATAATGATATTTCTCTTTTCTGTGCTGGTCCATCTTTTATTTACCATGCGTGATAGAAGGCAAATCATAATTTATTTTCTCATTGAACTATCATCCATAAGAATAATTTAAAACCAGCTAATAAACATTATGGTTTGTTAGAACTGCTACTGATTAAATCTTAAGAGTCTGAAACATACAAATATAAAGAGAATGTAATTAGAGCTATTTAAAGAATCCATTTTTAACTTAGATTAACCATACTTTCCATTTGCTAAGGACAAACACTCATAAATGAAACCCATTGCTGAACAAGAAGCAATTACTTCAGTTTAAAATATTAATACATATTGCCTTTTAAAAAGTCGAGGAAAATCATTTATGTACTGTACAATACAAACTCAATTCATACTGAGAATGAAAATGGGATGGCACTTTGAATCCTAAGTGAGCTGCAATCATCTTTGAGGTACAGTTTGTTCTTGTCCATTTATAAGAGTCCATTAAACTATTTTCTCCAATTAGTATTGTTCTGAAAATAATGATGATAAAATACATACATACAGTTTGGGGATTTTTATGCTAATTAACCCCCCCCATTTGTCAGCTAGCTCTCTTGCAACAGCCTTTCTTATTAATACCTGAGATATGCTGGTAATGCAAACTAATTACTGACAGACAGAATACTACATCTAGATTGGGCAGACTCTCAAATATATCCCAGTCTGGAAATGTACACATACATGCACATACACATGCATATATTGATATATGCATATATTTATATACATATGCACATGGGCTAACAGGTGTATATGCAAATGTTGGGCTGCAATAACTACTTAATTGAGAGACACCTCTAAGTTCTGGCGACAGCTGAATTCAGGGAAATGATTTCCATTTTGACTATGATTTTCTTCTGCTTAGACTATTACTTGGTTCTTTTTGAGCATAGTGTTATGAACTGCATTTAATGGTGTAATTTTGAGCTATATCATACAAAGTCTTAGTTTTACTTGCTGATGTACTGTGAAATTATTATGTGTTTTGCTTTCTCTACAGTAATACAAGACCAGAAAGGGTAAAACTAAAGATTTGACAGTGCCATAAACCAGTCTTTTATTATCAGGTGTTGTTCTGTCAAGATTGGGGCCTTCCCTCTCAACCCCAGGACAAGAAAAACTGTATATGCAAAGAGGGAAGAATAAGATTACTGATATTTTAAACCAGATTATTTGTTTATTCCTCATATAAACTGTCACCTCACACACTGTAATTTTTCTGGTTATGTAGCTCTGAAGTGCACTCAAGTTTATAAAAACTGAGCAAGGGAATTTATAGCATTAAAGAATCATTAAGGCTGGGAAAAATCTCTAAGATCATTGAGTCCAACCTTTGACTGAACACCACTAAATCCTAGCACAAAGTGCCACATCCAGTCGTTTCTTGAACACATTCAGGGACAGGGACTCCACAACCTCTTTTGGAAGCCTGTTCCAATGCTTAACTACCACTTCAATTAAGAAATTCTTCCTGATGTCCAACCTGAACCTCCCCTGGCACAGCTTGAGGCCATTTCCTCTTATCCTGTCACTAGTGTCCTGGGAGAAGAGACCAATCCCTGTCTTGCTACAACCTCCTTTCAGGTGGTTGTGGAGAGTCATAAGGTTCCTCTAAGCCTCTTCTCCAGGATAAACAACTTAAACAACCCCAGCTTCCCCACCTGCTTCTCATAAGACTTGTGCTATAAATGCTTCCCCAGCTTCGTTGTCCTTCTCAAGACACGCTCCAGCACCTCCGTGTCTTTCTTGTAGTGAGGGACTCAGAACTAGACATAGTACCTCACCAGTGATGAGTACATAGGGACAGTCATTTCCCTAGTCCTACTGGCCACACTATTACTGATACAAACCAGGATGTCATTAGGCTTCTTGCCCAGCTCCACTCACAGCCACTTTCTGGGCTTGGCCATCCAAACAGTTTTTAACCCAGTGAACTGTGCAGCTGTTTAAGCCGTGGGCTGCCAGCTTCTCCACGAGAATGCTGTGGGAGAGAGTATTAAAGGCTTTGCTGAAGTCCAAGTGGACAATATCCATAACCTTTCCCTTGTCCACTAGGCGGGTCACCTGGTCATAAAAGGAGATCAGGTTGGTCAAGCAGGTTGGTCTGCCTTTCCTAAACTTATGCTGGCTGAGCCTGATCCCCTGCTTGCCCCGTACATGCCATGTGATTGCACTCTATCTATTCTGTAATTTTCTGCAGCACTGAGGTCAGGCTGACAGGCCTGTGGGTCCCTGGATCCTCCAGCCTTTCTCGTGGCTGGGTGGCACATTGGACAACCTCCAGTCATCTGGGACATCCCCAGTTAACCAGGACTGATGCTAAAAGGTGGAGAGTGGCTTGGCAAGCTCTTCCACTGGCTCTGTAAGTACCCTCATGTGAATCCAATCTAGCCTCATGGATTTCTGAGTGTCTAAGTGGTATAGCAGATCACTAACTACTTCCTCCTGGATTGCAGGGGGTCTATTCTGCTCTCTGTCTCTGTCTACCAGCTCAGAGGGCTGACTGCACTGAGGATAATGGGACTTTCTCTTAAAGACTGAGACAAAGAAGGCAGTAAGTACCTCAGCCTTTTCCTCACCCTTTGTGGCAATGTTCCCCTCCGACTCCAATAAGGGATGGAGATTTTCCTTGCCCAGTTCCTCCCTCATAATTTACTAAGTCATGATCTACTAACACTTACCAATTTCTAACTCTAAGATGCCACAATTATAACAGATATAAAAAGTTGACAAATTATTTTTCTATTCTCTTTGAAGTGGTATTTTTATGTTTACATTTAAGTGTATGTTAAAAGGCAATTAGCAATTGAGCAAAGTGAATAATTAATTATGTGCAATTAGAGTGGAACTGTAGACAAATAGTACCATATTACTGGCAAATTTCAACAATGTGATAAATTATGGCAATTATAGGCAAAGTAATAATGATTTTCAATCAAAGAATATAAATGAGAATGTGTTCTGTATTCACAACAATCAAAGTTCAATCTGTTCGCCTGTGTTTAAACTGGCTGCAGTTTATACACACGCAAATCATCATTATGACTCTTGATAGAACACACTTATTTTCAGCTCTCCTTCATATTACATATTTTTGCATATCTAGTAGCGTTTCCCTCTGGAAATGCTTGAAGGGCTTTGAGAATAGTCCTCACTTCAGTCTTCCTGAGACATTTCAGGACATAAACTCTCTTAACTGACTGCTTGGCATCTCAGCAGTGTCTGGTTCTGTATGATGGACTGCTGAGAGGAACATACAATTGAAAGGAGCATTTCAGACTCTCCAGTTGGTACCCTCCTGTAGTAGAGCAAGTCTCCTCTCATTAGTTATTTAACTTAACATGCCAAGCTCTCTACTGCAAAAATGGAATATTCCCTGCAGCTGTCTCTTCTTCATTGTCAGTAACCTTGGAGGAAAAATGGGGCTGAGTAATGTAGTCACCACAGTACAAAGTTTTTGCAGGAATTTGAACAATCCTTTCTATAAAAGCCCACCAATTATGTGAATTTTGGATAGGAAAAGGTAGCCTGGTATTTGAAAGTGAGAGTAAGCACCTAGGATTTCAGAAGAGCAAGGCAAAGAGGCAAACACACTCCAGCGTGACAGCAACGCCTATAAAGAGCTTCGGACCCAAGGCTCGGGGTCGGGCCAGGAGTGACACACACAGCGCTCCGGGGGCCGCCAAAGGGCTCCAGGTGCGAGTGCGCGCCGTTCTCCCCTTGTCTGCTGGGAAAACACCTGGACTTTAATAGACAGAAGGACGTCTGCAGCCCTGCCACGGGCGAGAGCTCGGGCTGGAGTCTCCCATTTGCTTCCCAGGGATGCGGCTGCGGGGCACCTGTGACACCCGCACTGCACAGGGAGCTGGAGAGGCCGCCCCGGGGCCGCCGCACAGCTCGGCCCGGCCCGGCATTGCCCGGGATGCCCCTCGGGACCCGCCCTGCCCCTCCTTTTACTAGTAAAATCAGTTTAGGAATATGAAATGAAACATAATAATTTTCTACATATACATAGAATTTACGTTATTTTAATTTTAATTTCTTGCATTGTATAAAGCCTATATAAACCATACTTCAGATAATTCCTGAAGTACATGTGGAATACTTAACATATTATTTCAGCTACATGACACCTATGAAGCTAGAAAGTTGGGAATACATCATATTAGAGCTTCTTTTTTAAATGAAATGTAAGACTTCTGAGTGAAATACTGGCAATAAGGACAACGCGGACAGGACAGATGCGGTTAAAGCTGCAGTCGGCATTCAGTCTCTGATTTTTCCATTGAGAAAACACGAATTATATAAAAATGCTCAAAAAACACCCCACTTTTTGTTTTCTTTAATCTTTTATTTTCTTAATGATGGGATGGATTCTTTTATTATGAATATGATTAAACAAATTACAGGGAATTAGGGTTTTTTGATTGTACTGCTCTTTTGCTTCTAGTCTTCACACAGGAACTTTTGAATTTCTCAGCTACTCAACCAGTTTGATGAGCAGATGAAATTTTTCAGAAAAAGACACTTCTAAACGTCTCATAAAGTCAGACAGCAAGACAGAAGAAAGAGACCCTACTCATGTCCTCTCAGATGTACCATGATCACATCACGCAGAAAATCCATAGAGGAGAAATATTGTTGGAAAATCATTAATCCACTATCATACTTTAAGGTTCTGTCCCACTTCTAAAAAACTAGAGACTTCTTCTGTGTGTCCAGTGTTTGAAAATGGGTGAGCTCCTACTAAAACCTTAATACAAATCACTTAAAAATCAATTATCCACAGGAAACCAGTGTGCAAGTCATGGAATTACCTTGCTGAACGAAAGATGTGATTACAGCTGCGTTTTGAGTTTACCTACTGGGTTAAATTTTTCAAGAGATACAGGGAAAATGAGCAAATTTGAAGATTGTTAAGCCTCTCACATATGAAGGGGTGAGATTATATGAATAAATAAAAAACAAACGCAGCAAATTCCAGAGAGCTGAAATTTCTGCAGCATTTGACCTGATGGAAAAGGCACTTTGCAGGTCAGATGTCAAAAGGCATTTTGCATGTCATATATATATTCAATATAACATCCCATGGTCCTTCAGGTATCTGCAAATGAGGAGACTTTTAGAGACTAATGTATTTGATTATTTACCAGCCATTTTATGCTGCCTAAAAAAACCCAATAACAACCAAACAAAAAACCCCGAACACCAAGTATAATATATTTAAAGGGTATTTGACTTTTTATGGTAGTGGTCTATATTTAGAATATTCTGAAAAATATTCTTTCTGCTACTGTGCTTAAATTTGTATTTAAGTGACTTCTGTAAACTTTGAGGCGTGAGTGATTTTAACTGAGGCTTATTATAATGTCTACCTAAATATCAGCTCTGACTTAAATTTGCTAAATATACACACACATGCAGAACTAGTCCATCTGAATATACTGAATACACATTCAGCTTTGTATATACATGAAATAAAACCCATTGTAAATCTCCATTTATCGATTTCATTGATGTTAAATCAGAATTATGTAATGCCAGGAAAGTAAGTAACTTTTCTGAGCTTTGGGATCAGTGTGCTGAGTTTCTACGTCAAGTCTATTTTGTTCTGTGTTTCTACACTTGTAAACAATTTCCTCCTTTTTATTAGCTCATTAGGATGCTATCTGCTATTCCAACATATTCTTCTCCAAGCTTTTATGTCCTTTGAGTGAAATCCTGCCTTTGTTGAAGATTTTGAGCACTGATTTCAGCAGAATCCTGATTTTACCTAATCTGGGCTTTTACAATCTTCTCTGTACAGTGAGGTTAATATATATCTGTCAAGAATTCTACATTTCTAACCTTCTCTTACCTATTTGAATATTCTGAAGTATTCTCAGAGTAAATCTAACGTTATTTCATTTTATTCTTATTTCTTTCATGATCCATGATTCCCCAAATAATATTTTTATCTCACTTTTTTGTCTGAACAAGTTTTCCTCCTTAGAAAAAGAAGTCTTACCTCTGCCCCACTTACTTCATGAATCATTTTTGTTGCTCTTAAAGCTGTCTGAGCATTTCATTTCTAGTGCATTCCCTCATAACATACCCTTACTTTCCTTTGTCTATGAAATCACTCTCATAGGAAAACTGTTTAGTTCTTGTTAGAGAAACCAACACCTAGTAAAGCATTATGTGTATCTAGGACATTTAAATGTTTTTTTCTTGGTTTTTGTCAGTGACAGCACTTCTTTATTTTGTGTCTTTTCCTCATTTTCTTTCACCACTCCTTGGATGTATCACAGGCTTCCACTTTCTGTAATCTTCATATCAAATATTTCACTCTTCACTCCCCTTTCATTTCTCAGTAATCTTTTTTCCTGGTCAGAGCTGCATACCTCAGTTATTTGCAGCACAAGCTAGCTCAGATACCAGATAGTTAAAAAGCAAAAATACTGTAGTTCTTTCAACATATTGCCCCCTTTGTATGTTATATGCCAGCTTTATTTACCAGGAAATACCCAGTTCTAATGTGCCACTCCACTAAATCATCTCTATATATGTTCTCAAAAATATTTGAATCAGTAAATTTACATTGTGCAGATTTCTACACATCAGTGTAAAGCTGAAAAATGTATTCATCTCTCACTTTTAACCACAGCACCAATTGAATCTCTCAGACTTCCTTTCCGGGCTGAGCCACAGCCCACCAGCTGTTCCATATCCATCAGGCTTCCGCAGCCTGAGAACAGGCTTTATGTTTCATCATTTCAGCCAGCAGGCTGAAACAAAATATCTTTTTTTTATATAACCTGGCAAATATCACAAGAGGAAAGCTCAGCTGAATCAGTGGAGGTCAGCCAGGGAAAAAAGAAAAACCACAGTGGGTATTTATCTTTACCTCTTCATGGGGATCAAGGCTGTCACCCACTCCACATTTAATACATTTACTTCCACACACTACAATCTTTACTGACATAGGCTATTGTTTCCTGACATTATCAGTGAACTCCGCTGAAAAGGACGAACATCTTAAAAGCTTGTTTTGTAAACCTATCAGTATAAACAGAAAAAATTTATTGGACAACTGTTTTTAAGGCACTTACTTGTACTACAGGAGATTCATTTCACCTGCTTGGAATTGGACAGACTCAGAGGCCAGGGTGAAAACTGGAGGACAATGCCATGCTCCACCTCACAGAACAGAGATCCACCACATCAGTTAAGGGCTAACATGAACGAGTGAAAAGGAGCCTGGCTCCTCCTCCAGCAACACAAAGTGTGGGTCAATAGAGAATGGTGAAAACCAGATCCATATGGGACCTTTGGATTCTGTGTATGAAGGGCAGGCACCACTGACTTCCACCAGAGAATTAAAAGGAACAGTGGTGTGTATGTATGGAATACTTAAATTCTGTCTCTATGTATTGTTTTTGTTATTAACTTCTATGAAACTGGACCATTAACAATCCTGTAAATGTTACTTTCCTCCTAGTTATCACTACAGTCAATTGCAAGTGTTACTTTACTCTTTTTACTATTTTAACTGGAATATAGCCTTGAAAAAGTGCAAGCACTATTCATAATACAATGTTGAAATTATTAAAGCTAGAGATATACAAACACAGTAAAAGATTAAAAAAATGTATGTGGGTTAATTTGTGGGCTTCTTTTCTGTAAAGATAAACTTTAAAAGTCTCTTAAAACCTCTTGTGTATTCTCAGAAACACCCTTAACTCATTATAAGCTGAACTGTCACTTTTATTATTGTGTGTATTAGACATTGCTTAAATTAAAAACATTAATCAGAAAACTGCTGTCCTAACCAAAGAAAATATTGCCCAGTCTAAAATTCAAATATTAAATTATTTAATTTATAGTCTGTGGGGTTCATAAGATCTGGATACAGTGTGCAGTGCCTTTATGTCACTGTATGCTTGTGTACATGTATCACAAGCTTTATACTGGAAATTGCAGAGTACTAAAATAGAAAAGATGCCAAATCTTTGACACGTACTATTAAAAACTATCTTTGCCACCTTCATGAATGGAGAATATTTCTGGCAAGAATCTAGAAGCTGTGGAATAGATTTGAGCAAAATCCCTTCACATATAAAGGGAAATAATATAAATAATATATAAATATTATATTATTTATATAATATAATATAAATATATAATGTTTATAAATAATGTAAAATTATTTTTCTTTGAGAAGGCAGAAAGTCCTTATGGGGACAAAAACCCCAATGCAAGACAGTTACAAGACTTAATAAAAATTGTTAATTAAATAAAAACAATGATATTTCCTTGGGATTACTGCCTGGCTTCTGTGTGTATCTGTGAGACAGATACCCACATTCACACAATAATCAGTGATGCATAACTTCAGACATGAATATTCCTCACTGAATAGAAAAGGATGTCAACAAAGTCACACTTCTGTAGACTTTCTAAAACCTGTTATAGTTTCAATGAAACCTACCATTGCTATGAATTGAATGGGTAGAGATTCTCAGTCTCTCAGCTTATTCATCTTCAGGTAACTGATGGGATTGCGTGCAGAGTTATTTTCACCTCTTCACTTTTAATATCAAATAGATAGTCACTGTCTCCTCTTGTCAGATATTATCCAGACAGCAACAGAATTTAAGGCTAACTATGTCCCTTTTAAAATCTGACCTGTTTTTTCCTTTGTAAAAAGATATTACATATATATGTGTGTATCTGTCTCTGTTAATTATTGAGTAGCAAAAAAATAAAGTCGTATCCATTTTGAAAACCTCCTGCTTGCCTGTTAAGAACTGCATATAGACATAGTGAAATCAGTAAATAGTTATTCCTGGGGGAATAATTAGCATTTTTTTTCTAAAATAATTTAGAAGATATTATTTAGAAAATAAGACTCAAGTCTACTTAATATGCATTCTACTTGCTAAATAGATAAAGAGACAGAACAAACAGAAAAAATATAATGATGACATTTGTGTGTTTGTTTATATTTCCCCCACTTTTCTATCTGTTTATAAAATAAAATACTGTTTGAAACTTCAAGCATATAAGGAATCATCTGACGTCCTTGTAGCACACAACACAACAAAGAGTGGAGTAAAGCCATGATCACTGAGAGATATATGTACTGTAGAAAGATTGGAGACAGGGAAGCATAAGAATCTTAAAAAGTTTGCATAAAGACTCCAATTACTCTTTTAAGCTTTTGATGTTCAAGCATATGTCATTACACACTTCATGTTGCTGTCCAGACCTCTCCTACACAAGTAACTTGAAAGAAAAATTCCTATTTTCAAGTAAGTTTTCCTTTCTGGTTTTGTAACTAACTGTATTTTTTTCATTCACATTATAGTTACCATGAAGAGCACCAAAACTGCAGCTTTGTTAATGTTTAATTTATGCATAAACATGATTTTTCCATGTAAGAAAATGGACCTGTCCCTTACAGCTGTACTTTTTTCCCCTTTAGTATTATATACAGTAATGTAACCCTATATGTATATAATGTTATAAATATATATAGAACACAATATATAACATTAATGGTACTATATGAACATATACATCTAGTATGTAAGTATTATATGGAAGCATAACCTACTGTCTTCTGTAAGCCACTGAGAAATACAATTTTATTGGAATGAGGTGATTTACTAATCCAATCTCTTCTAGTATTTACTGCTTTTTAACTTATTATCTTGGTTGGTTTTGTAAGATAACTGCATTACTGGTATATATCGAGCAGTATAATTCCTTCATGGCATTTCAGAACAGAAATGCTACTTCTAAAGAAGTAGAAGGGAGGCATCAAATACAGGCACTTTATGATAAAATGCACTCAGTTTTCTTAAGCAACCCTGCCTTCAAATTCTGAAACATGTTACTTATGAACATGTGAAAGTTTCAGCAATTACAATTTTAATAAATTCAAATTCTTACAGAATGTATCAAGATAGGAGCACTCAAAATTTGATGTTTTTGTGAATAAGCCAGGGAGAAAAAGGGAGGGCAAGGGTGTGGTTAGTAGCTGAAAATACAGTCCTTTATCTCTAGTTTCAATAGCCTACAGCAATTAATTGAAATAGCAATTAAATGTCAGTGATGTGGATATTAAAGAATCTACTCTACTCTGAAGTAGAATGTTGTCAGAAATTAATATTTTTCTATGTCAGATACTGATATTTATTATACTCCTATAGAAAAATATCTATCAGTTGAGAACTGAGATTTCCATATAGAGCAAATACTCTGTGTTCACATTATTTGTGATTTTTGTGCAAGTTTCAGTATTCCTAGTTTCAGTGCAGTGATCAGTATTCAGCAAGGCTACATCTCAAACTGAGATCCAACAGCCAGCAACTCCCAGCACAAACCAAATACAGCTTTCACTTAAACCAGCACCTGAAACACCCACAGAGGTTGACCCACATCTGCATCTCTTACTACTGATTCCTCAAATACAATGAACTCTGATTCATACCTCTACACTAGAGACTCCTGAATTGTTTTTGTAAGAAACTTGTGAGATTCTGTTAATATAGCTTTGATAACAGAGATCTTAGAAGTCTTGTTCTGTACCAAGTTTTGCACAGATACTTGTGTTGGTTACTCTTTTTACTGTGCCTGTCTCAGCTGGCAGATCTTAGAAGGGCCTATAGATATAATTTTATATAAATATAACCTGATGCATATACTCCCTCCCCCCACAGGACACTAAAATCTATACAAACAGAAATAAGCAGTGGGATGCAATGATCAACAAGAAATGATGCAAATTTTGCAAAGGATATATAGCAGAAGCAGATACAATTTCTTAATCTGTGTTCTTAAACTTAAGGCAAATTAGTTATAAATCTTGCCTACAAAGAATGACTTGAGTATCAGAGACTACCACAACAAACTCAATCTACAGTTTAACGAGAACTACAGATATGCTACAAATACAGTGGGAGTCCTTTAAAACACCAAATCCCAGGCTTGATCTGGTTCTCTAGCCATAAATAGGGACAGAAAATCCTGATTGCAGGAAACAATCTTATTTAAGGCCAGTGTACGAGAAACATGAGAACGTGGTTGAAAATATGGATCAGGATCATAATGACTTAGCAACAAAATATATTGATAAGCTTGTCACTAGGACAAGGTAAAATATATGAATTGCAAGTATAGAGTGAGAAAATGGTTCTGTGAAAAGTACAATATAATTGATGCTGCAGAAGACTTGCTTTGGTCCTGGGGGATAGGGGAGGAGGGTGTTGATTCCATTTTACTTACAGAGAAGTCTTTGGGGAAATGTTAAATAGGTAATTAATTTTTTTTTTCTAAAAAACTGGATAAAAAGCTATCAGAGTATTTAAAAATGAATCTAAGAAACAAAAATCTTAAAAATTATCTACATCTTTATTTAGCTGTTACTTTTGGAACTTTGCTTTTACTAGATATGATATTGTCCTATACATTTAAACTGATCACCTCCTATAGTATATAGGTAAAAATGTTTAGAATGTAATAAAACAGATATTGAAAAAAGAAGACAAAGTAAATAGCTTGTTTTATGTAATGCATGCTTTATATTTGGTTATATACCTATGCTTATATATCTGTTGTCTTGCAGGGAAGAGCAAGAAAAGTGAAGCCACCACCTATTTGTGACTGTGAATACTTACTGGTTATTGGAAATGAGAGGGGAAAAGAATTGCCAGTTTTCTAGTTTCATGTCACTGATGTGAGGAAGACAACTTGGTAAAATGCTTTACCATACTTCTGATAAAACCTACCGTTTATAAAACGTCAAATCCACTGCTGCAGATCCAGATTAAAGAGAACCTTAAAAGAAGAATTAAAAAAAAATCTTCCTCCTCACAAACATGATATACTGTTGTCTATTTGCTCACACTTCCTGACAGAAATAGGATAATGCCACTCTTCAAATAGTTCTTATTTGTTTGTTACACCTTTTGAAGGGTTTATCTCCTGTCATCCAATAATGGATAACTTTTCAGGTGAAAACTGTCATGTCAGGCCTGTAAATGAGAGCATGATTATGGAGAATCTCAAAAACACAATAAGGAGTGCCCTGGCGTTAAAAGGAGATTTTAGAACTTTGCAAAATTGTCTCTCTTAGTCACTGCTGGAATGGATGAGATTGATTTTTATTTTCCTTTTGATTTCCGATAACTATGTTTAATCTACAGATATTTTATTGCACTGGAAGTTTCCTATAGATGAAATAAAAATTCAGTTATCTGTCTATTATAAATATAGTGTCATTGCATCCCAAGATAGTTAGTGTTTCATTTCAACTGACTTGATTACCTATCATAATCTCAGAATACATACCTATACAAGTGTAATAGCACACTAGGAATAGAAAGCAAACATGTATTTAAAAAACTACTCTAAAACAGTTGAGCAGGTTCAAAATGTGTATTCAGATTTGAAGAATTTCTACATTAAAGTGTGCTATATACTCTTTCAAAGATTCTACTGAATCCAGCTGGTCTCTACCTGTAACCAAAATTCTACAAAGAATTTTCCGCTGACAGTTTTGTTGCAGAATCTCCAATTCTGCAAAGAGAGCCTCTGTGAGCATAGTTCTCTCATCCACACTTGTTCTTTGCTGCACCAAAATGCAATTTGTGTTAACCCAATTAATTTACTTACACACCATTGAACTTAGTATGAAAAGTTGGCTTCTAGATTTTCTCTGAAATGAGTGGAAGAGTATCAGAAAGTGGAATTTCTTACATAACTTTACAGAGAGGGAGGAAAAAATATAGGGACTATTTTTAAACAGCTTGCAGCATGTGGTAAAAATGAGTTAAAAGGAATGGACTGAGTTTTTTTTGCAGGAACCTGTCACTCATGAAGACAATGTCCAAGCAATTGGCAATGGTGAAGAACTACCACTGAAGGAACTCAGCAGCATCTGGGAAAAGGAAAGAGCTGCCTTAGCAGATCTTGTTTGCTACATCTTTGATGGGTTTATCACCTTCCAGTTGGTAATGTGTAACCCGTGCTCATTTATCATCCATCTGTTAAGGGAAGACTTTGCCCCTGAAAGACTGGAATCTATTCAGGACTCTCATCTCAAAGTGAGGGAAGAGTTACAGCTGAGAGCCAGATTATAAACCTGAGTGAGAGGAGAGTATATTAGAGTGGTGTTTACAGTTTTGGAGGCAGAGAACGAATGACTGGATCAAAGAGGAGGAGTACGGCTTTTGGCAATTTAAAGGTGATAGTAAAATAGGGCAGGAAAATGCAGAACTATACAATGTTAAATGAATGGACAAGGTTTGTGAAGCTCTGGCAGTAAAACAGAGTAGGGAAACTAATTCTCTTATTTATGCTATTACTGTAGACTGACATGTAAAAAAATAGAAGAAAAACATGCATGGAAAAATGGTTACAATTTTGTTCATACTTTATGAATTTTTTGTTCATAACTTTAGCTTAATTTGAAAATGTTATTGCTTATTGTGAATATTTAGGAAGGTATTTGTGGGAAATGTAATTTGGCATCTTTGAACATTTGATTACTTACTGTGCTAGAGATGACGCAAAAGGGAAGTTAACATGATGATGCTGGAAAGAAGTTCACGGTTTTGCATTCATTTTAAAGAAAGTAATTTATGAGGCTTCACTGACTTTAAAACACAAAGTTACAGTGAAATCAGTATAAAGTTGTGAGCATTATTTTCATCAGGTATCACAGAATAAGGAAATAGATAAACACAAACAAAATCTGTGGACTCTGTACAAGTAATGAAAATAACTACACGTAGACACAGAAGTGACAGCAACATATTTACAGAACTAAGTTTGATTTGCCTCACCCCAGTCCTGATGGACAAAAACTGGCTCTGATTTGCAGCATTGCTGCTGAAATTTCCATACTAATGCATTCATGTGGTTTCCTGACTATAGATGGCTCATGTCCCGTCGGTTTAAGGCTGGGCAAAGTAAGCTTGCACCTGTCAGATTATATCCATGTAGGCGGTTTCCCGGTCTGTATTGCAGTAGCTTGTTACTACTGCATGCCTTTAACATTAGGATGTGTCATGTTACATTATGCCTACAACGTGACATTATATGGAACTTCATGCACTGCTATTGACAGGCAGCAGAAAAACTACCTACTGAACACAAACCATTCAAGTCCAGTTTATTGCAGTAGACTGTAAGAGAATGTGCAGTAAGGTATTAGAAAGAATACTCAGCATGCTGACTAGTCAAAAGTAGTTTTGGATAGTTCCACATATTTCTAGTTTTCAGATTTCATTTGTGCTGGCTCAAGGGAGGAATCTCTCTATCATTGAAAAACACATTCAACATAAGTTCCTGAGAGGAATGTCAATCATGAAACCAAAAAAACCAAAATTAAAAGGCCCCTGCAATACAATAGAGCAGGAGTGTCTTGGTGCATGAAGTACAAATGGAAAATAATAAAATTACTACAACAACATGAATGCTAATATGGTTTAACTTGTATTTTTTTGACATAGAGGCTGCTAATGGATTTTCACATTAAAATATATGCATTACAACACACTGTATAGAACATGTGTTAATTTTAAACCCTTGAAACTCAGTTTGTGAAAATGGTATGTATAAGCTATACACCTTAGTGGGATTAAATAATCTCCTATACACATATTCCTAATTTAACAAAAGACAGCAGCCATAAAAAATATGCGAATGAATAATGTAAGTATCATAGAGCATTTTTGACTACTTACTAATTCCTTTTCATGTTATGTTGACATAAGTTTACCAATTAAAAGCAGGGAATTAATTTTTCTTTTTATTTGAAACCTCAGATCTTCATGGGAAGGGAGAGCCTAAAGCAGTAACCATAGGGAGGAAATCCTGTAGGGAACTCCTGCAGCATATTGTAGCAGGCAATGGGACTGCATTTTAATTCCATATTTTGTAGTAAAATTCCCCCACCTAACCCCCCGGGTTGTGTTTATACCCTCAACATTTTAAAACCATCACAATTTACCTGGAATTTTTAAATCTTGTACTTAATAATTAATAGTATTTTGTGCTTAGATTCAATCATAACTAATTTACACTTGGTGAACAAACTATGATAATCATTACAGTTCAAAAACCATACCGGTTTTAACTTCTTGCAGTAAATCTGAATAAAACCAAGTTCTTCACTGTTTTCCAAAGAGTAAATACTTCTTATTTATCAATATAAATATTACACGTCTCATGGTAAGAATCTCTGGGAGCAAGTTACAACAACAACAAAAATGTACCGGCAACTATATTACATTAATATATTCCCTGTCAAATTGTAAAGGAATAATTAATTGATCAGTTCATATCTGGAGTTTAGAATATATTTCATGTGTATGAACTACAACTGAACAGATGCCCACCACAAAGAGTTTTCCTAATGTTGCAGTACCACAACCTAGGGAGTCAGAATGCACCAGCTTACCTTGAAAGGGAAACAGCATGACTGAGGAAGTCCTTGAAAACAGATGTTTCACATAAAGTTTTCATGCTGATGGTTTGTGTTTCTGTGGGTTGTTTATTTTTTTCTTTTCTTTTCTTTATTTTTTTTTTTTAATTCAGAAATTGTCCAAGGACATTGCTTCAAGTACTATCTCTCTTTTGGGGTTACATGAAGCAGATTCTTCCTGATAAGGCCTTCAGTTCTTGTATTAACAGTGTTAAAACCAAGAAATCATGAACTCAAATACAAAAGGATGAAGCTGGCTAAAATTTTAATGAAACACTTATTGCTTTACCTGGCTTGCCAGAACAGTTAAATAACAGAGGTATTTAATATATGGTTTATTACTTGCAAAGTCTGAAAAATAGGTTTAGGAATTACTAGCTCAAAGACAAAG
>JAWWES010000133.1:39634746-39654607 GCA_035583135.1 Lophotriccus pileatus | reverse complement strand
CAGAGGTATTTAATATATGGTTTATTACTTGCAAAGTCTGAAAAATAGGTTTAGGAATTACTAGCTCAAAGACAAAGCTTTTTTCAGACTTAAATAATTTGGTCCTTTGTGCTCTGTACATCCCTGAAGCCACATCTACGCCTTCAGCTCTTGTTCTGCCATGCTTGAGCTTTGTTTTTTTGCAGATTAATCTCTAACTGACTGGACTGATTTCAATAAATCAAATATAGCCTTCCTAACACAAGTTGCTACTTTTTTCCAGCTAACTCATAATCCATTTCCAGAGTATGGGTAGTGGATACTTCTTTTCTCTGGAAGCAAGTTCAACCAGAGGATAGTCAGTGTTGGATTGTAAGGGATACTAGCATTGGAAGCCTTGAATTCCATAAGAGCAGAATAAAACGGGTCAGGGTGCCGTACTCTCCTGGAACACTTCGGAGTTTATACATGTTGCCTACTGGCTGGGCAATAGCCGTGGAATATACTGAACCACTTCTTGGTGTGTTACAAGCTCTTCTTTACATATATTAATGACATTATATCCCAAATTTGGAAAATTGTTAGTGGTGTAGCGTGAATTTTCAGTTTGCACATACACTTACCAACTCACAGGGAATTTTACTGTCATTTATCTCCTGAATTTTCATATAGCATGAGTTAGCACACTTTAGCTGTGATGAGAAGGGTTAGGGTTTGGGTGTCTGGGTGTAGTTTTGGCCTAAGTAGAAAAAAAAGATTTCAGATGGAAATTTTCAGGATGAATTTGGATGCTCTTTCCTTTTTTTCCACCTTGGAAAAAAAGACAGGTGAGGACAGATACACCTTTCAGTAGTATTATACATTAAGGATAATTACCTGCCTTCATTGAACATTATACCTGTTTGAACCAGCAATGAACAATGAGTAGAGAAATGAATGCCTGCTAAAGAGCTTTATCGGGAAACCTCACTAGCTTGTTCTGGGAAATTGGTACACTGATGTGTGCAGCATGGGGAACAAACCAGAATCAGATGTCAGTGTGCAGCTGCAGGGCCATGACTTTGCTGGGATCACAAAGACATGGTGGGATGGCTCACACGGCAGAGTCCTACAGTGGAGAAGTCTTAGGAAGGCTCTTTAGGAAGGGGAGGATAGGAAGGCAAAGAGGGAGAGTTGCCCTCCATGTGATGGAGAGCAACTGAATTGCATACCGTTCTGCCTTGGGATAAGTCAGGAGTCAGAAGAGATCTGATGGGTGAATATCAGTATGCAGACCAATGCAGTCTGCTCTTTTAGTTGGTATCTGCTATAGACCTCTTGATCAGGAAGAGGAAGTAGACAAAGTCTTCTTCAAACAACTGGAAGAAGCCTCACATTCACAGACACTGGTGAAAGTCCCTCAAGGGACACTTGGGAAGTACAGAGGGATTTTTAAAAAAAAACCAAAGAAAAAGGTTTCTGAGTTGAAGAATGGTTGAAGAAGGCTTGGAACTGGGAAAGAAGAAGTATCTTATTTAGCTTAATCCATTGTATTCTGTATCACATTACTTGAAAGTAAAAAATTGAATCAGAAATACCTGACCATCATCAGCTTCTCCAGGTAACCTCCATAGCTCTGACTGGTAAGTCAGTCTTAAATGTTTTAACCAACCCTCTTCCCCCACCTTGTATTTATCAAATGAAATTTTTAATTACAAAATGTTTGTAACTGAGAAACAGAGGACAAAAGCTCTACATTTTCTTATAATTAAACTTAGAATTTGCAAACTAAGTAAAAGTTCCCTCAGAACACTTGCTTAGATCTGTACTTATATTCTGCAAATATAAGTGTATTTCCTTATAAGTAATTTTAAAAGGATTTAAAGTTTCTTGCAAAATATTTTGGGCATCATAATAATGAGCAAATGAAAAATGCATAAATGTAAGATATTAATGATTTATTAAAATACTCTTTATATTTCTATTCAGTTTAATTGTCAGACAAGTATAAAGAATTGAGAAGTATCTTTGAACTTATTTGACTAATGAAAAAACTAAATAATTAAAAATTAAATGGCACCTTGTTAAAACAGAAGCTTTAAAAAACCCACTTTTGCACTAAGAGAAATTTTAAACAGTCATTTGCAACTAGTGTTACTGGATAGATAGAACTGGAGATAGCCTACTTGTTACTGATATTACCATTAGTTAATTGCCACATTTGCTTTTTTTGTCAGTACAGTCTATTTTCAGACTAAGGTGAGAAGCATATAGTCAAGCTTCTAATTTTTGTCTTTTTCTGTAACCTTGTTTACATGAGACAACCACTTGCTCAAATTTCAGGAAAAAAACCCAAAAGATTGCTAGATCTTAAAAATTCCAGTTATGTCTTACCTTTTAAAAGTGAATTGAAGGGAGTTACAATGTTTATGTTTGAGATGGTTTTGAACAACTAATTTTGTACATTTTGTTCATTTTGTTGTGTCAAAGCAAAGTTCTTTAGGAAATTCAAAACATTTTTTTTTCCTGCCAAAAAAGCAGTATTGTCTTATTTAACTGGATTATTTTTAAGGATACATGAATGAGGGGAGAAATGCATTTTTGTTACACCTAGAAAGCTGGGGTCAGTATTTGGTTAGTTCTAAATTTCCACTCGGCAAGAGTCAAAAACTAAAAATAAATAAATCCATAATTTGGTGCATATTTAGACATCTTCCTTGCTTTTTGTATTGTAAATCTGTTTTTACTTGGCTGACTTACTACAGTTTTATAAACGTTGTTCATTCATGCACAGTATTTCTTTTATAGCAAGTGGCTTTTACAAATTATCACTTGAAGTTTTATTGGCACAGTGCAGATGCACTGAGCTGAAGCTGAGTGGAACTCTAGACCATCTGATTTAAAAAATGAGAAGTAAGGAGAGTCCCTAGATTTTCACATTAATCTACTAATGTTGCTTTTATCTGGAATTATTTCAGTTAGATTTATGGTTCCACTTGCAGATATCATAACCTGAAAAATAGTAAAGGAGGCTTCCCCACAATCTTAAGAGTCAGCTACAATTTCATTTTTTTTGCTTTTCTGCTGCCTAAACAGAAAAACAAAAGCCTGCCTTTGACCCTCCCTCCTCAGAAGGTAAAATAATTTGCCAGCTCTTGAACAGGAAAAAAAAATGTCACGAAAGCATCTCCCAGATCTCCCCAGGGCCTCTTAAAAAGCCTGGAAGCTCTTTGCTATCCCCATGGCAAGCATCTGTCTCCAGTTCAAGGCAATATTCTGCCCCTCCACTGCAGACTAGTGTGCCTGAACAGAGCAGGGGAAGGACGTTGGACGGGCAACCTTCCTAACACACAGCAGAGTCACAGGGTAGAAAGAGCTAAGAACTTGGAAGTAAAAGGACTTTTAGTATGTGTTTAATTGCACAGTTCTCACAATATCTCAGAAAAAGATCCTTTGAGAGGCTTGTTATTTCTATCCTTGCATATGTGTTCCTGCACTCTAATTTGTAGCAACCCATATCCTGGGAAAGAGTACTATTTTGTAAATGACTTCTTTGCTGTTAAAAGAAAATATTAGAACAAATAATGCTGTTTCACCCCAGCAGTGAACAGATTGGTATCACAGGTCAATCTAATTTTACTGCAGATAATAGTATCATTTAGCCATTTCTTTGCTAAGAAACCCTGAATGTCAGCTTAAACCTCATTTTTATGACTGAAGCATACTTTTTGAAACGTTTTTGCAAACGTGTTCTCTTCTGTTCTTTACTGAGATCGGGTCTCTTTATTTGTGAAAACGTGAAGCTCTTGATACGATCTCAAAGTGCCCTGTTAGCAGTAGTAGGCTTCTTTTATTGCTCAACTTGACCTTCAGTATGACTCCAGAGTATGAAATCCCCTGTCAACAAACTAGGTCTGAACATCCTACAATAGAAGTAATTGTTTTTTTTGGCCAACAAACTCTTACGATTAGATTGGAAATCAGTGTAAACTATGATTTTAAAAAGCATATCAGTAATGAAAGCCAGCTAAAAGTTTGGCATGCAAAAGGCTGGATAAAGGAGATTGGTATTTCTGAAAACCACATGAGAAATAATCAAGTTAGTTCAAAAAGTAAAGTTATTTCATTTGCTAATAATTGATGTACTGTTAAAAGTTAAACTTTGCCTACAATGGCAAAGACTATTCACCTTTAATACTGCACAAAAGAATGCCTTTAAAACAAAAGTTCTGGGATAAATGTACTTAGATGGCAGAACAAAAATTTCTGCCATAATCTGGCAGCCTCAGAAAAAGAAATTTTGGATAAATGGATCAAGCAAAGGAGAGTTATAAGCCACGAGTATGGTGTGATTTTGAAACAAATTTTTGCCTGAAACTTAGAAGAAGGTTCTGACTATCAGCACCATTAAGCTTACAAGCAACCTTTCAACAAAACGAGTGGGAGCAAGTAATTTAATGACATTCTGATACCACATGGATGGCTACAAGAAATGACTAAAAGACCATTGACTGTGGTTGCCTGGAATTGGTAACTCAGAACTTTCTTCCTGTTCTGTGTTTGTATATAGTTTGACAGCTCTTGCTTAGTCTGGCAAATTGCTTATTAGGAATTTACATTTATTTAAAGCAAACCCAAGGAAAATGTTGGTTTGCTGCTCAACAAAGAGGGTAATCTCTGGATTTGCAATATAGTGAAAACAATTTATTACCCCTTTTGCATTAGTTTTCATGAAAAGATCAACTGCAAGATGACACACTTCACACCAGCAAAAAGGCATAAGATCTCCTGTAAAAGGAAGAAGAAAGGTTACATAGTGCTTAAATAACATAGATATTTTCAGATCATCCATGCTGATATACGTCATTCATCTTAAGGGACTCAACCGATTAAAACAGACTCAGAAGGCTTAGTAGTCTTTGAAAAATTATGGAGGACAGATGAGATACAGGAGGACTGAAAAAGAGCAAATGGATTGCTATTTTCAAAAGGGAAAAAAGTATACTCTCGTCTACTTAATTTCACTCTTTCTCTCCTAAGTTCAACACTGTTCGAAACTAAAAAAGACTACTTATTGAATTCGCATATGGTACAAACCTGGAGAGATTATAAATATTTTGGGGAGTGGGATTACAATTCAGTTATGAGTCTCATAGATTTACGAGTGCTCTGGGAAAGAAAGGAAGACTTTGCAATAGGTACAGGTCAAAGGTATTACAGAGAGGCAGATATACCCAACTGCACAAGGAGGGAAGGGGATCAACTGATTAGTTAGTAATTATTCAGAAAAAGGTCTCAGGTCTAAAGTGGGAAGTGATGAGTTAGCAATGAATACATCAGCAACCTTACACTGTAAAAAGACAAATCATATAAGTGGGATATATGAACTACAGTACAACTGACAAGATAGCAAGCATTTTCTGTATGTTCTTTTCAGAATCGGTGATGGCTCAAGCAAGATTGTGTGTTCAGATTTGAGTGCCATACACGAAGCAAAGGGATCTGTTTGGAAATATTTCAGAATATGGAGACTGGTCTAGAAAACATGGTCTATGAGAAACGACTGAAAAGATTGGGATTATTTAAACAACCTCACCACCCTCTCCCCCCCCCAAAAAAAAAATAATGGAGGGAGAGGGACTGAAGAGGGGTTTTATAAATAGAAAAAGCTGTTGCAAAAAGGAGAAAAGAAACCCTATGCTTCATTTCGTGTGATGAATACAAGCACAGATAATGTAGTTAAACTGCAGTAAGAAAGGTTTTTTCCCAGCATAAAGAGAAAAGAAATTCTACTGGAAAGGATTAGGAACTGACTGCATGGGAAGATTTTGCAGTTTGAAGTATTGGAGGTCAACTGTGAAGACCTCAGTCTAGAGTGATAAGGCTATTCCCGATTCTGTTTTGGATGAGAGGGATGGACTAGATGACCTACTAAGATCCCTTTTAGCTTTACCTTTCTGTGATAAGAAAATAGATACTTAATATGGCTTGAGTAATTTACCATGAAACACTGTGAACCTTTAAGAATTAGAAAACTGATAAAACACTTTGTTATTTTTGAGTTTTTCATTCATAGAGTCGAACCAAATCTAATTAGCTTTTGTTCTTCCAATGAACACACAAAAAAATATTTCACAGTTTATTTCCAAATAATTATACTACACATATAAGATGTTACAGTACTCCTACTGTAGCTGAAAAAAAAAGGCCATTTTACTCAGACAGTATCATGTGGTCTAACTCAGTGTGGACAGAATAGCTGACATGAGTATGAATTTGAAAGAAGAAAAATTCAGTCTGTACAGACCTAATAGTAGGCCTTTATTTTGGCTGGCCTAAGGAAATGCCAATTTTTTAAATAAGTAAAATTTCACATTAAGTGAAATGACTAAAATAGTATTTATGCTGCCTGCAGTACTCTTTTTTTTTTTTTTTCTTTTCTCAGAACATTTCATTAAAAAAAAAAAAATAAAATGGATAAGTTCTTAATATCCCAAAAGCAAAAGGCTTATATGGACTTACAGGATATGCATGAGCTTACTTCTGTAGAAGTCTGTCAGTTCCACGTTTGAGAAAACCTTCAGTGATCTGGAGGCTCCCAGAGGCAGAACACAGACCAGGGCTGTCCACAGGGGGAACTTACCTTTACTAAAGTAATGTGCAAGTTTACAGTGCATTAGACTCACTGAAGTACTCCCATGTGCGAACACTGCTAAGTGCAAGGGACCATCTCCTGCTTTGAGCCCAGACTGACAGCTGGATGGACGAACAGAATGCATGCAGATGAGTCTAATTTCATTAGACAGCTGAGCTAAAACAACTGGAAGAAAAAGTGACTAAGACATTAAGGGCAATATGCAGAAATCAGGAACCACTTCTCTCAAATTAAAATAGAAAGAAAATAGTTATTTTTTCTGGTGTTGAAAAATTTAATGAACCACTGATTAGTGTCACTCCTTGTTAAATCAATAAGGAAAAAACTGAATCACTTTAACATTGTTCACTTATATTAGAAAACTGCACTCAGGCATTCATGACTAGAAATAGAGCACTACAGGGGTGGTCTGAGACTTTTTTTATAAGCACAAAACATAACACATGTATAGTTAGCAAAGCTCAGTTATCTTTTAAATGTCTTTCCTATTTCCCATAAAGAAAGAGAGCCTGATAAGTATTGCTTTTTACTTCCTAACAAACAAAGTCCAATCTCTTATTCATTGGGTTCAACACATGCAGTGTTTAACAAAAGTTTTAGATCTTGAAGGACCAGATATTAGCACAGCTATTCACCTCATTTAAATTCAACATGTATATTAATGCATTTCCAATAAATTAGTTACATCATGTAGCTTCAGTCAACTGAGCACAGGTTTGCTTTTTTTCATTTTTAATTTTTTTTTGTTTGTTTGTTTGATGGCATATTAGGGTTACAGTCACAAATGGCTGTTCTGGGTTTTCAAATATCATGAAGGAAAATTATCATAGCAGGAAAGCAGTAAAGCCATAAATTGCTAGAAGTTAGCACAGAGAGTTGCTTCAGCAGGCTGGGCATTATGCCCAATGAGACTGAATGGCACAGAAATCTACTGCCTGTGATATGTGCTGGCAGCTGAGGGATTTATGAGAGGCTTTTGAATGCAGCAAGGGGGAAGGCTTGTGCAGGGAGAGGGGACCAACTGAGGATACTGATGCAGGGTATGTAATGAATTACAGATACACTTCAACTCCTTGTCTCAGAGTGACTTCTACCTCCTAATTACTCAGTATTCTGCCCCTTTCTGGCACTTTCTCCTGCCACAGTAGAAATTCACACTTGCCCCAAAGGAAAATCTTTTTCTGTCAAAGTCCTTGCAGGAAATTGCTCCTGCCACACACTCTTTCTTTCATAGTCAGCTTCTTTAAACTCCAATTTAAATTAATATATTCTGTAATCAGCAAAATCCACTTCAAATAAACATCCTCCTTAGATCCCATATTTCTCTACACCCAGATTTTGTCTGCTTTAATATGTACAGTCTAGATACGCAATAGAGCTTCTGGTACCTTTCTGATCGTGCCAAGACTTCTCATAATCAGCCTTTGCACCTCAATCTTTCTGTACCACACCTTTCCAGGCAGTTATTTCTTCTTACTGTTTTTCAAGTCCCTTCTTTCCCAGCTGGCAGAGTTCATATTTTCCATGACAAAAATGCCTCTTCTTCTTCCCATTTGAATCATTGCATAAGCATTTTGAATCAAGTATTTCAGATTTTCCAATTCTCAATGCCATGAAATAATCACTAGTTTTAGAATGCTCTCTGAAATTTCAGAAATAATCAGGCACACTCTGTTCAGATTCTCATGTTACCTGCAGACAAACAGATATGCTGTGAAACAAGCTTAAGACCTGTCTTTGCCATGTTCATGAAATACTTTTGTACCTCTGTGGTTTCTTACTTTCAGGTGCTAGAAAAATGTGAGAAGCTTTACTGACTTTAGTTGATAAATCTGCATTTAGGAAAAATGTAGATTTAGA
The DNA here is from genome assembly GCA_035583135.1 of Lophotriccus pileatus. Classification (NCBI taxonomy): domain Eukaryota; kingdom Metazoa; phylum Chordata; class Aves; order Passeriformes; family Tyrannidae; genus Lophotriccus; species Lophotriccus pileatus. The sequence continues at coordinate 39,646,134 of JAWWES010000133.1, read as the reverse complement.
AATTTGAATGTGTCATATTTTCCACATGTACATAATTCTCCCATAAAATTATCTTAGTGGTTAATTTTTCATGGGTAGTTTTCATTAAATAAACATGTTTCAGCATTCTTTCTACATTTATTTTCAAATTTTCATGTTTCTATATAATTGTATTAGTAATGATAAATCACTAATACAATGGAGTGAATGACGATTTTGTTAAAAATGCATTACTTTTGCCTCTATGAAGAATTTTCATATTTTAAAGAATGTGGATAGACCTTAAAAAAGACATTAAAAATACCATTTAAAGTGTAGAACTTGGAGTATGGAAGAGAATCCAACCTTTCTTTTCTCTTTGAAAAACTAATGCATTTAATCAAAGGTTTAATTCTTTCTAAAGCTTCAATTTTTCCAACTTTTCAGAGCGGTGTTAGAGCTGAAATGCTGTGAGCTGTTGCTTTATGAAATTCAATTGACACAGCATCCAGTTAAAATAATGTCCTTTCACTTAACCACGTTTAACTGAGATAAAGCAACACAAGATTTAATAGCTTCCAGCAGTGCCCAGTGATGGAGTGGCTAGCCCAGATTGCAGCAGCAGGTCACAGGTTCATTCAAAGGGCATGGTGCACATAAACCTTCTCACATGGTAACAAGCCAAAAGTAGATTTGATATGACTTGATACAACTACACTGGAGTTGCGGTTGATTACATCAGCCTTGGGTTTGGCTGAAACGTGGAGTAACAGGATGAGACCACATACAATCTACTCTAACATTCATCCATGAATGAAGACCTGAATGGAATGGAATAGGTATCAGCAATATTCTTCTTGCAGAAGCACATGGGAAGCACACAGTTATTTAGCAGAAAGTAATTATGAGTTATAATAACCTTAAAAGCTTGCAAGTAGAAAATAATGTAGTCATGATATCACTCCATATCATGTCCAAAATGAAGGAAGTAATAAGATAAAAGATGTAGATCACAATGTTAAATACTATCACTGATTGTCAAGATATATTATGTAACGAAAATATCGTGACTGGCCACACTCCACTATTTTAGGGCCAGTCATGAGGAGGTAAGAGCAAACAGATAAGTTGTGATTACAGGGCTCAGCAGTTCCTCACAATGCTCAGATTTCTGCCTATGTGATGAATATTTCAGATACATCCTGCGATCTTTACATTCTTCACTGACAAGGAGACAAGATGCATTTTGCATCTGCTAAAGATTTCTGATTGGCACATATGTTGAAAGACTAGCCCAAGATTGAAAGACAGTGTTCTTCAAAAGCTGTAGCCATGAAATATTTATTCTTTTCTCTTTCATAGAAATGCATTTGATGACTATATGACATAAAGTGCCACTAATAGCTCTGGACAAAATTACATGGCTCTAAAGACTATTAAACTATTATTCTTGGAGGGTGGAAAAGGTTTTATTTGACACATAAGATCACAATAGTATGAGCAAGGCTTTGTTTACAACCTACCCTGAAAAAATATGTTACATTATCAAGTGCTTTTTACACTGGCAAGTTCAAATCTGACAATCACAAATGACAACAATGATATTTGTGATATATTTAGTAGGTACTTTATCTCACATCTTCTGAATGGAATGTTTATTAATGTTAAAAAACTTTAAGTATGCAACTAAGGGCAAGTGAATACTAATGACACCATTCAAAATATGTTTTGTTTGTATCTAAGAGTATATATTTTACAGAGTAAGTCATAGGCAAATGAATACCCAAATGTTATTTAAATCTCTGATGTCAGCTGAAAAGCAAAGACACTTATACATACATAATGCCTAGCATGACAACCTGAAAATTATGTGAAAACAAAAAGTCTCCTTTGTAAATGTCTAACTAAAATTTTCTGATAAAAAGACTAGAAGGCATTGCTGCAGCATAGAAATCATATTATGAATTTTACATGAAAATTTGTGGGACCCTTGTATCTGCAAACCTTATAAAATACTGAAAACCTTAGAAGCCTGATAGAACACTAAAATATTAACAAGCTAAATGAATACAGTAATCATCCTGTAAACCACATTATCTCAGTGCCCATTTACAATCATATGTGTTTCATAAACCTCTTGCTACTGCAAATCCCTCAGTTGCATTTGCCATTGAATTGCCTGTTTCTCATTATCAGTGGCTGAAGTCATGCAACGCTTTCTGAAACAGACAAAAAAAGCATTCCTGAAAATTCAGTTTATTTTTCCCTTACAAAGGAATAACTGTTGTGTTAAATACTTTATTTTGCCAGAACAGCCAAAAGAAGGGTAAGAAAAAAATCAAGCCAAAGTAAATTAAGCAGTGGCATCATGCCCAAATCAATCACAGACGTTACCTTTTAAATAGTGAGCTGAAACTTTCAGACTGTATTTTAATAGTTACATGAAGATTTTTTGTTTTGGATAGTCACTTTGCTTAAAAGACCTTTTAATATACTATAGGCAGTTGTTCAAATCTTGCATATTGAGCAAAGTATACTGTAATTAGCATATATTCAGCCTCAAAAAAAATAGAGGGCTGCATGAGTCTGCAATTTAAAAATGGTATGCAATGAGAACAGGCTATGCTACAACATGAAATGACAGCAAATATTGTTTCCTCTGAATAGGCTGCCAGATTTGCTGTGAATATTTTGTAAAAGGGACAAGATTTGCCACATATTTTCTGCTTTCAAAATACCAGGAATATATTTTGAGTTACTAAGAATTCAGTCTAATGATTCTTACATGGTTTAATATTCATATTTGAGCAGTAAAAATTAATTTCTATTTGGTTATATAGACTGGAAATGTACTTTCATGAGCAGCGTAACCATAAAGTTTCACATATATATATTAAGTTGCTTTACTATTCTAATGTAAACTAAATAGCATATTTCAACCACCATATTTTTTAGGCAGAACAATAAAAGCAGCTATTTTTGTCTTGCAACAGTGTGTGAAAGTCTTGAACAACTAAGCCTAGTGTCCTTGCAATTTTGAAAGGTGAACGGCAAAGGATATGGAGAAAAGCCTAGTGAAAAGGATAGACAGGAGCGTCTGTTCGGTAAGTCCCCTGTTAGGGAATGTGTGTTGATCTTTTTGTTAATTTATTTATTTATTTTTAATTTTTTTTTTCTTAAAGAGAAAAAAGGAACTAACAGAATATGTTAGCAAGCTAAAACAGTTCAGCTAGATAGGGGACCAAACCACGAAACTTGAGAATCGCGAAGTGCAAGAGAGGTTTTACTGCAGGAGGCAGGAAGCAGCCAGCTGGCCTTGCACTTGCTTCACCAAGAAACCAAATAGAAGAGTAAACCATTACAGTTCCTTGGTGGGGATGGAGTAATTAGATATTGTATGTTTCCCTGCTGCTCTTTTTGCTTCTCCTTTCAATAAAGTACTTTTGGCTAAGACATCTGATTCATATTTGCAAGGAGAGAAAATTAGCTGACTGAGCAACACAAAGACTGTTTTAATTTCCCCTATTTTCTACGTGGGAGTTTGAGTTGCTGTTTATTACTCCTGAAATCTCAGGTGGGCTGTTGTTGCTGCTGCTAATCACACAGCTAAGTGGGTGACAGGGCTGGTTGTGAATGATTGCTCATAAGCAACCAGGTGAAATCCAGATGGTTGTATCAACAGTAAATCCATGCAAGTACCTGCAAATACCTATGTAACACACAATGCCCTCTGAGGACAGAATGCTACAGCCTGACTTCTGGTGGCTGGTTCCTCTTTTAACACATAAACACATGCTATAAGACCTCATTTGAAGATGATTATTTCATGGAGTTTAAGGTATGTATGTAGTACTATCTATTCAATTGCATCAATTCTTTATTATTTTACAAAATGGAATTCTCTGACAAATATCAAGGTTTGTAAACCTCTATAATATTCTCAAATCTACTTCCATCTCTAGTTACCTATCATTTATTTAGTTGGTGTCTGATTTGTGATGTTACAGAACTTGCGTAAGAATGTCACAGTATGCCTCTATATTATAAAAATCTAAATATATGTACCACTAAATGGTTATCACATAATATGTAATATCTATTGATGCTGGTAATTGCTATAATATGTAGTATGTATTATACCTAGTGCATACTACTTCTTTGATTTCTGGGTCCATGTTTATCACTCCAGCTATCCTTTTTTTAAAATTTAATTTCTTATATTGCTTCAGTTCTGCTGTTTGCTTTGGCAGAGGAGCAATGTAGGTGACATTGCAAAGACTCCAAAGTCAATGGAAGATTTTTCATTCCCATTGTGATAACATCAGACATTGTTATATTGCACAGATGATTCATTTCTGCTACACGTTCAGAATTCACAGGCGGCAGGAGAACCACAATACTAGTGAAATATCTGGATTAACAAAAAAATAAAGAAATTCTACTTCATGGTGACATGCTTTAGGCTATAGCAATTTTACAGAATGACTCTTCTCTTGGATAAGGAGTATTATGCTTCCTACTCACGTTGAACATTCTGTGCATTGCTTGACTCACACACTCTTCCAGACATTTTTTCCTGATGTTTGTTTTGGAGTGTGAAATGGATGAAAGCCACATGGCAGAAATTTGATACAGTGAAGTAGTGTTGTGCTTACTGATGTAGTGACCCTATTTGGGGTTCAGGGAAAGCAAAGAGTCCGCGGGAATTCCTCTGGTGCTGGGCAGCAGGCAGGCCCCTGCCCTGTGTGAGAGCAAGGGGCTGGGGTTCCACGGCTAGCAGAGTCACACACAAGCCACACCAGGGTAGTGATAATGGTGAACTCCTTTATTAGGCAAGGGAACAAGGTTTTATAGGGGTATGTGTGGAAATGCCTAGAAGTAGGGTGTTACAGGGATGGACTGTGTAAAACTTACATATGGGATAGGACAACACAAAGGAATAGGGGTAGCTCTGCTGATAACTAAGAGGGCTACAATTGGCTAGGTGTGGTAATAATTCACTCAAGCTATCTTGTCTCAGGGCTGCTGCTACTCCCAGCAGCTTTCAGGGACACATATGGGGCCTGAATTGTTTCTCTTCCTATATCTTGGTTTCCTGTTCTGGAGAGTTATCTTTCCACTGGTCAAACTCTGCTGCAGGTCCCAATCCAACCCTAACAATGTAGCAAGCAATTCATAGCAGCCAAAGAAATATACTACTGTATTGTATATTACGGAGGTATTACTTCAGCTGTTGCCAAAGCCTCTGCAGCAATTAAAACAGCTCAAGAGAAGGAAAACTGCAAAGTCAAACAGTGCTTAGGTCCTAATGTCTGCATTAGGCATTTCATGAAAGAGGCAGTTCTCAGAACTAGTGGTGGATTAGTTCCATGGACTGAATATCCACTTCAGTAGGGGTGCCACAGGTGCATTTTGATGCATCTCCTACCTGAGTTTTAATTCATTCCAGGCACACTGGAGGCCCTCAAAGAAGAGCCTCTATAATGATCTTTCTTAATTTTCACTGCTTTTGCATGCTTGGTTTGCAAGATTAATGACACTTTTCTTCTTTATGAAGAAATCTCTCTGTAGTCTTTCCTTGAATCATTTATCTATGATTACCTCTGGACTGCATGAATGAAAAATTTTTCCTGGGCCTAGTCAGAATACAAGACTGAATATACAATTAAAGTGCAGTAGCTTGATGGAGACTGGCCAAAATGCAGGAAACACTGGTTATTTCCAGGTGAATTTCATTTTTCAAGACCTGATTCACATTTCATGCAGGTCAAATAAAGGTCTCTAGCAAGACTTAAATAGGCATATTTAATTATCAAAAATTTTCATTTTTCATTCAGTTCACTTCTTTGGCTCACTCAAAGCACTAGAACAAGCCCTGTAGGAGAGGAGAGGAGTTCCAGCCTCACATTTTCTGCATATTCCACTGGACATGCCAGAACAGTCTAATCCACAGCCCGTTCTTGGGCATCTTACTTACTGAGGTCTAACAACAAGCAACCAGAGGACCACGTGTTTTTCACAACTATCTTACATTTAATTTCTCATTATGTGACAAAATTCACATTTTCCACAAAATTGTTCTATAAAATGTCTCCACCAGACAATGTCAGGGGACAGGACTTTGACTAAGCAAAGCTGGGCTGTAGTTGTCTAGGAGATCAACAGCACAGAATAGGAAGGTAAAACTCTTGCAAGTCAGTCACTTATTTCTGTGAAGTCTTATCTCCAAAAATTCTATTTTTGAGTCACAACAGTCGTATTACAGGAAGAATTGGTGAGGTTCTTTGTTTCTTTTGATTCTTGTGTTCATGAAGCCAAAAGCACTGCACCAGTAGGCAAATTTTTGTCTCCTCCTTAGGTGATTAAGGATTTTTTTCTTTTCCTTCTTTCTTCTTTGGTCTTTAATTTTTTAATGACAGTAAACAATGTGCTGTTGGCCCTGAGAAAGGCATATGCAAATTAAAAGGCATGCAATCCAGTGGTATGATTATATGCACTTTTTGCTTTGGGAAAAACCAGTTATTGCTCACTTTGTAAAGGACATGCTTTTCATAATCTCTAATTAAAATTTTCCCCTTTCACAGAAAAACAATGGACTATAATTTAAGACAATATTTATTGTGACTGATACTATATTAGTGATAAAACTGGTAAGTCACTGCTTTTGAAAACAGCTTCCCTTACTGAAACATTTCAGTTCCTTCTACATGAAATGAATAGTGACAACCAAGTCCCCAGTGGATTCCGTAAAACCTCCAGAATTTCCTCCAGCCCCTAAAGACTTCTTATTTTCCTTTCTTTTCTTTTTGACAGGAATTTATTAGGTGAAAAGCACTGTCATGACATCACAACTGTGTTTATGATGGAAATGTCTTTTCAAAGATGTTCATAAAGCTCCAGACACATCTACTGTTACACAGATTTTTGCTCTTTCTATAGACAGATCCCCTTGACTTTGGACCTTTTATCTTTCCTTTGCATTTAATAATCTGTTTTATTTTGAAGGAAAACAACAAGAATGGGGTTATGTATCAAAATTAATTCTCATCATTTAGCTAAGAATTAATCCATTAATTGCTTTGAAGATTATTTTGAACATCAAAGCCTCAGACTGGCACAGAAGTTTACTGAAAGCAAGTAGAAGACGTAAGCATGGGCTTTATATGCACAGATGCTCAAATATCTTCTGTATCCGTCTATGACTATACCTAAGCTTCCAATCAGTGAGTTTCAGTAACTAAGGATGATAGCTGTATAGCTCAAAATGGCCAGCTCTTTATCCAGAAGCAGGAGAGACATTTTCTAGCCAGTTGGAAGGGACAAAAACAATTTTGAGATCCTTATGAACCTCATTATTGAAGTGTAATAAAAGTCCAATTCAACCTTGAAATAAACAAGATTTTTACCTAACTCTTAAAGCATTTTCCTTTCTGATTGGCATCGCTTTTCCCTGATTTCAACTTGTGCTAGTGAATCATTATGCAACAGCTGAGTTTTTCCTAGCGTACTGGTATTTTGGGCTTCTCCAAAGAAAACGAACTCAGTTTCAGAAAAAAACCTAAACAAACCCAAACCAAAAAGAAGTTTTTCCTCCATGCTCTGTTCTCTGGTTTGTTCTCACATATCAGAAACCTCCAAAGAGGCAAAACTTGGAATTGAATATATATAGTCTTTGATGATTATAGATTTTCTGTAGCTAACATACTGAGCAAGATGTCTTATGACTGTTTATATTGCTGAAAATTATAATGAAATGTTTCATTGCCTTTCTTCCCCACTATCAGATAGCAGGTTAGCCATGGAGCCAAAGGAGGGTTCAGAAAAAGGTGAGAGCATACATGAAGAATAGAATCTACAACCTCCAACTACACAGGAATACTATACTGAACTTTTTAGAAAAGAGCTAAAACCTCAGAAGATCTACAAATTAGGTATTTCAATTAAAATTTGTACTTCATTTACATTTAGGAAATTTGAAGACAAATTCATTTAAATAAGGTAAAATTTTCCTATAATCTGTTTAAAAATGTTAGCTATAGAGACCAAAACTGAAACTATGTATGAAAAAATTCTTTACTAAAGACAAAATAGCAATAGTTTGTAGGGGTAGAAGATGGATAAGCTCCTAAGAGAGTAAAAGCTTTTTCTCCTTTGCATTTTCTGGACTTTTGTACCTTTTTTTTCTAGTACAAACTGCTAAAGTGAAAAGAATTTTGTTAAGTGTTAAAGTGAGATAGCATCTTCTTCCTTAGAATAAAAAAAAAGTTATTTGCCAAAGCTAATTCTGAAGATCAGCTGGAGAGGGTCCACAGCAGCTAAATTCAAGTGACAAATAAGAAGAAAATGAGGCCTTAAGCTCCCCTCACCCCCATTTAAAGGAAGATCTTTACATGGGGTACTTATTCATTGTTTCATATGTAGATAATCCTTTGCAAATGACAAAGAACTAGAAATTAGAAAAATAGTAAGCAATAATACCAGTGGGAGTCATTTACTTGGGCTTCACTTACCTAAAATTACTACAATTATTAAATATGTTGGAAAGAAATAATGAAACTACATCATCTCCACAAAAATGCACAAATCATATTTCCTGTTATAGAAATTGTTTGAGAGATATAAAAGAGCATTATGTCACAATTCAGCCACAATTTACTTGCAATTTAATAGCAAATTAGATTCATGCACTATCATTTATTGCTAAATGGATGGGGGGAAAAAATGATATTCTCTATGTCCAGAGAGAGACTTCGCATTTGGCACATTTGTTGGTTCTTAAATTAATGTGTTTTGCCAATAGTTTTCCTAAGAGTATGTGATAGCCCAGGGATCTTCTGGCTACTCTGGACTGCCTTGTGGCCTTTCAGCATTTCCAGTCATGCACAGCAGATGATGCCCGACAGGGCTGTAACGCTCTTCAGAAGTAGCTTTTTAGGAAGATCTGTGCCATGCCAAAGAGCTTTGATTCATGCAGCAAATTGTGAACACTGATATGAAATAAACTGTGACTGGTGATCAGTCAATGACCATTTTCGTAATGATCACGCCATCCGTAATTTATCAAGGTAGTATTCCTGATGTTGCACAGCTTGGGGAACTGAGGGACAGAAACACAAGCTGTGATTTTAAAATGCATTTCTAGGGATGCAGAACCTGCATAAGGATGCATAAGTAAAATAATCTATACCATGCTCTAAGCAAATAATCTGTACCGTGCTGTAAACTCTAAGTAAATAATCTATACCATGCTTTAAGTAAAGATCAGCCAGGACTGTAATAAACTGTTGACAATAATTTTCTATGGGAAAAGGTGTTTTTTTCATTGGAACATTTAAATGAAAATTTACTCATCAGATGGTTCACCATAATTTGCCAGTATGCTCTGAAACAAAAAAACTTGCTGGGTAAAGCAATCTGTCAAAGAAACTCATATTAACTTCACTAGACTCTTAAAAAAACTATCGCTATTTCCTCTTTCTGTGTTATTAAATATCAGCCATACCTCAGTGTTTTTTGGTTTGCTTTATATTTTGTTAGCACAGCGGAAAGAACCATATATAAAAGCATCTAGTTTGAAAAATATTCTCTAATGACATGTCTTTTTCTATACAAAAACATTAATGACAAAATATCTCTCAATTGCCACAGTTACCTTTATCTGGGCATAGGTAAAAGGCTAAAATATAAAAGTTTATAACATAGATATGAACTAAGTCACTAAGTATCCTTTTTGGTATTTGCAACTTCTAATTTATGCATTTCACTTTAGGTTTCTAAATTGGGAGCCAAGTTCTGCAGGCAGCCATAAAAAAGACAGGCTGTGCCACTGCACAGTGCAGAGTATGAGCACTTGAATTAACTTCTAGAGCAGCCTCCCTCTCTCCACCGACTATGGAGAGCTTAGTGAGACTAACTTACATATACACCTTAAATTAGATACCTAAAGCAGATGGACTGAACACCTGTCTTTTTTTTTTTTTTTCCACAGAATTTTTATGATATTTGGCTTTGTGGAAGGTCTTTTGCAATAGGAAAGGATTTTTCTGACCTGAACAAAGTATTAAAAATATTGTAACAACGACCTGATATAGCTAAACTCATCCCCAGAGTTGTCTTTCCGTCTTTTTCATTTTTAGTATCCAAATGGCAGGTTCACATATAATATAAGGAACAATATCTTCTTTTGATCTGTAGTTTCTGAGCTGTCCCATTTCCACAAAATATATACCACTCTGTGGGTTTAATTTCAATGAACTATTCCAAAAACTTTGGCATAAAATATAAATTACATAAAAATGAATGCTTTTTCTGGACTTAAAGCAATGGGAAAATAGACAGACACTCCAAAATAATTTTCTCAAATGTTCTCTGGCTAAAATGAGGGAAACTTTTCTATGATTTTACTTAAGAGCTACAAGGTTTTAAACAAATATTGAATTTACAAGCATAAATAAATTTCAAAAATTTTCTGCAGTTACAGATAATAGCTTTACAATAACTCTTTATAAACAGACACACAATACGTTCTATTTTGTCGTCATGTCTTTTTTGTGCTGTATAAATTCAGTCAAATTTTGCAGGCTCACACATACAAGTACCTCAAGAGGCCCCAGTGATAAGAAAAGGGAACTGGTAATTTGGAACAGACAGGACATAGCAAGTATAGACATGATGGCTAAAAATTTATAAAAGTTAACAAAGTTATACAAAAGTAGATAAAAGTTGTGTTACTTTGTTCTGCCTGACTCCAGATGACATAAGGAAGAACTAGTTCTCAGTTCGTGGCTTTTGCATGAGAAGCAGGTGGGTAACTCCACTGGTGCAGGGAGGCAGAGCTTGCAGGCTGGCTACCAAGGCTGACCTTCACCTAAAGGGTACATATAGCCAGCCTGTGAAAACTGTATTCCAATGATGGAATTTAGCTTCATAAAAGAATTCTTTTTTATCATCTTAATTTTGTATAGGATTCACACATGCTAAAATTCTACAGAAGATCCAGAAAATTTTCCAGCAATTAAAAGAGTCAACTAGCCACAATGCAATTTGGAGATTTGATATTTGAAAGGCATTCTGACAGTGAGGCACTGTACACTCAAGGTGGCTGGGTCAACTACATTTCCTGGAGGGAGCAATGTTACAGAGTTTAACAAGAATACAAAGGTGAGCTCTCATAGCAATTAACAGTAAATTTCCAAATCACTGTAATAAAAATAGACAGTTCTCTGTTCTAAGAAAACAGAGACGTCCAGTACTGTTAAGAGTAGCACCAATCTTTGATGGATGATTTTACTGATGAGGGTGGGGACATTTTTATGAAAAAAAACCCTAAACAAATTGTGTACTTCACATATGCCTGAAGTGGGCAGGCAGCTGGGCAAGGTGATAACTGTAGACCCCTTCCAATTGAAATGAAATATTCTATTCTATTCT
>JAWWES010000133.1:39586852-39623636 GCA_035583135.1 Lophotriccus pileatus | reverse complement strand
CTTCCCTTCCCTTCCCTTCCCTCTGAGTCTCTGACTCTGTCCCTTCCCCTCTGTTTTTGGTCAAAATTGTCAATGTCCAGCAACAAAAAGAACTGTTAAATGTATGAAAAATCCCTCTGCTGTGTATCTGCTTTTTTTATTCACTCTATACTCACGTTGTATGTGCTTACTGATACGGTGATATAATCTCCTGTTTAATAGAAGAGAGATCCCCAAATTGGTGTCACATTTTAGTAAAAAATATGTTCTGCTTGAGCTATAGTCTATGAGAGAGTAGTGCAAGTAGTAATACTTTTATTTCATATATTAGGATATGTAAATACAATAAATATGTGCTATATTGCTTTATACTCAGAAGCCCTCTTGACCCTTGGAAAGTTTTGAAGATCACACAAATAGATAGAAAAAATATTATCCTTTTATGAACTCTGGGAATGTTTACTTAGTACACCCAAACATACGGTGATTAAGTATGACAAATAATACTTCTAAAAGACTTTTTTTCTTTTTGCAATTTATTTTGCTCCTGTGAAAGGCACCAAATGGACAGCCCTCAAATCCTGAGCCTTGCACTGTTCACATTAGAAAAAAGCTCCCCCAATTTCCCACCAGCGTACATAATTGCTGCCATTGAACTGCTGTTTGTGGCAGTAAGACAACAGCATCGTCTATACACCCCATTCAGTGCTCACTGTTACTACCAACAGTGCAAGCTAGAGTGCCATTTGTGGCATTGGTTTTGTGGATATAACAACCTGTCAATTAGGAAGTGAATTAACCAGATCTCTACACAATAATCATCATATAACAACCCTCAGTCCCTGCTAAGCAGAGCTATATTCAAACTGGCAAATCAGAGCTTCTGATCTAGAGCTGTGTGCCATATGGATACCTCAAATTTGTTCATGCATTTGTACTTACTGCGGCATTAAACTAGAATGTATTCAGATCTTATTAATACTTCTACCATTTTGCTAGTGTGACACTGATGGCTGCAGGGAATGAACAAACACAATACACAATAATGGCAAAAAATCAAGATATCGCTTTTCTTCGTTAACTAACCTTGGTAAAGGTTAATTATTTTGCATTAAGCTTGCCAATTTCAGCTGGATGAAAAATATACAGAACATGTTTGAAGATAGCATCTTTAAATTTGTAACAAACAACCAGGAACTGATTGCTTTAGTTATTAGAAGTAACTGACTTTGACCATCCTCAGAGTAGTTTCTCAATGGTACGCTGGAGCTACATTATTACCATAACTCCTGTAATCATCACAACAATAATGACTATGCTGAAATCTAAATGTGTGAAATTAAGCCATTAACAACCATAAATATGTCCAGCAATGAAGTCAATGAAAGGTCATTACACTATGTGCAACGAGGACGTTGCATTCAGATGATACACGGTTGTATTGCATCTGTACACTGGCTCCTTTGATGATTTCATAAAAAATGAATGATCATAATAAAGCATGATACCAAATGTTCTCTAGGCTCAAGTCATTATACACCAGGAAAAAAACCCACCACTTTTTACTTGCAATCAAACTACTGAGCTCATTCACTTGCGTAAGGAAAGGTGAAATTACAGAAAATTTGGTAAGCCAATGCAGTATGACAAGTGCACATATGTTTATATGTTAATTTAATCCACTTGGATCCTCATATACAATGAGAACAGGAGATTTCATTAAAATGTCAGCACTTTCAAATCGGAAAAAAATTAAACTCTGAAGGTAGTTGGGCAGAGTTTCAGTCTGAAAGTGTTGATCTGCATTGGGTGCAATTTTGCTTTTTGTTCTAAATAAAGCCAAAGAGTACAAAGAAGAATAAAATACAATACAAGGAAGAAGAAATGGCATTGTAAGCATGATGTAAATTTCAGGAGTAAGTATAACTCTACAGAGAATGCTTGATTTTATTTTACGATTACAGTATTTCTTTTCTTTGGGAGAGACAGGGCAATAGATACAGAAAATATTCTATTAAACGTGAAATACCATGAGTCAAAATGTGCCGCACAAATATTAATGACTAGTTCTCCTGACCATGACCCTTACAATCCTATTAGTCAAAGACATCATACTGAGGAGCTTAAATGTGACTTAAGATGTCGGTGAGACCATCCCGACAATGTTTGAAAAAAGACAAAGACGTACAAGGAGGAACCTGATGGAATACAAATACAGTATGTAAAGCTCAGATGTAAAACAAAAAAAAGAACAGCATGAAATTAGAGGAGAGAGCAAAACAATTTTCGATAATGAGGGCCGAAATATTCTGAATAATAGAAAAATATAGAAAATAATAGGAATGACAGAGACAAGACAAAATTTATTGAAACTGGACAAGGTTCGGCAAGAACAGGATTTTATAAAGTGGCAAGAGCCAAATTTGTTTCTGCAGTAGCTGAAAGTTTCTGCACCTTGCTGTCAGAACCAAACCCACCTGTGATGATCTTGGAAGCAACGCATCTATGTCCACGCAATGCTCTGCTGACACTTATTAAGCTCTGCTGATCCTGAGCCAGATATGCAAAGAAACAACTTTGCGTCTCTGTTATGGTCAATCTGGCACTCAGACAAATAATTGGAAGTTGACTGAACTTCAATGTCAAAGTTAAGATGACTAGACATAGATATAAACAAATAAGAAGCTAGTGAAGCATGCAAAGAAGAAAGGTAATAGAAAGTGAAAAGGGAGAGAAACTACTGACAGAAGCAACTGTCAGTTCTGGGCAGATTGGAGAAGGGGATTTGATGGAATTTTTAAATGCTTAAATGCCACCCAGAATATGTTACTAAGCTTATAAAAAATGGGGTCTGCATTCATGTTTTCATATTAAAAATATATACCAGAAGTGTACAAGTGCTGCAGTTCTTTTTGCAATAATTTACTTTTAAGCACATAACTTATGAGTTTAATGGTAAAATAAATGCTTCTGCAGGTCAGGACACCATTCAATGGCAATGACTAATCATTCAGTTAGCTTAACTGAAAAAAAAACATGTCTCATATATTGAAATACACTGCAATGTGGATCAGTCTACTGAGGGGAAAGACCTCTTAGACTGGAAGATTTCAAATCAGTTGACAAAACGTTATAGAAGTTTACAATAAAAAATAATTCTGTAAAAGCATCTCTATAATCCAGAATTCAGCAGTAAATAATAATGAGTATTTAATTTATTTTCCTATTAAGCTAAACCTTCTTCACTTCTGACAAAATTCAAACATATATTAAGATGTGTGCTTTCTATTCTGTACAACAGTTCTTATATAAGCCTGTATGTATTGCTTCTTCATCCATAAAAAAGTAACTTTTACTTGTGATTGCAATTCTCTTTTATATTCTGTTTCTTTGATTTCTCAAAATCTAAGTGAGGACTATCCTAAATACCAGAGAAATATAAATGGTTTTAGACAAAGACACTGAAAGCTTGTGCCTAGGGCCTTTGCTCCTGGTATCATCTGATGACACGGAAATCTCAGTCCTCATTGTCACAGTTGAGGAAAAAACCCAGGAAATGCAACTGATCTAAATGGAAGTCATGCTGGAGGGCTAGGTACAACCCTTACTGTAACTCTTAGTTGCATAATTATGTATCTTACTGTTACCCTAACTATTATTTACCCAAGTAAATATCTCATTTGTCTTAAAGAGTAGTATTTGAATTGGACTTTTTTCCTTTAAAGGGGAAGGTGTCTGCTGATACTGCAGCAGGTGACTGCTTCTTGCTCAGCCTCACTGCATTCACAGCACTAGTATTCCACTAGGGATACAAAACCTGCACTTAGGTAGGTTGATGCTGAAATTGCCTTCTGGAAGGATTCCAGTTCCCTTGAAACATGAACACTCACCTTTAAAGCCATCTTAATTGAGGCAAAGAGGGTTGTGATGGTGGCCTACAATACTGAAGAATCCACTTTTGTGTCAAACATAAGGCATAATACAGGGTTCTAAAATGGTCTAACATCATATTTTAAAGAGGATTCATCAGGAGCTGGAAAAAGTTTAAAGGAAGGTGAAAGACAAAGTAACACAAGGGACATCTCTTCAGGGTGAGAAGGAAAAAACTAATTGCCATATTTGAACACTTAAACACTTTGCCCTGTTCTCTCCATTACCTTTAATAAAATGGATGCTGTAACCAAGATATAATTGCCACTGACACTTGCTCACTACTTACTCTGTCTTGTTCTTTTTCTGTCTCCCTGTTTAATTTTTACCATTGTCAGCTCTGATACTGAGCAGTAATTAGCAAAATTCACTTTGATCTGACCTGTAGTAAGGGAGAACCAATTCTCCTTAGTAGCAGGGAAAATGGACTCACAGATAAGCTTTTAAGGTCAGTGTACAGCAGTACCAGAAGGGACACTGCATTTTGACTTATCTTCAGAGATTTGGAATTATTCTAATGACATGAGCAGAGAGATTAGGTCAGCTGTAGGTTACAGTTTTTGCAAATTAGAAGGATTTCAAAGAAGGAAAAAATATTCCAACACTGGAGAGACTGAAATCTAATTTCATATTCTACAAAAGTGTATATTTAAATTTTTAACTGAAGGCTAATTGTAATTCACACTAAGGCAGTTACCCAGGGAAGTTTTAGTCCAGTCTTCCCTGATACATATCTTCAACACAGATTCTCATGAATGAGGATTAAAAGAGAAAGATTAGGAAACAGTACAGCCTTGACTATGCGGACTATGTGGACTGAGGAGTGGCTGAAGGAGCAGCAAGCAAGACTATGACTTTCTCCACCTCTGATGCCCAAGTTAGTAGCAAATGGCTAGTACAAGGAGAACATAGGAAAGTGAGTTGTGTGTTAATAAACCAGGGACTCTGGTAAGAAGGAACATTTAGGAAAAAAAAGTGATGCTTCTCATGATGATTCAATTTCTTACTACTCCCTAAATAAATTTTCTGAAGAGAAACAGACATAGAAGATATTTTAGAGGGGATACATCTAAATGCAGTGACATACATCTAAATCCTATCGACAAAGAAAAGGATATGTTAATGACAATCTGTGTTGGTTGGTTGGACAGATAGATTTATGGAAAGGAATTAATCTAAGTGATGGAGAACCATGTTGCCCTTGTTTTGTGAGGGACTACATATGCCACCCACCAGGAACTGAAATAGAATGTTGAATACATTTATGTCACAAGAAGTAGATGAGAGGAACCCCTTCTTTTCTTCGATACTCTATGCTGTAGCTATCGAAGGGTACGTACTGCCTACATTCTGTTTATCTATCTTTTTTCTATCTGTCTATAAGCAGAAGCTTTGATCAAAATAAAGTGAAGAACAAATATTTCATTAGATACATTAATATTAAGCTTATTTATTAATAGAATTCTCCATGTATAATTTGTGACTTTTTAAAATACACCCCCAGTCTCTATTTAACTTTCATTTAGGCCAATTATTTTTTAGTCACTATAACTGAAGTTCATGCTGAGGATCTCCAGGTTCTGACTTAGAATTAATTCTGTTATGATAAGATAGTAATTTTAGAGTAATGTATAATTTTGTTTTAAAACAGCAAAGACTTATACCATCATAACAAAGAACTAAATCTTTGCCCCCGTGTTACAGAAGACTGAAGTACATACCAGTATGATTTCACTGAGGCAATACAGGTCCCGTTACAACACCTTTATTTTAAAATGCCTTGATATATCAGTTTTTAAGATGCATCATTCCTCAAAACCACACAAAAGCTATCACTTCAAAAGCCTCTGATTAGTCTGAACACAATCAAGGGCATGCGAGATAGCTGCCATTTAGTTCAGCCAAAGCAATCCATGCCAACTGCAATAAACCCATCAAACTGTCATAGAGTCAAGCTGTGAGAAAAAGACGGTGATGATTACCATGCAATAGTTTCCTTCAGTGGTTTTATAATTTCAATTTTTCTAATATTTCAAGATTTTCAATACTTACAGTAGCAATACTTTAATACAGAATATTTTCCCTGGGAGTTACTATCAACAACTTAGCCTATTGGTTTTTTTCCCCATCATTGAATCAAGCATATAAGCTCATCAGACAAGAAACATTGTGATTACAGTTGTATATAAATTATTTAAAGAGATTCAGCCAATCAAAACAGATATTTAAGTACCTATTTTCTTTGATATGTGCATATAACTCCCATTAAAAAGATACAGTTACAGTTGAGAAGCCTGAAATGGAACCTATACCTAAAATTAAAATAACATTCTTTCCTTCACCCTGAAAGCCCTCTGTCCTTCAGCAATGACCCTCTAGATAACAAAACAAGGAGGCACAGTGAACATATCCTAAGACACAAGATGTAAAGTGAAAAATACACTGTGTTCATTGTGACATTCAAGAAGCATAAAAAAGAATGAAACTTAAGAATAAGGAAATTTAAGACAAATTATTTAAATTGTTCCTTCAAATGAAACTTAAGAATAAGGAAATTTAAGACAAATTATTTAAATTGTTCCTTCAAAAACACTACATAATTTATTGAAATCCTTCAGGCAGATGGAATATTGGAACCTCAAGGTGTGTTTTCCTCTCCACAGATGTATTTTATACAGCACAAATGCTATTGGGAACTTCACCAGAACACTGCAAAAGTACACTGCCTAGTGAGGGACAGAGGGGCACAACATTGTGATTCTTTGCCCTACATTAGCATATTAATCCGCCCTGGATTAGCACTATGTTTAGACAAGCCACTGTCAGATTTCATAGCAAGAAAAAGACAGCAATGATGAAAGAATTTATGAACTTTGCCCAGACTGTATCTTTCTAGGTTTATCATTTAGGTGACTAAAATACATGTTGTCTCAACCAGTGGCTATGCCAGAGCACTGATCTACGCTCATAGTGTTAGCACACCTGTGTAGACTTCAAAATGTTGCATTTCCTTTCCAACAGGCACCACTCTTTTACCTACCTTTAATAGGGTTTGCTAGGACATGATCTATAAGCTGTAGTAAGATCTATGAGTGGATGTGTAAGAAAAAAAAAAGCATTTCTTGTTTTCCTGTTTGAAGTTTTCACAGAAAAAAAATTATTTTCTTATGAGTTTGAGAGGAAAAAAAAGAGGTTTCTAAGGATTAGAGCTATGTGACCCTAGGATACTAGGATGACTGGACTCTGGCCTGCTAGGATTTAAACAGACACTCAGCTGCAGCTGACCTCTTCCTTCTGTTGAGCACTCTTGTGCTGGTCAGAGTTCTTAGAAAATGGGAAGAGTAGAAAAAAAATTACCCAAAGGTTTTACTGAGAGTAAGGATAGTTACACTCATCAGACTTGTTTAAGTATCAATTTAATTCTAATTAGTATGGTTCACATTCCTGAACTACAGTCACAGAGGAAGAAAGCTGTTATTCCAGTTGTAGTTCTGGGTAGGTGAGGGTGAGGATGGTGAGGGAAATTGCCATGTCTCAAAAGTTCAGACATTTATGACTGTAGAAAAGCAAAACAACACAAGACAAATCCACCACTTTCAGACTTCTCATAACGTGACATTATTTAATGAAAGCAGAAACTTCTCAGAATCATATAACATTACCATGTGACCAACATTAGCTGAAAACACAGAAAGTCCCATAAGAATATCACTAAAATTGTGAAAAAGGGTAAGGCAGAAGTGAGAAAGTATCACACATATCCAAGTACTTCCATATAAGCAGGGTTTATTTCTATATTTGAATTATCTGCCTCCTTCTGGACCTTGGTAATACTGCATCAGAGCTCTGATTTGCTTATACGATGTCTTTCTATTTTATTTTTTCCCCTTGCTATTATTTTCGTTGCTTACAAAAACATAACAAGATTATGACATTTCTGCTAGGAATCAAAAATATGTGTAAAATATTAGAAAAAGGACACGTAAATGAATTCTTTTTGTGATGGATGAGGAATATGATAAAGTGTTTCTTTAAAATATGCTTTAAATTGACCCTTGAATCTTGTTTCAGTTTCTGTCTTGTATTTTTAATTTGTGATAACTGTTTCCTCTTCTTCTGTTTATCAGCTTTCCTAAGAGTTTCACACATTCAAGACATTAATCTCTGATTTTGTTATTGCTGTTATATTTTTTCAGAGTGTCATTACACAATCTTGTTTAACATTTACATTGATTGAAGAAATAAACATTGAGTAATAACTTAAGGTTCTTCAGAATTTGCATATTCTTTTTCTCCCCCTTTGCATTTTCCATTACGTACTATTTTAGTGATGATTTACAATCAGCTTCTTTTACTAATTAATGTAAAAAATGAAACTATTGACTTAACTTGACAAAGGATTAATAAAATAAGAGAGAGCTGGGAAAATCTGAGTAATCTATTTATTTGGCAAATAACTTTTGTTGTGAAGAATTCTGTATTATGAAGATACAATTTTTTCTAATTTGTCAACATTTTAAAGAAATTACACTCAAGACTAGCTATATATGAAAATATTTATTTTAAACTATTTAACTAAATCAGAATATAAGAAGAAGGAATGATAAAGTAGAACATTGCCTGTTTTTTCCTGTATTATATAAGTTTGATTTGATAAAGTTAGTTCCCCACTTTGAGCTTTGATCTTGTAATATAAATAACTTTTTAAATGATGTAGCTATTTTAGTTCTCATTGCATTTCATTCAGTATAAGCATTTGTAATGTCCCTGAATTTCTTTTTTTAAAAAAAAAGATCATGCCCTTTATATGTGTTGCAAATAAATAAACAGGACTTAATATTTATTGAAAATACTTAGCTGTAGATACCCTTGACATATATTTGTTCTTATTAACTATGTTTTAAAAACTGATCAAAATCAGATTTTATCAATTTTCCAGTTCTCAATTTAATCTAATATTCTGGAATATTAGATTTAAAAAAGAACAAAGAATAACTTATTGGCATAACATACACATATTTTATATGTAACTACATAATAATAATGTCTAATACTTTGTATAAAGACCTCTAGAATTGGCTTTGGTAGGATTACATGTCTCTCCTTACAGTGTGGAGTTTTCATTACACTGTGAAAGCTTATTCCATCTCCTACACCAAAATAGCCAAGATGAAGAAAGATGAAGATCTAGGATTTTAAAAGACCAAAATATCTGAAAGAACATATATGTCCTTAGAACAGGTTTCAATCTAGCGAAGAAATTTTATTTCTGTTCTCGGGTCTCAAAAAAATTCACCGTGGCATGAATTTAACCCAGCTAAACTCATGTTGTGTCTGTTCAGCAGATCCTTGTATGTGGATATATATTTATACACATACAATATACATTTTATCACTCTTCAGAAGAGAGAGACTAGGAAAGAAAAGGGGTGGGGTAGTCATGTATATTCAGCAGTGTTGTTATTGTCTAGAGATTGATGATGCTCTAAGGATCAAGTGTTTATGGTCAAGTGTTAATCAGAAGGGAAGGTCAACGAGGCAGACATCCTGGTGGTAGTCTATTACAGAACACCCAAGCAGGATGAATATGTGGATGAAATATTCTATGAGCAGCTGGGAGAAGTCTCACAATCATTAGCCCTTGTGGAAGCCTTCAGCTTACCTGATGGCTGCTGGAAACACAACCTAGCAGAGTGGAAAGAGTCTAGGAGATTGCCAGAGCGCGTGGAAGAAAGCTGCCTGACACAGCTGGTCAGAGAGGCAACTAGGGAAGGCACCACTGGACCTGTTGTTGTGAACAGAGAAGGATTTGTGGGTCACGTGATTGTTGGAGGGTTTCTTGGGCACAATGATCACAGAATGATACAGTTTTCAATCCCTGGAGAAGGAGAGGCTCTGCTGAATTGCTACCTTGGACTTTTAGGGGACAGATTTTGGCCTGTTTAGGACAGAGTCCTTTGGGAAGCAGTCCTGAAGGGCAATAGAGTCCAGGAAGACTGGACACTCTTCAAGAAGGGAATTTAAAGGTGTAGGAGCAGGTTGCCTTCAGGTAATGAAAGATGAGCCAGGGGGAAGATTAGTCTGGCTCAACAGAGAGCTTTGGCTGGAATTTGGAGCGGGGGGGGGAAGTAAAGGTTATATCCTTTGGAAGAAGGATATAGGTATTGTGTAACTGTCATGTAAATTATTTTTCTAAACCTCAGTTTTTTAGGAACAACAAATGCATGAAATTCTCAAAGACCCATTTGAAAAATAATTTTTTCATACACAAATATGCTAAATTCTATTTATGGAGAATATGCTGATGCCAAGAAATCCCTTGTAGACTAGTATCCCCGCTTCACAGATTTATATAGTTCACACGCTGGTTTGTTTTAGTGAGTTTCCACATTACCTTCTCAGAAACTGCCAACAGAAATACACGTTGGGAAATATGAAGAGTAAGTCTCCAATGTCTTTCATTCAACTTTGCACATGAGCAAATGTAAACACGGTGAATTTCACCAAATCATATATGCTGAATTCTTAAACAGAGGGCAATTATTGCTTCATTCTGTCTGTGTGGATGACCACCAGCAGTGCAAAGGCAGCAATGGATAAGCCTCCTGCTCTCAGAGGAAGGGGGCTGGGAGCATGCAGGCAGTCAGAATTCTGTCTGACAAATGTTTCTGTAAGTTCAAGTTCAGAGAATAGGTGTATGTAACACATTGTTTAAAATTAGAAAAGGAAAAAAAAAACATGATGTAGGTAATTCTACAGCAAACCCAACTGTCTTCCCACAAATGAACTACCAGGGATTGTTACACCTTCTGTACTGATGAGGAGGGCTATTGGTTTCATGTTAACTTGAGACATTTCAGTAATGAGAGCAAGG
Source organism: Lophotriccus pileatus (assembly GCA_035583135.1). Classification (NCBI taxonomy): domain Eukaryota; kingdom Metazoa; phylum Chordata; class Aves; order Passeriformes; family Tyrannidae; genus Lophotriccus; species Lophotriccus pileatus. Next base: position 39,612,853 of record JAWWES010000133.1, on the reverse strand, counting down.
AGGAAGTTTTCTTTTTATGAAACACATTTTAATACACACAGTACAGCACACTGTGTTGTTAGAAGTGCTTCCGCAGGGGGTGGCCACAGTGGGCTGCACTGGCTAACCTCTCTGGAGCCTGGATAAGAAGGTACAAATTAGACCACTTCTACCCCTGACTGTTCTAATCGAGGATGGTGCTGGAGCAGAACTGACCTCAGAATTAGGGATCTGTGACTAGCTTTCTGTACTGATGAAAGGGATTATGTGACATGGATGCTCATGATAGCAGGGGACTGGGTTTAATGGCAGGAAACTAAAAATCTGGCCACTCAGTGTGGCCTGTGCCTCTCTGTCTCTAGGCTGCAAGAGAGGCTATCTAAGGAAAACCCATGAAAATATTTTGTATAAGCACAGTATGATTATTATTATATTTGCTGTCCTACAATGCATTGAGATGGTCTCTTAGCAATCTTTGCCCACTAAAAGCTATCTTTTTTATCAATGTCACTTCAGAATCCAAGCCTAAGTTTGTAAAATTCTGATAATGCCATCTAGAAGGTACTCTTTAAATTATTTGTTTTAAATTGAAGCATTTGAGTACGTATTTTCATCGTAACAAGTGTGCTGTGTTCACCTTTGTTAAAGAGGATTTGTGCTCCCTTAATAACATACTGTGAAAACCTGTGGTCTACTTTATCTCTGGATACAACTTCCCTGACTGCAGATAGGATTATATTTCCTACCATGCATACATTCAAAACATCAAGAGTGAGAATGGTTTTAAGAAACAAAAAAATTCACAGAAAATATGGGTCATCTGGTTAAATTTTTTCATAGTGTCACTGGAAGAGAAGCACAACAAACACAATTACTTTTGATAAAATTTTGCAGCCTGGAGCTCTTAGTATAGAAAGGAAGTATGTGCAAAATAATATTTCTGTTAAAAAAATATGTATATTTTCTTTATTTCTTCCTTGTATTGTCCTATTTTCTTTGACAAAAACAAGGCTTCCAGTTTTGGAACAGAATAACATGGAAAGAAAACTACATTTAGCGGCAGTTTATTCTGAGGGGGGGAGCAGCTGGTCTCATGACTGAGAAGAAATATTCCTGCCCCAGGAATGAACCTTACTCAGCATCTCATTCCTTGCCCCCTCCCTGATTTTCCTCCTTGGCACCAAGGCACCTGCCTGAATAGTCCCCACCAGCTGCATCTGCTCAGTGCCAACCATCAGCAGCTTCACTTTGCTCACCATGACCAGGACCACTATTTTTACTGTCAGTAAAAGAGCTTGGAAATATTGGTGGTCAGCCTGGCAGTATTAGAAAAGCTTTCACTGAAGATGAAGTGGGTCCTCCCCAGTATAGCCTCCATGACGTACGGTGATAAAAACCTGTTCCTGTTTTGTGCAATTTGAATTTGCTGTTAAGCAAAACACACTTGCTAGTATTTAGTAATAATACTGGATAAGGTAGACAGATGTTGCACAGAAAGTTAAAAACAAATAGGTCTGAAAGGAGACCTATATAAAGATATCAGGAGATATCATGCCTGCACCCTTCTTTAGTTCCTGTGAAGAAAGTGATTTGGCTACATGAGCAGAGAGAAAAACAATAGGTTCACATATGAACATATTGTCCTCCAAAGGCACAGCAATAACCAGACTTCCACAGTGTTTAGCAAAAAATAAAATACAGTTTGGAGGTATTAGTGCCTCTGAAAGCTTACCCAGGAATGCTGATTTTTTTACCTCACATATCTTCCATCTCTGTGTTATAGAGCAACACAATTGTTCAAGCTTTTCTGTAAAGCATTATTTTCCAGTAATAATTTTGACTGCTAAAAGGAGTATAGAATACAGATTACAGTTCTTCCTGTTAACCTAATCTAGCAAAATACATGTATCTTTGCCTAAAATGTCAACACAGAACAAAAAATACCCCCAAATAAATAAAATACCTCCATATAACTTTCTGCTGTTTTTTTTCCTAACTAAGGAATAATAACACAAATAGAAATTAAAAATATAAAAAAATAAAATCAATTTTTTAGGGAGTTTTTGTTTCAAGAATTTGTTTACTACAGCTTAAGCAACAGTGGCTTTCCAAAGTTGGATGTATTGCTAAAAAACTTAATGAAATTTTTTTGTTTAAATCAGGATTGAGATTTGATTCTTTTTTTTAAATATCCTTTATATTGAAATGAAAAGTATTTAAATGGTAATCTAGTGAGATATTATTAAATAGAATCCAGTTAAAATCAGTACATCCATTTGAAAATTCACTGTGTAAAATAATTTATTCCATCACCGTTCTCATGATGCATGCAGAGATGCAATTATAGAGCAGATCTCCTATAGTCAAAAGATTCACAGTCTTAGAGGTCTATACACTGTGTATTATGTTGACTAACAACATTGAGGAATTGCGTTAACCACGATTATGTAGGTTTTGCCAGTAGACAGATATTTTAGATACTGTAAAGTGCTGTCATTCATGCCCATAGTAAATGAGAATGACTGAGCACTGCTACAATGATGTAGTATACTAAGTGAGAGCAATAAACATTTTGTTCTGACCAAGGAACTTTTCATTTATTCTTGTTACCTCTAGAAAAGATCTTTGGAAAACATATTGGATTACTAGAAGACAAGTATAAAAAAGATGATTACATGTAAATTCTCTTGTAGGTGAAAATAATTCGCAACATTTAACGGATATCAGTGAATACTAAAATTCCTATGCAGGTATTATTCTGTTATTTCTAATAAACAAAGGAAAGATATCTGACTTCTCACAGATACATTGTTAACCAACTAGAATTAGATTAAAGGCCTTTTGGAACTATTCAGCAGAAGTAATAAAACTGGTCTTATATATGTTTTTTTCATATTTAGAGCAGTATACAATATTTTCTTAATATTGCTACAGATATCTTTTGAGATGTTTTAATTTAGGAGCATAATTATCTTTGATCTGCAGTTTCGCAAGACCATTTGGAAATAAGTAGTTGTGTTTTTTTTTTTTTTTTACAGAGCACACAGATAAAAATATGTGTTTCTCCAGATGGCATATATCAAAGATCCATTCACAATATTAAAAAGTTTCAGAAACACATTTAAAACATCATATGGCATGTATTTGAATTGCCACATTTAAGAGCAGTTCATCCTTGAATATCTATGGAGGAATGAAAAAACACTTTACACCTGAACTGGAAGAAAAGGAAATGTGTCTGTCAACTTTCGAAACCTACAATGCTAAAAAATCATTGACATAAGCCTTGAACTGATTGAAGTTTTAAATGTTGATCGCTCAATTGATTGACTGATCTATCTATCTTTTGGCAAAAAACTGACACCCTCCTCCTTTCATCAGGTGGCTTCCTTCAGTCACTTGCTAGAAATGTGCAAAATAATGACAACTTCATGCTGTATATCCAAATTCATACAGTTCAACATTTCTTTTGCATCATATCTGATATGGTGTGCAGATCCTTCAGGTTCTCTCATTGTTAGATTCTACAGAGAAAGTAATCATTTGAGCCACTCATGTGATAAACCAGCACTTGAAAGACTCACATGTCAAGTTGTTTACATCACATAGACAGCAGGTTCTAGACTTAATCTTTCCTTGGTTTATGCCACTATTTTGCCTTTACTTTGTTGCAAATGTGAAAATGCAGCATATATGCTAATGGGAACTGCCTTGCCCATTAGTTCTCCAATTTCATCTATATTACCCTTCACCTGTTAGTGAACAAGGCAATGGTGCATATTATTCTCCCCTCGATGCACATCCCATTAGACTTCAGCGGAGAATAAACCCCCTTGTGTGTAACCAAGATGAGATTCATAGAGATTTCCATTTCGGTTTACCAGAGCATTGTTTCTTTACTATACAATCTGAGCTTTTTATATTCATACAAGACCTACAGAAACAGAGCTTGGACCTTATTTCAGCTTCTTCTGTGTGCATACAGAGTTATGGTTAGCTCCCACCACCTTCAGAATATCCAGCATTCCTTCTGACGACATAGATGAATTTTCAAGTAATACCATGTACTTATCACAAAGTCCTTTGCTACAGATTGACAGTAGCTGATGACATGCTTTTAACAGTCAATATATTTTCAAACACAAGATTGCATAAAAGAATTCCTGAATCATAGAAATTCCCTTGTCCATGTTTATGAATTAGGTATTTTCAATAAATATAAGTTAATATATATTTTCATTCACATAATTGTATGTGAACTTTTAAATTGTTAGTTAGCAATCTGATGAGTTCAATTAAAGTTGACAATACTGCACTATACTTTAAATACTGCTGTGAATTAGCACTGTATACTTTCCAAAACACCATGTTGCTATACAACAAAAAAAAAATTATGCTTTAAAATGAATAGAGATCAACTGACAATGATATTATGTTTAAATTCTGTTCTTCAATGATAGCAGATAATACAAAAAAATAATCTGTTCTATATTGAAGTAGTTGAAAGGCAGTGCTATGAAAAAATACCTTAACTTTACTGTGAACTGTCTCTGAAATCTAAGTTGCTTTTGCAACAGTTTCCATTTTCAATGTCACACTGAAACTCAGAAACATAAATTGTTATCTACAAACCTCTGAAACCAACAGAACAGGATTGTAATCAAATTTTTTACCTATGGTTGGGCATTAGAAGACATGGTAGATTTTCAGTCCTTTTTCTATAACTGTTTTGTTAAAATATTTAGGTGGCTCCCAGGGGAAATGCTATACTATGGCTAATTTGAACCTGTTTACATTAGAAAGTGAAAGAACTTTTTGTATCCTGTTAGTCACAAACATTTCCTAGTCTCATCTTGTCACTTCCCCCTGGGGGTTCCTGGTGCCATTCTTGAATGTACAATACCCGGTTTTGTTGAATGGCTGTGCTGACTGCTTGTTTCATCCTTTTCATCTTTGATTAAAGTCTGAAGTGAGAAAATTTTTTACATGGTTTAGTTTCAATTCTATAGGGACTATACCATTTCAGAAGGTAATCTAAATTCTGGATTTAATGTTGAGCAAATGCAACAATGCAGGAAATTCCTCCATAAGTTATAGCATATTCAGAACAATATATTTTTGATGACCAGAGAACTATAAAATTGTTACGTATCCTGAAAAGTGTTTATAACTTTGGTTTGTAATGTAATGTGTTTTGACTTCCAAATGTGCCCTCAGTATTTATGCAATTTCCTGAAACTAACCTTAGAAAGGGTATTATAAAGTAATAATGTAACTCAAAGGTAAATTGTAATGTACAGTGTAAGAGTATACTCACTGTGAGTTGCACTATTCAGGTCTTAATCCTTCTAAAATGTCATAATCCGGGGATTTTATTTTTTTATTAAGCCATAAACATTCTGGCTAGACTTTTTATTCCAGGTTTACAGATATATTGATGTGTAATGAAAAATAACAGCAAACTACATGCCATTTGAGTGAAGCTTAAAAATTGTTTTTCAGTATTTGGGCAGAATACTTTCTTCAGGCTTACAAGTATTAGGAATCTGCAAACATAGCTCTGAAATACCTAATGAGGTCTCAGTGACCTAGAAAATGCAGTATATGGAAAGCAGCTTTATATAGTGAGGTCTTTTCAGAGAGCAGCAAATAACTTTCACAGAAAGGTAAATATGGATATATTTGTGTGTGTGAAAGAATGAAATACCTGCTCTTTCAATTAAGATTGAGTTGATAGGAATTAGGAAAGCAAAGTGAAAATCTGTGTCTCACAACAGTTTTTTATGTTTGTAAATTCCCAGTACCCCTTTTCAAGTGACTAAGAGAGAATTTCATGCTTCATTAAAAAAAGAAGCGTATAGCATGATCTTCAAAGAGAGGGAAGGAAGGGTAGCAGAAATGGAGGAAAGTGAGAAGTTGAGGGTGTATCTACACAATTGCCTGCAGACAGACCATGGGTACATGTGACCTTAAAATCAAGGTGACTGGATGTGAGAAAACTCCAAGACACTGTGTAGCAATGTAGTGCAAAGCTCTGAGCTCATAACACCGAGATCCATTTTCAAAAGTTGTACAGGTTCTTTTCAGCTACACCTATTTCTCTGTTAATGGAGTTTGGATAGAAAACTGGAGCATCCCCAAATGAGAAATATTTTTTTTTCTTTAGTTTGTTTTTCTAGATTAAGAACAGTGAATTTTTCCCAGAAGTAGTCATCTAGATCAAGTAAGTTAGTTTATGTAGATAGTGTATGGGTTAGGAAGAAAACTCTGAACAAATTGCCTAACAGTTGGAAAAAAGATCTGAATTTAGAGTGGAGATAGAACACTTTGTCTGCCTTTGAAAAGTTATTTATGAGGTATTGATTTCCTTAATTTTTTAGGCTGATATAATTCTGTTTAGTAAAACATTCGGAGAAAAACAATACTTAAAATAACCTGGAAATAAATACTTCATTCCAATAAATCATGCGTCATGCATGAAGAGGTTAAATAAAAAAAAAGGATTAAATATTTCCTTGATAGATTATGAGATCACTACATTCAGATCTTGAAAGGAATGAGTAAAAGGCAGATTTTGTAACTCATGGGACAGCAGAGAGGCCAAGAAGGCAACATTATTAAATAAAACAGACTGCTTGGAACAAAGTAAATATAAGAAAAAGTGAACACTGCAGACATCTTACTGTTTCTACCCAATAGAAGAGAAAACCTATCAACAGCAATTCTTCTGGGAGTTTATGAAGAATAATTATAGTTCAGAATATTAATTTCCCCATCTGCTTTTACAGGCACAGATGAATTTTATTTGGAGAATAAAGGAGAATTTGACAATAAAGAGTTTTATTAAATTGCCTAGAAAGGAAGTGGAAGATCCCTTGCTACAGTTAGGAAATCAAACTGTAGATCCAAACAAGCTCAAAACTGGACCTTTAAGCATGATTTTGGCTCCATTCAGTTCACTGAAGATACACAAATAGTAACAACTAGCTTTTTCTCCAGCAGGAGTATATCTGCTAAAGGTTTTATAAAGGGAGATAGTAATAGGCCAAGGGGGAATGATTTTAAAGTGAAAGAGGACAGAGTAGATTAGATTTTAAAAAGAAATTCTTTACTCAGAGGCTAATGAGGCACTGGACCAGGTTGCCCAGACAAGTTGTGAACACCCCATCTGTGTTCAAGGCCAAGTTGGATGGAGCCCTAACTGAGTGGGTGGTGTCCCTGCTCATGGTAGGGTGGGGGGTGTGGGTGTGACTAGGTGATCTTTCAAGTCTGTTCCAACCCAAACCATTCTATGATTCTAGGTTAACTATTTCATATTTTGACCAGAATTAAATTCTACACTTTCCAAAAAGGATTAAGGAAAGCTAAAATAGTCACAATACATAATCTGCTCTGGCATAACAGAGATTCTCTTCTTGGCCAGGAAGGAATTTGTGTTTGGAATGATAAAAATCTAGGCCATCATTTAAGATAACAGACTTAAGTATTCAGCTGCTACAATTTTGTATTTATAAATTTTACTACATTTAAAGTTTTATGAGCAAAGCCACACCACAAGTTCTTCTAGCCTATAATTTTGTCTTTGACAATGGCCAAAGGCATATGCAGATTGTAAAGGTATAAGAATAGCTTTATTAGGGAGCTATCCTTTCATAATACATGGTGAATCACTAGTAAGGGCTGCCCTTTTCATGGCAAACCACTCTTCATTTTTCATGGGCTATATCTTGAATTCTGTTAACGACAATGTCTATGTGGAATACTTCTAAGTAGACAATAATTGTCAATAAAATTGAGAAAGTTAGGAGAAGGATTGCCTATAGTTTGTTAAATCCTGAAAGAGACATTAGTAAATATGATTTTAATACTGTTGTGCCAATACTACTTGGGGCAGCAGAAGTGGTTGCTGTAAAAACAGGCTTCTGAAACTTTCAGTTTCCAAAAACTCTGTGTATTAATATGCAGTTTAAGTATGTACAACATGTTAAATATATAAAATGACAAATCATGAAAAATAAGTATCCTGTAGACAAGAAAGTACATTGCTTGCATTTCAATTTTGCGGCAAAAAAAGCACCCATTGTAGAATCATATCTAAGAAACTGTAACAGTGGAAAAAGGCACTTTAGCTGTTGATTTCAAACTCAGGAAGTTTGATGCAAAGCCCTTCTTCACACAGCCTATTTCTTGAAATTAACTATTAACCATACTAGTGGTGCAAATAGGCAATCTTTTTAAAAATGATATATTTTCATAGCCTGCATGGAACAGGGTAAACAGCACTGTCCTTACACACTGGGAATTCACAGAAATCCCTCAGCAATACTCAGAGGACTGCGGACACTTAATGCACCTTGTCCAGCTTCATCAGAGACTTAGGTCCACCTCACAGGAACACAATGACCATAATAGTACCCATCACAGAAGCTATTCTCCTCAATTGTACAGACACAGTGAAACCATGGGGCCAAATCTGAGCTTTCAAATGGCTCTGCAATTGCAGTGGATGAGAAATGTTTGTGCCATAATTTAAAAGCCAAGGAAGGAATGGCTGCCCTGGTGTCAAGACAGCATGTATACACTATTAAAACTAAAACACCTCACCTGGAAAACTGAATTGCTTTCTTTGTTAGACAACAGGCTACACTAACAAATCTGGTATTTTTCCTGTTATCAGGGATCTTTTACTGAAGTACCACATTAAACTTTAAAACTTTCTAACAAGGGACAGAAAACTTTTTTTTTTTTGGTAGGCATTGTTTAATAATATTCTTCTGGTACATGCTGATATAATTCTTCTGTTAAAGAACTGAAAAATAAAAGTAATATTGTCTTTATAACCGCAGGTAGCATAAATTACGGAAAATGATGCTGCAATATGTCCAGTATAGCCTCTCACTGTGAGATAGGATCCTTCTTAATCTTGAAGATTTCAGGACCCACGTTTTCCAGGCTTTTCAAGAATAAATATAAGGACACTTATTGAAAAGAAGTTACAGAGGTCAACTAAGAGACACAAATCTTTACAGACACTATGAGAATTATTGTATAGAAATTATTTAAAGATACCATATTGGAAAAAACCCAGGGGCATATTGCCAATTTAAAAAGGGTTAAGGAGGTTATGACAAAGAAGGAAGTACACTTCAAATACTTGAGATAATATTAAAATGAAAAAAATAAAAAGAACAATGAAATCTGGAAGACTAAATGTAAAAGCATAAGCAAATGGTCCAAAAAGGGATCTTGAGAAGCAACTAGAAGAAAAGATAATCAATAATAATAAACATTTCTTGCAATGTATCAGGAGAAAGACCCACGCAAGAGATTTTGTAGTGCCAGTTGACTAGGTGGGTAAAAAAGAATTTTCAGACAACCTAAGGTCATTGTAGGGAAATCAAATTAATTCCTGGCATTCATGTGAAAGGAACTAGGAACAATCCCTTGCTTAGGCCCTTGGATCTGACATTATAGAGATTGTGCAATTTATTAAAGAACACACTGTCAAAAAATGGAAGGCAATAAACACCTAAGGCCAGATGGTATTCACTCAGATTTTCTAAGAAAGCTTAGAGGTGAAATGTATGTACTGCTAGTGTTGCTATAAAATCTCTTCCTTGAATCTTCCTTGATTTCAAAGAACATGAGAGAATATGGGAGAAATCTGAGGAATCCTGAAGCCTGTGCCAGTTAAATGAATATTCTGATTAATGGTTACACGAATAGATGTATTCTATGTTGGGAGCCTAATTTTGGCACAGGCAAATCCTGAATTCTTTTGAAGAATCACGAAGCATGTGAATGATCCACTTGAGGTACAGAGTGGTCCAGCTGAGATAGTAATAATCTCCAAAAAACTTTTGACAAAAATCCATTATCAAAGGGCAAGTTAAGGTTAGCAGCAAGCAGAAAGTAATCCAACTATTAGGAACGGATTGCAATACAACACAATAAACATCATACTATTTTTCTTGTATCAAAAATTATTGTTCTGCCTCACCTTGAATACCAAGTGTCTCCACATCTCAGTAATCTCAGAAAGATTCATAAGGGAGTTCAATAGCTATCAAAAGTGTGGAAGCACTGCTTCGTGAGAAAGAACAGCATAGATCAGGGTCCATCTATTTGTTAAAAGATGTATTTATTTGGGTTTCGGAAGTCTACAACATCGAAAGTTGAATTGAGATGGTGAAGAGGGACTGGTCATTGGTTACAATACAAGAACTGGGACCAGTAATGAAAATGGTAGATACACATGAAAGAAATGGGAGGATACTTATGGGAGTCATTGCTGGGGAAGGCTACACACATGCAAAGTCTGCATGAGCTTTAGGGAAGGCTGGAAGAGAGAAAGACCTGTGAATAACAAGACACACACACACAACCACATCTGAGTCTCTACAATTCCAAGCTTAAAAGGGTTGGTAATTGGGACAATACTATGGATGAATCACATGCCTGCATCGCTCTTCTCCCTTGTGTATCCATCCATGGGCGCTCTTAGTGACAGACTCAGAAGTTAGATGGAAGTACTGCCTGATCTGCTGTGGCCATTGTTATATTCTGAAGAGTTAAAGCACTTCCAGAAGTGTGCTATACTGGAAAGGAAACTACCTGTTTTAATTATCCCATGCAATTTACATGGCTACTGGCTCCACTGTTTCTTGTAAGCTAATTCTCAGGTTTGAGATACCAAATAGCAATCTTTGTTTTCTTTAATATGCAAGTAATTCCATTAACAGCATTTTATTTCATTAGTTATTGTATTGCAATGATTTGATATGCCAAATTCTTCTAGGTTCTTTATTCCCTTGAACAGTTGCATAAGCTTTCCAATTGCTTGCATAGCTCAACTATTATAATTGTACAAATATTATCTATTTGATTTTAGGGAAGTTTTCAAAAGGAATTTTCAAACAATGACCATGCTCCGATTAAATAAATACTGCTATTGAGGCACTAGTTAGGGCATAATTTAAATATGCCATGAATAATTTGTTATGATATCTGTCATCCTAACTCTGACTCAAATTGTGGATATATTTGTTGCAAAATCATCCTATTTTACCTCATATTTTCTTGAGTGTGTTTGACACTGTTTCTAACATTATTTTATGACAATGACATTTAGTCTAAACAGCTTATTACTTTATTGCTGAAAATGGCAACATGTATTTATTCAGCTTTTTACTTTAGAATCAGCAGGCTATCACTTGCTTTATTAATCAGATCCAATCTTGAGGATTATAGCCACTAGTTTCAAGTTTACTTAATTGCTGCTACTCAGAAAATGAGAACTTGGTAATTCAGTTACATTTACATCTTTGATGAGCTGCATTTTTACAGATCTCATTATGTTTGGAAAGAGCAGATATGTTTTTGGTCCTTGCTCACTGCATACAATATATCTTTCACTATTCCAAACACTTGTGAAATGTCACATACATACTAAGTTCAAAAATGAAATATCATTTTTAGGAATTAAGGACAAATCATTCAATGGCTAAAAATTTTCAGCAGAGTTGCAAAAGAATCTTTGATTTAAAAATCAGAGTTACAATAATTTCTTCTCATCTGAGAAGAGTGTTTATTAATACAAAAGGATAAAAAAGATAAAAGAGCTAAGATTTTCTTCCTAAGACTTTTCTTCCTAGAAAAAGATACCGTAGGGTGCTGAGAAACCCATCAAGGGCACTTCTGATTTCTCTCAGATTTCCTACAATTTATAAGACAGTGTCCAATTTACCAATATGGGTAAATAAACTTACATGAAACAGAAGAAACTATGGCTATGTCTTCATACTAGTGTGTTTCTGTAAGAGTAGATTTGATTTTTTTTTTAAGTTCAGCTGTGGATACTGAGACCCCATCATCACATTTCAGACTGTGTTATGGACGATCTATGTCTCTTGTCTTGATCCCATAGACTAAAATGTCTAAGGGATTGGAGCAGATAAAGTATATTGCCAGAAGAATATCTTTAAATTTTTTTTTAATCAAAAGATATATAGTTCATGTACTGTGAGATTGCTCAGCAACAAGACACAAGGCATTTTATGAGTGGCATGAGTAAGATCATGTAGGAGTCCCAAACAGAATCAGATAGAGACTGAGCTCATGTACATTTAGAAAAAAATATTGGTCTTCTTACTCAAATTGATTTTTCAATGCTAGCTATGTATTTTACAGAAGGCAGAATATTCTGCAAAGAGCTGCCACACCCTCTGATCCTCCAGTTCCAAAGAATATTACACTTTGTACTTGCATGTGTTATGGCGATCTCTAGTGTCTCCTTTGATACCTTCTCATCAGCCTTAATGATAACAGTCTAATGTAATAATGAGTTTTCTGTGGCTGATCAGTACTCAAATGAATGCTTCATGGTAGTTTTTCTTCCCCCTATCAAGTTTTCTTATACAATGCTTATATTACTTTTCTACAATCATCTGTGCATTTTGCTAACTCATCAAAATCAGGTTCTAGAAGAAATTGACAGCTTTTTGCCAGCACCTTCACCAGGAAGAGTAAAATAATATTCCTAGAGACAAGTCCAGGCAGAAAGTAATTAAAAAAGAAAAAAAAAAACCTACAGAATGTCTGGATTCTCCTCATCTCCTCTGATCAATGGTAAACCAAAAAATCCTTAAGCTAAGCTGCTCTTTCTTCACATTATGCATGGAAAATTTCTCCCACTGATCTATTAGTTCAGGAAATAGGAAGAGGGAGATGGCTAGAAACTGTTTTTACATTCACTAATAGCAGAGATCATGTGAGAATGCTGCAAGCTGCAAGTCTCAAATATATGCTTGAATATGGAGTACCACAGATCTTAATTTTCCCAGATCTCAGCACTACAAAGGAAATGAAAAGTAAAGTGAAAAGCATTAGGCAGGATGTTATAATGGAAGGAATTGAGGCAGCAATACTATTCATTGCTAAGCTCTTGGTTATTTTTAAAGGAAAGGCTTATATCTTCTGAGACCTGAAAGCAGCCTGCAGCCTGCTGGAAAGAATGGAGGGAGATAACAAAATCCAAACAGGATACTTTGATTGACAGCATACAGACTGGTCCACAAGTACTGAAATCATTATCAATATTCCTCTCATATAAAGTCATATGGAAACATACTAGACTTGTTAATACAAGTTTTAAAAGTTTGCATGTGAGAACAAATGAAAAAAAATTAACTTATAATAATTTTGGGGTTTTGCTCTTTTTAATGGCATGCTGACTGGAGTTGAAGAACTCTGTGAAGTCCATTTGCTTGTCCCTTAAATAACAGTGCCAGAGTACTTTGTCTGATTCACTTTGGAGTTAACTCTGTTAACTCCTAATCATAACCTAAAAATATTTACAGTGATTGAAGATTTTTTTCATAAGAAATGGTCTATCTTTTAGGATAATGAAGAAGAGAAAATGATGCTGGACTGAAGTTTAAGCTCTATTATGCCCTGTGTAGATGAGAGTCAATAAAATTCAAATAAGCTTAAGGTTAACAAACCACGTCAGTAGATCCTATGTAATGCAATTCTCTGAAAGTAGCTCTGTACCACAGAGTGGGAACAAATCCTTAGCTTACTGCTGTCTTCTCACTCCCACAGAATATCTCATATTACAAAATAATTTAAGTTGGAAAAGACCTTTTAGAGCATTGAGTCCAACCATTAACCCAGCACTGCCAAATCCAGCACTGTGGTGGTCCGTAAGTGCCACATCAACACACCTTTTAAATACTTCCAGGGATGGTGACTCAACTTCTTTCCTTGGCAAACTGTTCCAGTGCTTGACAATCCATTTGGTGAAGAAATTTTTCTCAATGTCCAAAATCTAAACCACCCTGGGTGCAACTTGAGGCCATTTCCTCTTGTTCTATGGCTTGCTATTTGGAAGAAGAGACTGACCCCCACCTTGCTACAACCTGCTTTCAGGCAGTTGCAGAGAGCGATAAGGGCTCCCCTAAGCCTCCTTTTCTCCAGACCGAACAACCCCAGCTCCTTCAGCTGCTCCTCATAAGACTTCTCCAGCTTTGTTGTCCTTCCTGCTCCAGCACCTTAAGGTCTATCAGGTAGTGAGGGGCTAAGGCACAGGCCTACAACTGCCTTAGTCCTGCCGACCACACTATTTCTGATATAGGCCAGGATGTCACTGGGCTTCTTGGCCACCTGACCATGCTGCTGGCTCATGACCAGCCAGCTTTTGACCAGCACTTCCAGATCCTTTTCTGCCAAGCAGCTTTTCAGCCATTCTTCCACCAGCCTGTAGTGCTGCACGGGGTTGTTGTGACCCACATACAGCACTCAACACTTCACCTTGTTGAACCTCCTACCGTTGTCCTTGGCCGATAGATCCAGTCTGTCCAGATCCCTCCACAGAACCTTTCTACCCTCCAGCAGATCAACACTCCCGCCCAACTTGGTGTCATCTGTGAACTTGCTGAGAGTACACTTGATCCCCTCATCCAGATCATGGATAAAAACATTAAACAGGACTGGCCCCAATTGAGCCCTGGGGAACACGACTCATGACCGGCTGCCGGATGGATGTAACTCCATTCTCTGGGCTTGGCCATCCTGCCAGTTTTTTACCCATCAGTGTACCTGTTCAAGCCATGAACAGCCAGTTTCTCCAGGAAAATGTTGTGGGAATTAGTGTTGAAAGCTTTACTAAAATCTAGGTAAGACAACATCCACATCCTTTCCCTCATCCACTAGCTTTGTCACCTTCTCAGAGAAGGAGACTGGGTTAGTCAAGCAGTACCTGCCTTTCATAAGCCCATGCTGATCCCTTGGTTTTACTGTACTTTCCACATGATGGAACTAATGATATTCCTTCTCAGTGATCCTGTGCTGTTTATTTTAGACACCAACCCCACCTCAATTTTTTTAAATCTGCATATGCTGGTGTAGTTCCATGTGCACAGCTTTTGCTCCACCTTGTACTTAGGTATCTGTCTCAATTTTATACCACATTAAAAAGTCTTCCAGACATATTAGAGAAAAAGTGGATGGAAAATAAGGAGAATGGAAATTATGCCCGTTCAGTTAAAATCAATATTTAGAGAGATACACCAATTTTGTGAGATGTAACTCCTACCTATCACAATCAAGTCTGTATCTTTTTTTTTATTGCCTTGTGCAGCCACAAAGCTTTGTCTCAGATACTTTGTTACAATAGAGAATCTACACTTTAAAAATGGAAAAATATACGTCAGCCAAAGTGCAACTATGATATATATATTGGAAATATCTTCTTCCTATAAATCATTTGAGAATTTATAAAGGGGAAGAAGTTTTCCAATAGCATGTTACACATTAAAGAACAATCACTAAGGGAACACAGGCTACACAATACTAGATTTTTCTGTAACAAAACGGGCTTCTTAGTTATCTCTGTAAGGAAGCTTACGGACTGGCATAGCTGCCAGTTTGCCAACTTAGGAAGCGATGAAATAAGTCTGCTGCATCATTATTATAGGTCAATGGAATATAAGCCAAAAGCAACACAGTATTTAGGAAATGGATGTTGATAATAAAAGAGCCACTCTAATTTCCTGTGGATTTCTTAAATTAGCTCTTTTCATATGCATACTGGTTTGAACTGATAGTTCTGCAAGACAAGCACTTTTACATACCTCACTGGTAAATAACTGATTTTCTTCTTAAAGACGAAAAACTGTTGTGTTAATATTATAATTGTGGATTTATACCACAGAAAAGGCCATCTATTTGTTTTCTGATTAAAAAGTGCCTGTGAAGGTAAAGAAAAATGAGCTCTGTTTCTATCTATAAAAGATAATAGTTTGCAGATCAGAGGCTCAGTTAAATATAGAGAGTCTCAATAGTATACTTTTTGTAAAATTCTCATTTCCTGAAACTAAAGGATATTCATGGCCTTCTATTGCCAAAGCTTGGATTGGACAAAACATTAAAAAGAAATATATGGGGCAGCATAGACAAATATGTATTTGTAGCTCTTATTTATAAACAAACACAGTTTGCAAGGCAGGTCAGACTGCAGTATTCATAGCGTTGTTACTAACCTCACAGTCACTAAAATCATATACTTCACACAAAATTATTCAGAGAAAAATTTTCTACAATATCTTTAGGGAACAAAGGATCCTTCTGGTCATCATGTGAATTCTGTGTGCTCAAACTCTGATACTAACCCAGGATTTTCTTCTGTGTACAAAGTATGGGAAAGCCTCCTCCTTTGAGAGTTAGAATAGCTTTCGAAGACTTCTGATTTAAATTTCAAACTCTTGATCGGGAGTAAATGTTTGTATCCTGAAATTGAAAATTGGGTTCTTTAGCTCTATACCAAGTGAAAATATTAAGCATTTTGTTGCATCCACTATGTGAGCCAAGTTCCCCACTGTGCCTTCAAATCCACAGTGAATGAACCATATTTGGATCTGCTTATCAGAAGGAGACATTTAGAAAGACAATGAGCCTGTCCTGCTAGACGGAGACTCCTGATGCTTTTAGATAGGCCTGTGGTGAACTGCAAAATGGGCCCTAAAATCAGGCTGACATGGTCGCTTAACAAGCTGTGGTATTAGCTGTTGGCTCAGAGAATTTCTAATGTCACCCACAGGGCTGATGATGGCAGCCATCATAATTAGAATGCATGAATCAAAAACACCAGGTGAAGATTTTGCTTTGGAAGAAAGAAAAGACAGAAGGAGGGAATTACCATGCCCTTTGACTACTAAGCTGCTGCATGCAGCTGGATCAGTGACCAACAGTGACTGGGCGGATTATACTATGGAGATACTTGCTATAGCCTTATGCTTCCCACACCCAGTGGCTGTCAAAGCAAATGCTGTGAACGACTTCAAAGAAAGTGATACAAGAGGCTGCATGGGGGAGAAAGGTAACCCCACTAAAGACCGTGTGTGTGGGGGGGTGGGGTGGTGGGAGGTGGGGGGATGAGTCTAGGCTTTTCTTTGAGTTTAGCAAACAATTTCTAGCAGAATTGGTTTATTCTATTAATTCTATCACTCAGAATTCATCCCTAAAAATGCTAAACTCTACTGTTTGCTGAAGTGGAAAATCTATGTAATCTTAACAGATATGACCTTGAAAGGGATTTGCTGAACTTTTGTATGATTAAATTTTTCCCAACCTTTGTAGACTCTTGATTTTAAAATCTCCCTAACAAAAGCTCTGCCAGGAAAGCTGTTATTACAAAGATGCTTCTCAATGGGGAGAAGTGGGCTAATTGCAAGCACTTCAGTGAAATAAAGGAAGGTTTTGCAAACAACTACAGAATTGACAAAATGCACCACATTTTTGTTAACAGAAACTATGGGGGAGAAACATCAGAAATGGCAAAGATGTCTAATATAAATAGATGCTGTAAGACTAGCTAGAAGAGGCTATACAAGATTTCAGATAATTCATAAACAGTAATTGCTCGTCTGACCTTGATGTGACTACAGAAATTCCATTAACTCACAAATCTTGACATTTAATTACATACTAAAAAATATTCTACCATTTATTTTGACAGGGTCTACAATAATCCTGCATTTGACTTTTATCCATGTTTTCAGCTGCTTTCCCCACATTGCAATTTATTTCCAAAGTCACAAATAAAAACTATACTATCAGACTATACTGTTACCTAAAATGTTCTTGAGTTCTCTCTAAAATTTGAACTGAAACACTATGAAAAAGTGGGGTTCACAATGACATGGCGCCCTTCATCTCTTATATTATGCAGTTGAATTTAACATCCCTGCATATCATTCACCTGAGATAGCAAAAATTCACTAAGGCTGCAGCAAAATATTTTATAGGGCAGTTTAAAACTGGCCAAATGATACCAAGCATTATACTAATAGTTATTAAATAACAAGGGAAAAAAGCTTACTATCTTTGGAAATGCTGCAGTACTGTTTGCCAGTCAATATTCATCTATAACTCTTAACTGAAACAAAAAAAGTAAAATATAGTGCAGTTATTACAGTCAGGATGACAATTGGTGTGATAAAATGTTGTTTTAAGTGCTAATGAAGATGGTTTTGGGTTTTTTTTGTTCATGTGGTATAAATGAAGTAGAGTCTAGGGAGGTAAAAAATCAGAATGCTGCATATCAACTGTATAAATATATTCTAGAATTACTGGATTCTAGGAATATTTTAAGTGGGTTTTTTCCACTTTCTTGCAATTGCTGAAAAGAGTAATTTTATTTCCCTTTTTATAGTTTAAGTTCAATTTTAAGGCACTTAAAATTCTGCATTAGTTGCACTGTCTGTATCTACCTACTGTTTGCCTCACCAGTGTGGAATCACCATATAAAACCTTTTAATTTAAATACGGTTCGTTCCTTTTCCAGACTCAGGACAAAGGCTAATCTTGTTATTGACAATTTCTTGACTTTAAGGAATGATTTCACATAATCAATTGATTTAAAAAAAGAACAATAAAAAGGGGGAAAAATAAATTAACATTTTATCATCTCATATGAATCAGGAAATATAATGGTTTTCAAAGGCAGTTAGATTATATAAACATATTATTCTAAATATTTAAAGTCCAAACTATTATGAGGATAACATGTAAACCAAATTACATTTTGCATTTAATTTTGTGATTTGTTTTGTTTTTTCTTTTTTTGTGCACTCAGCAGTCTGTCATGAGTAAAAGAATTTCTAGTAATTCCTTACTACAAAAAAGCATAATACAGAATTATATAGGATTCCCACAAATGTTACCACTCAACAGTCTGGAACTAGGTCATAAGCTTTATTTGCTGAATACACTGAGAATACAGTATTCTACTTAAAAGATCCATAGTAGTGTATGTATATATATATATACACATACTGTAACAGAACAATCTGCAAACATAGTGTATTACGGCTTACAAAATTTATTATGCTTCATCATTATTTCTCACAGAAACAGAAGATTTACATTGAAAGCACTTATACTGCACCTGTCTGCATATAAATATATATATATAGACATATAAAGAAACGCTAGTAGCTATTTCTTTGTGTTAAACACATGGCTAAACACACAAAGACACTGAAATCCTTCTCTTATTTGATTCTCCTTATTACATCACTCTCTTATCTTCTACTTTCTTGTGGGAAATTTTTTTCTGTTCTTGCTTGAATCTCTTCTTTTTATAACAGACACTCCTTTCTGAATCACTGGGAACCCTTGACTTTTGCATTGACTTCTTGGGATCCTCTCCTTCCAGTCCATTTGAAATCATTCACTGCATGTCTTAATGTGTATTTACATAGTGCCTTAAGTTTCCTGATTTGTGAAGGATCTCTTTCCAGCTATAGACAGACCCCTGTAATGCTCTCCCCAGTCTTGATGCTTGCTTCTCCCTAATTCTGCAGGCCAACTGCAGGCCAA
Source organism: Lophotriccus pileatus (assembly GCA_035583135.1). Classification (NCBI taxonomy): domain Eukaryota; kingdom Metazoa; phylum Chordata; class Aves; order Passeriformes; family Tyrannidae; genus Lophotriccus; species Lophotriccus pileatus. Next base: position 39,593,494 of record JAWWES010000133.1, on the reverse strand, counting down.
CTGCAGGACAACTGAATAAATAAAAAAACATATATTTTGCCTGCATGAAAAAGTTACCTTTCCTTAGTTTTATTAAAACACTGCTATTAGTATTTTCTGCCATGTTTTATCTCTCCTTTGACCAGTTCAAATCATTATATATTATGACAACTCAATCAACTTCAATACACTTACTATTTATGCCAGACAAGCTCTTCGCAGGTTTTAACAGGAAGCATTAGAGCTAAGAAGAAGAATACAAAGCAAATAAAATTACCTTTGCCTCCCCATCACATCAGTTGTGTTCTCAAAAGAAGTTTCCATTTATACATGTCTAACACCCTGTTTCTTTCATTCCAGGTTTACTGTTATTCAGCCTCTGACCCCAACAAATACTCAACATGCTTTCTATTTGAGATCTAATACACTTGTCTACTTCGGGGGGAATCTAGTAAGTTTTCTGATTTATTGTTGTTTTCTACATGCTTTAGCACCACATCATATAAGATACCCTTTTCTGCACAGTATTTGTGTATGCAATTATTTTGTGTTTTTAAAAACATAGTTTGACAGCCTTTTCTTTAGAATTTGGTCCCTACCAATTCCCTGCTTCTGGAACTCATGTCCCAGGTAAAAAGTAAGAGGGTAGACATGGACTACATCAGATTAGATGCATAAACTATATAAAAAAAAGGCATATGACTATTACGGTTTAATTGATTTTGGCACATCATTACAAGAGCAGGGGTGATCCACATTACACCTTTCATTTTTTTCTCCTACACTGTGGTCTTGGAACCTCTTGAGGTAACGAAAATACTCAAGGCTTCCTTCCATCGTCCTTTCAATGTGTACATAGTTGCTGAGATGGTAGTTTCTGCTCTATCTGCCTAGTGCCTGACTGTCATCCTGAAATCAAGTTCCTTACTGACTTCTGCAGCCAGCACATCTCCAGGAATGTATTGATGACCCTCCTATTTCCCCCTCAGAAATAAAAATTAGGACAGAAATACTGCCCCGTAGATCCTTTTCTCTCTGTCTCAGATTGTGAGGGAGAGAAATAGACGAATGCAGTTCAGCAAATTTCCTTGCTTTTCTCAGCAGGGAGCCTTGCACGTGGTTGGGCATAGCAAGAAACATGATTTCCACAGGGCCTCAGGCAGCAGCCAAATTTCACAGCAGGGGATGATTCCATGGCCACTTCTGAGGCTACAGAACTGCGCATAACACAGGCCTCTCATTATAGGGTTGGACAACCCTCTGGAGACTTTCTGCTGTTGCCATATTAACAAGAAATGAGTGGTTTGTGTATGTCACAGGAGCGCTCTGTTAAATAATACTGCTTTGTATTATGCATAGTTGTATGTGTGCATTTCTCTTCTGATAAGGTATGGAGGAATCAAAGGGAGAACAAGGATTTACCGTATGAGTCTTCCAGCCTCATGTGCGAGGCAACACAGTTTGTGACAGGCTCAGTGACATCACCGAGCTGGAAAATAAATGGCAGCTTGAGGTTCAGCTTATTTTTCAGCTTTATCTTACATGTTTCAGAAGTCACTACTACCACTTTCATGTAATTCTCTAGTAGATTTCTATCACATAGAGTCACTTTTAATAGATTTGAATTTTTTTGATCTTCAATAAACTCTACTCCTTTGAGAAAAATCTTAGTTACTTTGAAGATATTTCTCTGCTTGCCTGCACTCTGTGAAATTCTTTCTAAAACAATAAAAGCTCTAAGTATAAAATAGTCTTCTAAAAACAACCGCTTAGGTAGGTAGATGATCATTCACCATGCCAAATAAATCATAAAGCACAGACTGCATGACTGTAGATAGCTAGACTATTTAAGTTTCATACACTAAATGTGAAGTCTGAAAGAGAAATATACACATCTTGGTTCCTTAAGAACAAATACTAATGAAATCAAAACCAGTTACAAGAAGAAAACATTAGGCAATTGAAATGAAACTGAAACTGTTAGTGATAATTAGGAAAAAATTGACAATTAAAAGAAACATGCATTACAAAAAAAGCAGGAAAATATACAAAAGAAAAAAACCTGTGGTCATCAAAGTGAAACATAACAAATAAAAATGTAAGAATTATTAAAAAGTAGTTTCATTCTGTACTTAGGCAGAAAGTACATGATATACATGATCGTGGTAATGAAATATCTTCCTTGTTAACAGTAACTTTAACACAGTTACTTAATAACTGTTTAACACAGTTCTTAAACCCATCATTTTAAAATCAAAATGTCAGATAAAGTAGAAGAGTTTTGAAAGAATTAACTGATGAGCTCTCTGGATGAAAATAGCAAACTTTTCCCCAGTATGTACAGGAATTGATTGGGCTGAAAGTTTTGGAGTCCACAGTCAAAGAGATGTCATGTTTACGTGAAATAATCAATTGGCAAGTCTTTCTAAGTATGGGTTTGTGACTTGTCAACAGTGCCAGGTAAAACACTGAAGTTTTACTGAGATTATCAAACATGAGAAGGAAGATAATGTAGCTGGTGTTAGTCAAGATGGGTTTATAAAGAATAGATTTTATCAAAATGAACCAAATTTTTTTTTCATATTTGTTTGATAAGAATTTTACTGTGAATGTAAGAGTTTTTGACTTCAGTGAGACAAAATTTAAATATGCAGAGAATCTGTCTTACTCAAACTAACACTATATACAATCATTTTTACACATATTTAACAGCAAAAGTACTAGTTAAATAAGATATCTTAGAATGAGAAAAAGGGAGCCATTGCCATGCAGATAGTGTTTAAGTTTCTACTTTACCCCTTACTACATTTATCACATTGTACTTAGCACTGTACAATGGAAAAGGAGATGGATTCAAACATCAACAAAGTTATATAACTAATCTAATAATTCTTGACTAATTTTTATACAATAGCGATAAAAAGACTTTAGAAATGAGACTGTAATTGTTTAGTCTTTTGCTCTCAATATAGTTGTTGTACTTCCCAATATTTAAGAACTACTGCAAGTGTAGTAATCAAAAACTGTCTAATGATCAGTCCACAACACTAACTTAATTAATTTATCCATCAGATGAAAGCTTGCCAGGCAACTGAGGGCAGACCTCAGTTCTCCAACATTTTTCTGATACTTTTTATGCCCAGAAACCTATGACTGTCTGTTTTCTACCCATACTTCAGTAGGAAGCTCTTTTCTTCGTTCCTGCCCTTTCAACATTCTTTTGAAGTTCAGTAAAACTTAGCCAAGTCAGCACATAATGATATTTTAAGGAAGAAGTCTGGAAAAATGTTTTTATTTTATAGTTTTATAATAGATAAAGTTCAAGACTACCAAACCCTGATGATCCTTCTTATTAGCATTTGCATGTGATTAAAGAATATGTTTCTTAGAAATTTAAAAGGTAGATATAAGTGACATTATATTTAGGTTTTATGCTTTTTTAATATTGCTTTAAGGCTGAGTTGTAGCATTTTTCCCAGGATGAAGATGAAGACTCCCTATGAAGGAATCTATCAATACCTTCAGGAACAAAGAGCAAGGAAAATTAAAAAAAAAAAAAGCATTCTATGTAGAAGTAATGAAAAAACCCCCAGAATTAGTCAAGGAGTCTTCACCTTTGTAGAATAATAACATTTCTAACTGAAGAAAATAGGAGAGAGAAACACTGAGCGAGAAAAAGAGGAAAAATTAAAGAAAACCAAGGGAGGTAGAAGGAAGGGTTGTGAGCCTTTTCCCCTTTTTCTTCAAAGCCTCTGCAAAGTCTGAGAGATCCATGATGAAACTTCATAGTGAAGGCTACATACTAATAGAGATTTCATTATATATTCTACAAAAAATGCCATATATTTTAGTTCTAATCTCCCTTTCTGTTCTGATGTTTAATTGCCCAGATAATTGTGACTGTATCTCCCACTATAAATATTTTGTGTCCTTCTATCAAATCATGATAAACTGTCTTTTGTTAACTGTCTCTTATTCAAACAGCCATTACAATAACTAAACCATATTTCCAGCCATCTTACAGTCTTTAGTCTACACAAGTGAGATGCGTGCACACTGTCTCAAACAGCTCAAATTTCTGTCAGCTAATGTTATTAGAGTGCCTTGAAATTATATTTGAGGAAGTGCTCTACAGGAGCATTTGACTACCGGGTTTGTTTTTTGTCCATTCTAAATTGGCAAAGCTCTGCCTTCATAATCTGAAAAATATTCCTGCACAGCACACAGACAGAAGTCTAGGTAAGTATCCTCAACAGTTAATCTCCTCTACCTTCATGTTCTTTAAAAAAATGTTCTACAAATAGAAAACAAAATATCCATGGCATTTAAATATACACTTTCATAAATTTTAAACTGAAAGAAATATAAGGTGATAATTGCTAATGACCAACCATACCTTTCATAAAAGAACATACTGCTAGTTGATCTCTTTATTAAGATGGAAAAAAGGGGAACATTCAGTTGAGATTTTGATGACTATTCAGAATTTCATATTTCTTTTTACTTTTCTCCCTTCTAAGCAGGAGGAAACTATAGGTGCCCTTGAGTAACCTTTCTTTCTCCTCTTCATGCAATTTTCACAAAAGAGTTGACCAAAATAGAATTTAACAGTCAAGGTAAGGATGTACATCAATTTATGTAACATTGTAATATTTTCCATAATATTCCCTACACAGTCCAAATATTATTCAGTTTTTTGACCTCTGATACATTTTAAGCAGATGTCTTCATAGAGCTGCCTACAGTGATGCCTAGATCTTTGTCCTGAGAGGCTATGTCTAATTCAGAGTCCCTCAGTTCACAAAGGATACTGTAATTCGCTCACTGCAGTGTGTGCTCTTTCCCACATAGGGATGATGAATTTCATCAGCCACTGCTGAACTTATTTTCTCTGGATGTGTCAGATTCTTATGGTGTTCTTCATAATTCTCCTTAGTTTTCAATAACCCATATAAACTTTCATCACTGGCTAATATTTCCTCCTTGGTGAATTGCTCCCCGCTTCTAGGTTTTTAGCAGCACCAGGTGCAGTGCATATTCTGGAGAAAATTGATTGTTAGCTTTCTTCCAGACTTCTCTTTCTTTTGTTATTTTCAGTAAGCTTCTGTCAGATAGCATGAGGAAACTAAGAGATTTCCTTTGCATATTTATGTAATTACTCCAAAAAGATTTTTCAAATCCTCTGCAAAGTCTGAGAGATCCATGCTGAAACTTTGTAGTGAAGGCTACATATTAATAGGGATTTCATTATATATTCTACAAAAAATGGCTTATATTTTAGTTCTAATCTTCTTATCCGTCATTTTTTATCTGTAAATCTCTTTGCACCGGGAATTCTACACTGCTCTGGTGCTTGAAGAACACCTTAGTATTCTGAAGACTGTACTGGAATTCAAAAAGAAGTTTTATATATTTTGTGGCCTCTCATGCTGATGTAAAACTAATCAAAGAAAGAGCATCTGTATATAAACCTTGTATTTTTTATTACATTTCCTTAAATTGCATTTTCTGAGGTTCACATTCTCATGGCTACATATGGACCTAGGCTTTGCAATTTTCCTTACTAGTGAAGGAAGCATTGACTTGACAACAGAAGAATAATTTGCAAGTCTGAATATTCAGTAACTTCTGCTGACATCAATAGAATGCAGGTATTTAACTGTAAGATATCCTTTTGAAAAGCAACAAACTTTATCAACCTATTACAGTAGAAGTTAGTGCAAATTGCATATGCTTAGTATGTTCTCAATTCAGACAATGAATTTAACCAGAACCATGGCTGCCTTTCACAATAGTTTTTAATGTTCTATACATAAAATTAACCAGGAACAAGAAATACCTAGCAAACTTTATAAAGCTTCCAAGACTGTTGTTTAATTTTGCTTTTCAGTCTACAAAATGGCAGCTTGTCTGAGGCTTGCTTTGCTGTGTTAATTTGTACTTGATGTAGTAATTTCTTTACAGATTAAGGTTAGGAACTAAACTGACACTGGAAATGGTCTCAGAAATATTTCTTTTGATGTTATTTTGGTGAGTATATTAATTAAAGTCACATTCAATTCTGAAGCTGTTTCCTACATTGTTTTACAAGCTCATGAGATGATACTTAAGGCAACTTCGCAGCAAAATTAGAGAGTCTGGTAGTCATAAATCAAATCCTATGTCTGCATTTATTCTGCTGATGTTGATTGCTGATTTGTGTGCTAAAGTTAAGTAAAATCTATGAATGTGAGACATAAAGCAGCAGTCACAGAATGCTTGTGGAAGCAGACAAAAAAATCTACTGTACCTCTATGGGTGCTTCAAATGAGTAGTTTAGGAAAATGATCATAGAATCATAGAATCAGGTGAGTTGGAAAAGACCTCTGAGATCATCAAGTCCAACCCTTGATCCAACACCACCACAGTTACTAGATCATGGCACTCAGTGCCATATCCAATCTCATTTTAAAAATCTCCAGGGATGGAGAATCCACCACCTCTCTGGGCAGCCCATTCCAATGGCTGATTAATCTCTCTGTAAAGAATTTCTTCCTAATATCCAACCTAAACCTCCCCTGGCAGAGCTTAAGACCATGCCCTCTTTTCTTACTGCTGGTTGCCTGGGAGAAGAGACCAACCCCCACCTGGCTACAACCTCCTCTCAGGTAGTTGTAGAGAGTG
>JAWWES010000133.1:39440152-39586752 GCA_035583135.1 Lophotriccus pileatus | reverse complement strand
TGCTGGCTCATGTTCAGCCTCCTGTCAATCAGCACCCCCAGGTCTCTTTCTGCCTGGCTGCTCTCCAGCCACTCTGTCCCCAGCTTGTAGCACTGTCACGGGTTGTTTTATGGTTCTTAATCCATTGCCGCAATGGGTCTGAATTAATGGCCTCTTTTTTGGTCATTTTACAGTTTCCTTGTTACTGCTTCTGGTTTGTATCTTTAGTGACCACAGGACCCAAGGAAACTTTAAGAAGAGAACTACCTTTTTAATTGAGAACCTGTTTTACATATCCAAATTGAAGTGTAAATGGCATAGTCATATGATTATCACAGTTGAGATGCTGATCTCAACAGCATCTCAGCTCACAGATGGAGATATGTTTAGGCTGCCAAGAGGCAACGTAAGTGCATAAAAGCTTTTCTATTAGATTAGAATACCAAATCTAGATTGTCAAAATAGCTGTATATTCCTATTTTTAAATTAATATATTGTCACTTGAAATAGGAGTCATTCACTCATTCCATGTGTTCAGTTCTGCAATGAATGAAACCAGAGAGGGGAAAAGAGAAGCTAAGAAGGGCTGAATACAAATAGCTCTGGCTTCTACAGTTAAAATGGCCAGACAAGGGGAAGAGACACAGCCCTTTTATAATGAGAGACTCTCAACATTTCTGCTTTAGAAGAAAGATCCCCTTTGACTGTTATTCTACAAGTGACTATATCAATTCCAAATAAAGTTTCCAAAGCATGAGAAAGATTTCTGTTGAATAGAAGCATCACCACTGTAGCTTGTTTCAAGCCACTTTAATGCTATATGTGAAATGGCAATTTCTCTATAGGTTTGAGAAATAGCAAAGTTAATCAAATAACTGAAACACAAGTAATTTTTTATGTTCATGTAAATCTATCATATCTACATAGATTATAATGTGTAAAATCACATTAGGAACCTAAAGGCTGAAAATGAGGATTCACTGTACACTCCTGATGAAAGCTTGACTTTGGGCAGTTTATATTGCAGGCCAAATTATTTCTATTCTGGAGTTTTTGTAATTAGGAACAGAAGTTCCCAGCAAGTGTGAATTTAACATCTCTATGTTAATTATGTAATTCCACACCTCTATGTTAAATCAATGAGGCACTTTTTGCATACGCTTTACTGACATTTTTATTAGTATTTATCTGTTTGTCTGCATACTCTCAAAAATACATTCAAGCACTACTTTAATTTTGAACATTTGTTAGATTTTCATCTTAAATATCAAAAGCAGCACTACATGCTTTGTATTAGATTTTTGAGAGACAATCATTGCCCTTGTGTAAAAATGTTGTTTTTAACTATCAACTTTCTATTATAATACACAAGAAAATGCTAATAAGGAGACTTTTTAAAATCAACTCAATAAAATTCATAGGGAAAGTGAAAAACAAATCAATATAAAGCTATGAATAACTGACATGAAAGCTTAACTGATCTTCAGATTTGAAAGGAACTCATTAATGTTTGGATGGCTCTACTGATGGATGGCAAGTAGCTTATTATAGCTAGATAATGGCCATAACCTACATATTATCTGAAATAGTTAAACCTCACTTTATGTCTTCAGGAAGGATACTTCAGCTACATGAGTGAACCAACATTGTTTAGTCAAATGGGAATATGTTTGGCAGCCAGGAAGCAATGCAAGTGGATGAAGTTTTCTCTATTGGAATAGAATACCTAGCTAAGAATGTCAAAATGGCTTTCATTCCTGAATGTATATCTGTTCTTGATTTCATGTACTGTTATGCTGTGTGATTCACTCATTAACTTCCTGCTGTCCAACACCATAAAAAAATGCTAAGCTGAAAAGGCAGAAATTAGAAGATTTTTTAATTTAGTGTGGTTTGAGTCTTTGAGAAGAGAACCTAATTGGAACTCTGACTTCCTGCCCACACAAAACACATAAACACCCTCTTCCTGCCAGTTAGATAAGCATTTGAATGCTAATATTGCCACACTACATTTTAATATTCTGTACCACATTTAACCATCAAAAATGTTTCGCAAAGTAGTTCTTTCAAATATAAAAGAATATTATTTGTCTCTATTGGACTCATAGATGAACTAAGCATCAATTTATGTTATTTATTAATCAGTATACAAAGATATACAAGAGGCTACATTACTCCACGGATTTTATTAAAGGATTTTCTCTGGGTATTAAAATAACCAGTGCAGTCCTGGAGGAATGACTCTTGCAAGGACAAGAATTGGTGCACTCTGAAGCTACCCAGTTCCCTACCTCGTGGCTTTTAATTATATTTAAAAATAAAAATGAAAATAATACATCTCACTGCATAACAGATGGAAAACTACATTGAGAGTGAATCCAGGTGTTTCTGCAAGGAGGAAGACAGGAAGTCTGAAAAATAAAACAGGTACAGGGGACTTCAAAGGGAAATCGAAGAATAAAAAAAATACGGTAAGAAAGGAGACACAGATAGTTGAAGAGAAGGTGGCAAATTATTCATCTGAGATGCATTAAAAAATTAACTGCAGTTTTTAATGTATGAAATTATGGGAAGTTCCAAGCAAGACTATAGATTATGTCTTTTTAACTAGAAATACATTTTCCGCAAGCTGGGAGTGCCAATGCAGACTTGGAATTTGCTAATATTCTTTCCATTGCCTTTGCTTTGAGAAAAGGAAAAGGGAAAAAATTATAACACCACATATAAATTGAGGAATTTTAAAAGACCTTGATCATAATACTATATGTAATTCAGGAAAATAGTTCTTTTTGGTTGGTTACTGGTAGCATTACACACAGAATAAAGATTTAAGTTAATCACTAGGCATTGCTATTCCATTATTAATAGTAGCATAAGATTCTATTACAGTAATCCAAATGTCAGAAAATCCTTTGTGATGTTGTGTTATTTAGAAAGTTAAGTAAAACACCAATGCAGTACTTATTTATGTACACAAACATACATAAACAAAAAAAGGATTACAAACTAGTATTGTTGTATGCTTGTGTGTGTGTACATATGCACACACATGCACCAGGTGTGTGTAAGGGGGGGAAGAGCATAAACAAAAGGATGAAATCTCTTTTCAATAAGAAATGCTGGAATTGTATGTAAACTCTTAAAGAAAATTACATTAAATAAATACATACCTTGGCATATTTACAAGTTTGCATATAGATAAAAGCCAAGGTCTATTCAAAATATAAAACCTGATTTACCTACTAGCTCTGCACTGCTAGGCAGAATTAGATATTAAACAGGTTATTCTAACACTTAAAAACTGACTAGCTGTAAGTCATAAAATCCATACAGATTAAGTCATTCCATGCTGTCTTTAGCTCTAAGAGCTCAGACAGAATGAATAGGAATGATTTAGATTTCACAAATAATTAAAAGTGCTCCCTTTATTTCTCCTCCCTTACTTCATTCCAGTGAGAAAGCATTTCTCTATATGAATATCAAAATTATTGATACTAAAAAGCATTAACTTATTAATTTTTATATGAACACAATTGTACAAATCTCAATGAAATGTAGAGAACAAAAATCTATCATGGCTATGTAATTTATTCTTTCTGTTTACTCAAAGTATTGGACAATGGTGTCATGGCATGCTAAAGAAACACAATACATTCTCACTCATTTTATTCCAGACTGACTGTTGTCATGTTCTGAAGAACACTCAAAGACTGAGCTCAAGAGCAGTAGTTAAAAACAGCAACTGGCTGTCAGTGGTGTAGTTTGTCATTGTTCCACAGACAAAAGGCAGACTGTCACAATAAACAGCATTTATTCATTTCAGATTTGTGGCTTAGGGCTGAGGAAGGGGAGGTGTCCTTCATAGTAATTGTAAAACACATAAATAATAATAGTAGTCTGCAAATCATATATCAAAGAAAACAGTGGGAGTTGGCAGTGATGGAGGCAAGAAAATGGATGCTTCTAGCACAACCTAATTTACAGCTCCTTTAAAAAAATACGTTTTTTCTTTCATAAGAGCAAAATTGAATGTTTTGTGTTAACTGCTTGTGTGGTGGGTAAGCAAGACAGAACACCTAAATCATGGCTTTAACGACTTATTTTAAACAAACTGCTGAATAGCTTTCTAAACATGATTTTCGCTACTCAATTGCTGTAAATTTTATTAACTTAATTTTACTAACGAAATCATTTTATATTGAAATTGGCATCACCTCCTCTAGCTTTTTTGCTTAAAAAATTTTAAAGAAATTATACTGCTCTATGAAAATACTCTGGATTGGTATTTGAATAGAAGAGGCTTCTTTTACTGTAGCTCAATGCTTGTGTCTGTTTTTTTTGAATGACTCTCAAATGCCTAATAACAAATTTTTGTTAATATTTCATAGACAGAAATTATAAAGCAAATTAATTTTCTTAAGGTTGGCATTAATTTTTTTTTTTTAATTTGAGTGCAATTTTTGGGCAGCCACTATCACCCTTCTGCCTTGTAAGATCCTGTCCTCATTTAGAAGGCTGAAGTCTGAGCTCAGCAACATATATCAACTGGATTACGACATACCCCAGCCAACCTTTTGAGGATGTGCAGAAATCTGGGATGAGAGGTGAGGAAAAAAAGATGCCAGCAGTTGAAAAGGTGCTCCAAATTAGAGGAGCTAATTTTCTATTGCTCGGTGAAAGTCCTGCTTCATCTGATAACTGCTGCTGATGCTGTCCAGAATGCTGATAATATTTATGAGAAAGCAACCTCTTCTTACATACCCAGAAAAGACAGATGGATACGAATTTTTCTCTGGCGAACCACACAATGTTCACCAGATGGAAACAATGCTCCCTATACAGTTTCTCAGGCATTTTTGCCTTCAAATGCTTCCTTCCCAGCACGTCTCAAATCCTATCAGGAGCAAGGGCATTAAAGGGCTAAGGAAAGGACAGGTACGTTGGAGAAACTGAACTTGTATTTCAGCACGGATCTCTTCTGTGAAAAATCTTATATAATTTGCCCGAAAGAGAATAGAGTGAAAATGATGCTCTGTATTGAAAGAGTGGAGTGTCGTATCAGTATTTTAACAACTCAATATTAGCACAGCTGTTACTGCTTTGGGTATAATGGAGAAGTAGAGCTCAGGAGTTGCCAGAAGCAACATGCCTGGCAGTGCAAGGGTAGTTTTCTGAAGAATGGGTGCACATGACCAGATCCAAGATAAGCTTTGGTGATTCTTGCCTTAATAATACAGGATTTTTCTTAATTGACTTTAAAATTGAAAAAGAAGCCCCAGTTTGGGCAGTCAAGGTGTTAATATATGTGAAAATGGGACAACACATTTAAAGCTTTACTCGTTTATATCTATAGGTAGAAGAAATAAGAAAAAGACTGCTAAAAATAAATTTTAGAAAACTAATTGCTAACCATCTTTTTAGAAAAGATTAGTAAAATTAGAAAAATACATGTTCTAAGATTAAAATATCCTTGAGACAGCAATGGCAAAATTGGGGATTAATTTTAAAAAATAAGTACAAAAGGAGGGGTTTAATCCTTCTAGAACGGACATTTTCAGTGCAAGATCCACTATACTGCTGTAACCTTCAATCTTATTGCTAACAACAACAAACAATAACTTGAAAATTCAAAACCAGAATTTATTCAGAATTACTTAATGTGAGAGCAGTAAGAAATCTGAGCATAACACTTCTTTAGTTAGAAAAGATGTACCTTGAAATAATGAAAAAATTCTCACCTATATTGACTTGCTATTGACTTTTTAGAGGATCTCTTGAACATTTCCAACTCCCTTCTATCTGTCTTTATAGAATTAAGTACATACATATGTGGGTACACAGGACTACTGTTCTGGGTTTGTAATACTGTCTAATTTCAGCTTAAAATAAGAAAACAAAATATTCATAGTATGCCTCTCTCTTATGCAGATTACTAAGATCCTTAGTTTCCTTTTCTTGTAAAATCTGCTTCTGCTGTTGTGTTACAAAAGCCTGGAATGCTACACTTAAAAAGACTTAATTTTGGGGTGCATTTTCTTAGTTAACTTTTGCCTTATAAGAAATCTTAAAAATTCAAAGTTTATTCTTCTATAGTCTTCATGAAGTCAATCCCTTTTACTCAGGAATGAAAGCTTGTATGTTTGAATATTTGATTTTATCCCGGTTTCAGTTAGGAGCATGGTGCTCAGAGCACCATGTACGTAGTTATTCAGAGTGACAAACACATGCCATTATTAAAGAGAGATGATAACCTTCATTCTAATTACATTAGTACCCCATTTCTCTCAAATGAAGGCAGATTTCCCGTAACAGGAACAGCTAAGCACAAACGTAAATGGATCAACAGTGTCAGTCATAAAGTGTGATCGGGGCCAGTGTCTGACAGTGTACAATCACTCATGCAATAACACAATCACTCTGCAGCTAATGCATGTCACGACTGATTCGCAGGGAAATTTTTGAGACCAGAATTTGCATGGTCTATTTGAAACTTCCCTGAGCTGAATACGTAGCATTTGGCTTTCTAGTGAGAGTTGTGACAGTAGCACTGCTCACAGCAAACTGCCACTGTCGTTTGTTCTGCTTCAGTGCTGTTTGACTGTCACAGCCTGTCATGTAGGAAGAAAGCACCGCATCTAACCCCCTGTGACAAGGTTTAATCACCCCTATTACTCCTATTGGCTGTTTAAGCCACCTTCGGGTGTGCAGCACACAGTTATAGATCTAAAAAATGCTTCCTTTATAAATGGAAAGGCTAAAATCTGGTTTGAGCTGATCAAGCTTCTAACACATCATTGAAAGAAACTAGAAAGATTAGATAAATAATACTAATACAATGCTTAAGATAATTTTTTTAATTTTCATATCTTTTGCATCATTATAAATAATAAATTACTTATTTTTCTTCAAGATTACTTTTTTTTAATGGATTCTAGGCATCGAGATTCTGAATTTATGCCTGTCATTTCTTTCAGGCAATTATTGTTACAATGTGGACATGTATGGCAAACAGTCACATTTGGGATTCAGTTTTTATGACAAAATAAAGTGACAAAGTTAAATATTGTATCACAAGGTATACCTGTCCAAATGTTAATGCTGGGTCAAAGGGCAGGGGGAGGAATGCTTAAAATTAGCCTTGTACAAAGGAAAGGTTAAATTTAAGCCTTTCTTGAATAAATCAGCATGAATTAATTAAAACATCATATACGCCTTATCTATCTCATGAAACTGTTTAATTGCTGTTCCATACAGAAAATTGCATCTTCATGCTAGTTTTAAGAATGCACTTTTTGAGAGTACAGTCCATATTTATGTACCTAAAGCCTGAAGGACACATGGGTCAACTCTTCTGGTCTTTTTGCTGACATCCTTCTCCAGAAGCCCAGGCAACACAGACAAATCAGATTTTGCACATCAACAAATCTGTTTGCTTGAGCTAGTCTTATGAAATCCAAGGTCTATTCACTGGGACAAAAGAAAATTATTTTAAGATGAAAACATATTAACCCATTGTGAGTTTAGCTTTAGCAAGGTAATCCAGAACTTCTAATTACTCCAGCAGGATAATCTTAGGCCTGATAAACAATGTTAGTGTGAATCTTTTAGATGAGAGATTTTTAAGCTTGTGAACATCATCAACACTGGTGTTATTTATATTGACATGTATTTGTAAATATCACATTTGTTTTGCAGACACTGGGCAGGAAACAAGTATAACTTGACAGAGCAGATAACTTGCTGGATGAACAATATAGCACGAGGATTTGTGCTTATAATTCTCTTTTAGCCCAGTTTCAGAAAATCTATGAGCAAATGCACGTTCTCTAGAACTCAATATTTAACTAAATGGCCTCTCATACAGGGTTCAGAACCTAATAAGTAATCTTGCTGCTTTCATCATGCACCTGTAAAGGTTCCTAGAAATTGGGGATGAATTTTTTTAAAAGATACTCACAGATAGAACTGTTAGTACTCTGTTTTATTGTGATTAAAATGAACTATTTCATTTTCTTTTCTAACCAGTGATTTAAGGTGAAATAAAATAATCTTGGGGCAGAGTATTTTAAAATATGTAAAAAGCATGAGAATGTGTTAATGGATGGAAAGTACATTACATAAGGGTTTTAAATTTTAAAGTTTAATGAAAACTTTATCTTCCGGCCAGCTTAGAGAAAAAAAAAAACAAGTTGCCAGTGAATTTTCAGTGTTCCCTATAGGTTCTCATCCTGACTGACCAAATGCGAAAGACCCTTTATTGTGTAAAACAAGTTTATAGTGTTTATAGAAGCTTATGTCACTCACTCACGTACAATTCCAACCTACGTTCTCATTCCCCCAGTCTGATAATGTCAGATTAACAATACCAGGAGTGCTACAGATTTTCCATTATTAAAGACAAAAAAGTATTTTTTGATTTCTTTCTTTGAAACAGCTGTGAATTATCATCTAGAAATAACTAATTACAGCACCTAACCAGCTATATACAGATGGATGTGGGTTGCTGCAGCTAACCCATCATCAGAAAACCATGCATGCCCATACTTATTTCTGGTGGATTGCAATGCCAGTTCATCAGCTACACGTTTATGCTACACATGCTCTCCTTCATACCTTCTGTCCACTCATTTGACTCGATGTTCACTTTCCCCAGTTTGCTTATCAATTCTGAATGACAATAAAGGACTGATCAATACCACACTGCTCTTTCTTTCTGTACAGTACTTTCACCCTGAAAGTAAGTTCATTAAATTTGAATCCTGGACCACCTGAGAGATCTGTTTTCTTGAGTTGTCGAGCCACATAAAATAGTTTCAGCATTTTCATAGATTGAAAGGGATGAATGTTTTTTGTACTTTTTTCTGCCACAAGGTGTGGCACTGACTATTAAATAAATAATAATCCTAAACTTCTAGATCGACTTTTTCTTTCTTAAATAAACCTACACAATATTCTAGGCAAAGATATTGACATGAATATTTGGATATGAATCATAATAGCAGATTTTCACATCAGGTATTTGATTCCATCTCTGAACTCTGAAGCCTCTGCAGTGTGAATGGCAGCAGGAAATGGCTTTCAAACTCTTCCTAACAGATGGAATAAAATCTGCCAGGTTATTAAATTACCACACAACTATTTTTAGTTTCCATTTCTAAATCCTTTTTTTTTCCCTTTTGTCATATAATACATCATTGCTAATCAAATCTCAAAAGCATTACTATTTTGAAAACTGAAGCTTGAACTAGCAGTTTATTATTCTTTGCCCTGAACATTTTTTTTGCTGTTTTATTTTTCCACTAAAGCTATGCAACATTTATACAAATTTGTGTACTACAGAAATAGAGAAAGTCAAAACATCAGTTTATAGGACTTAGACATTTTAAAATTGTTTCAGCAATTAATAATTTATGTGAATCCTTATCTAGACTTAGCAGTCTAAGATTATAGAAAACTGTTTAGTGAAAGCTAGTAAGTAGAAATAGCCTCTTGATAACTATGAAACAAAAAGCAAATTCCTTAACTGGCTGTGGTAAATCATATCAGAATAAAAACATACTTTATTTTTGATGAATTATACTTAGGAAGAAGAGGAAACTACTCAACTGTTGAGAAGATTAAACCAATTGTTTCCTCCTGTGATCTCTGTCATAGTGACAGATTTTTGTAAGTGCATAAAGAATCCTTTGAAGGCAAATTTGCTTGTAATTCAAGTGTTGTGGAAAAAAATAGTCTCTTTTTTATGTACTAACATAAACACAACCCCCTTCTTTAGAGGTCTATTACTACTGCTACATCTATGCTACAGTACAGAAGTCATAGTACAAAAGAGGGAGCATTAAACATGTTTTGCTAATATTACCAGAGTAAACATTGCAACGCTGAAAAGAAGTGTATTAGTTGTAATGTGATTAGTCCAACCAGCAAAACCATGGTTTTCCTTAAGGACAAACTTCAATCATCTAAGGAGTCAAATAACAACTTGCAAATTTTTCTCATGTCTGATTTCCAGTAGCACATCAGGCACCAGCCAGCCTCAGATTGAACAGGAAAATGCAACTGAAAAAAACCCAAATGGAACACACAGAGATTTAGATTGGAGTGATACTGTGCAGCAGACCTGTGACATCTGGAAGATGTATTGATTTACATCGCTGCCACAAAGGCAATGTAAAATGATGAGGAAAATCCCCACATTTTAGTTGAGTTCTAGTGAATCTCACAATCGAGAATAAATAGTTTTGGGATTTTTTTGGATACCATAATCTGACTGGTATTGCTCAGCTACAAAAAAATAAATGTATCAACTGATGAGGCTTCTAACTTTCCTCAGGAAGAAAACTGCACATACAGGTAAATTAAGGCATGGAACATGCCAAACTTTTTCCAATCAGACATAAACTTTGCAAAATGGACCATAAGGTATGGTTTCTTGGTAATGGGAACCATTATGCATTGTGAGATTTAACTACCTGGGGTTTTCTACCTGAATCATACAACCAAAGAAAATGCAGAAAAGTATCAATATTCACGACTTTTTTCAAACTTTCCAACTGTTTACAGTATCTTTGACTTTTGTGCTTTGTAGCGGAGAAACAGAATGGGAGTTCTCTCCCAATTCTGTATTTTTCACAGAATATGCTGTGTTAGAAGGAACCCACAAGGATATTGTCCTCTTATTGACTTTGCTTTTGAAGATCAGGGGGAAAAATAAAAGAAAATACAATTTCTCAAAAAGCATTAGACTAAGAGATGAATTTCAAGGGCTCTATAAATAATGTGTCTTCTAGAAAGGTGTCAATAAGAAAGAATGGAAAGAAGAAAAATTGTGTTTTCAAAGGGTAAGTGTTATAACAAAGCCTATGCTAAATGTAAGGCTCCTAGGTAAAAGAAATTTCACAAAGCCCTTTCTTTTCGCTAAACAGAACTAAACTACAACTCAAAGTAAGAATTTTGGGAACATTTTTTCTCAGAACTGTATGTTTTCTGTTTATTTTAAGGAAAATGGTATCAAAATAACATCCTTCAAATCTCCCAGAAACAAGTGTCTTCAAAGTTTACTTGCAATCTAAGTCTAAACACAATATATTAAACAGAAAATAAGTATTTTCTGTGATAGCCTTTTCAACTAAATAGTTTATTAGAGAAGTAATTAGAGATAGAAAAATTATAATATAAATTTTTAATTTTTAAACGTAATATTTTGCAGTTATTGCAATATGATATCGTATTGTTTAAATTGCAGCATAATAATTCATCCCTGCATTATGGCACTATGCCTTTGGTCTCTTGCCTAGCAATACACTATACAAGAATTATTACATTTGCAATTCGCACCCTGTCATGACTTATTGCTTAATTAAAGCATAACCCTTCATGACACAACAAATAATTTGACTGTTACCATAATAGATTATTATCCCACCTAACTTCTTTTAGTTTTCCAAACCATTATTTTTTTTTTCCTCTACATACACTGAGAGTTATGAGAAGAAATACACGTTTCTTTATCTGTAAAGTGTGAAGAATAGGTTTAGGAAGAATAGCTAAGAACACAAGGTTACATTTTTTATTTGAGCCATTACTAAAGTAAACTTGGGCACTTTTTGTTTTAGCTTCATTTTGCTTCAGGAATTAAATCCCACAAAACTTTGCAAAACAATTAAGATTCGAATATCAGATTAGGTGGCTGCCTGTATTTTATTGTAGTGTTTGGCTACCTAAATGATAAAGTTATATTATTTTGGTGATTTCTAAAGTGATACTAAAAGAATGAGGCTGAGGTTATAGTATCTTTAAAATTCCAGAAAAAGAAGTAGCCAATTTAATGCTCATTTGTATTTTTTTTTGTAATAAACAAGTTAGATACTCTGTGTTCATTCTTAAACATATTTTTCAGAAGTAACTCTTTGAATCAGTTCAAGAGATCAGGAAGATCTCTTCCTCTTGGTGTTTCTCATACTGAAATCTGAAAATATAAAAAAAGTAATCTGTTGTTATCAAAACACAACTGATTATAACTAAAAACTGAATAGGTGAAATTCTACTTTTGTAAAAAGGCAATGTCAAAACACATCAAACTTAATTGAAACACTAATCCATGAGATGAAATGGAAAAATATGTCAACAGCTGTAAAAACAAAATTCGATATTCCATCTTGTATTTAAAATATTTTAATTATTGTTAGATATTTTATTAATGTCTTCATGTGACCTGAAAGTGTGCGATACAACACAGCCATTTTGGCTATGAATAATCCTTTGGTTTTGGCAACTACCAATTCAAAATTAAAATATGCAAACATGAAATGCTGAAGTTTTTTGTCAGCAAAAGCCTGGCTTTATTGAGAAGACATACAGACAATGCATAAAAAATGCATACAAAAAATTGTAATGTGGAAATTGTATACGCCATACCTAATAGATGTCCTACCAGTTGCATATGGTATCAAGGTGCAGTTTAATGAGGTTCCACTGAACTCTGTATGTCTTCAAGGTGACTGGGTTGTCCCTGGAACTCTCTCTCTGCTATAACTGTAAAATGTCTATGATGTGACTGTGATATAACTGAAACAGCTGCAGTCTTCGATCATATGGCAGTTTATGTACAGATGCAGAATGTGTAATAAGGGCACACTTTATTAATTTGACTGATGTTCTGTTATTTTACTGGTTCCAAAAGCCAAAGGAGACTAGGTTTCACCATGTTACCCTGAGAATAATTTATTGTTATAGCTACTCAAAATGAAATACCTATCATTAATGTCTAATTGATTACTATAAGCAAGAGGCATACATTGGCCTCAGTTGATCTGACATTTGCTATGATCTTTAAAGCTGCTGTTATAGCTAGAACTATTATTTTGAATTAGCACAAAAAACACATTTTAACTATAGTTTAAAAGTGCTGCCAACACTGTGAATGCATGCATATGTTTTCTGTTAATAGCTACTTCTACATATATACAGTCTAGTGAAACTTACAGTGAGATTTTACTGTTTCATAAGTATAAAACTACATACATTCTGAGGGTGTGATAATAAAGTTAGACCTTCCCAGACTAGTGGCTGTATTATGTTGTACAAAAGCATCTTTGTTCTCCTTAACAAATAAAAACATTTTTTGGTTCTACCAAAATGTTTTAAACAATTCATCTTCCTCAAAGTAGCCAAATTAGAGTGGAAAGAATACACATTGCATGTCCAACAATTAAGAGAAAAAATAACCTATTGCCTAGATATTATGCCTCCATACATGCAACATGGAAATCACAGTAACATTATAAATTATAGGTAAGTATAAATGTTTGCAAGGGGTTACTTTGGATGAAGAATTTTATCTGAAAGAAGATGAAATTAACATGCTAATAAAAGATCTACTAATAGTTTTGCACTAATTCCTAGAGCATAAAATTATTCTAAATATGAAGGATATTTAGAATAGACACTTTTCTAGTAATTTATTTTTTATTTCCCACTTTTTTCTCTAGCCTTCACTTTTGTATCTTTGTACTCCTAACTCTAAATTTAAGTTTTGCTTCACTTTGTCCTCATATTTTTATTGAAGGAATACAAAGGTCTGGACTCTAAGTCACTCTGCTCCAATAATCCCAGTTGGCTTTATTCTGTAGTCTTGCACAGGTAATACACATTTTTAGAACCTTGTTGGACACAAAGGGGATGTTGCAAAGTCAGTGTACTGCTTTGATGGAATGGCTCTCTGTTCAGGACCTCCCTTACATAATCCTTGCTTTAATTCTCTTTTCAATCCCTTTCTCTATGGCCTTTATGCTGCAGTTGAGGAGTAAAACATCTCAGAAGTTCGAGGCCCCAGTTCACACATATACCTGTTAACATTTTTCCCATGGATCTGTTCACTTTTCATTGGGACGCAAACAGTTAGATCTGTTTCTACTCCAGACTTAAGGGTATGTGGTTAAGCATTTGTACTTTAATCTTCTCCAGTATGGATATTCCCAAAAAAAGTCTAATTCCTCTAGCTCTCAAGCTTAACCCTTCCAATTAATCTGTGACTTGTTTTTAGAATCCTAAAATATCACTTCCGAAATATGTTCAAAATTTTTTTCCCACACCTTGAATGCTTCCAATTTCTAGAAAAGAGCATAGATACCAGGTAAATGTGAAATACAAACATTGAAGCTGAACAAATTTCTCTCATGAAAGTCTGATGCCTATTTCATGAGCTTCATTTTCACTGGGATTTGTTAGGTCACAAAAAATTAAAGCTATAAATAAGGAATAAGTTAACTTTAAAGTGTTCTAAGTTATCCAGTCAAAAAAAAAACACATCATGGTCAGATAAAATCTCTAAGACCAAATATCTTGTTTTTGCACCCTGGATTACTTTTTGAAACATACATAAATCCTTATGTAGGCATATGTTTGGCATCCTTTCCATTTTTTTTTTTTCCCTTGGCTTCTTCTTGTATTTCCTATATATCATTTGCAATGAAATTGCTTTGCCAAATATCTCTCTGATACATACCAGAGCCCTTTATTCCTCTTCAGCTACCATATTCTTATCAGTATCTAATTGTGGACTTCAGCTTAGATGAGAATACTGAACTTTATTCTATTACTTCATCTTAACTGACTAGAGAAAAATACAGAGTTAAATTAAACACAAAGAAAAGTTTATTATTGAAGTACTAAATTGAATCCTAGATATAAGTAATTGCTTAGCAAATATTATAAAATCTCTGATTCTGACTGTGGGTCAAAATTAAGAGAACATTTAAGATAAGCCACTACTCACACACTGAAATATCTCATTTTAAAACTACACAACTTCTTTTCAGAAAGTATATATTGCTATACAACACTATTTGCCCTTCAAAGCATTGCCCACTGACTTATAATGTATTTTTTTTTTGAATAGTGAATAATGTGCCATTATTCAACTATATATCACTGAACTAAAAATCCTAATTTTCATAGCAAAAAAAAAGGTACATCTAAAATCTGAAGAGTCGACACCCATAGTAATACATGTTCAACTGCAAGATTTTCCTCCCACCTCAGGAATATATAGAAGACTACAAAATAGCTTATGTTATTCTGTTCTCCTACCTTTTCTGATGAGTTGGTTGCAGAAAAATTTATAAGCTCAATTAGTGCAATTTATGTATCCTTGGATGTCAATCATTACTGTTGAGAGGTGGGACTTTCAGGATCTCTGTGCATTAATTAAGAGCTCATCTCCAAAGAGTAGTCATTACACCTAAGGACCAAAAATAAGTTTTAATTAGAGTCTAGAAGACAGTATGCCATCTACTTATAAAACTATTTCTTTAGTTAAAAAACGAAAAGCTATGGGACATTATTAGTAACAATGTAAAGGGCATAAATCTATTGCTTGCACTTAATTTCATAATAGAGAAGTATTTTTGTGTACGTAGGTCTGCCTAGAAAAAGTGGACAAGTTCTGTAATACTGTGTGGACACCACTCAAATTTCAACCAGGTTGTATAAATGCCAATAGGATTATTAGACCCTGATAAAATTACTGATGCTAGGCTGATGCTGAAGGAAGACAGCTGAAGCTAGATTGTATTTCTCTCTCATAGCCGGGGTTTTCTTTGCCCAAACCATCTTCTGACTTTGTGTGCAATAGGCAAACTAATGCAAATTCAGCAAAAGGGGGCAAATGGGCTTCTGCAATGCATCACTTTAATCCACCAAGTGATACAGTATGTAAAGCAGTTTTTGGCTGGCCTTAGACATATCAAGGCTCAGGAGAGGTTAAAAATTGACTGGGCTAACTGGTGTCAGCTGTCTGAGAGGGCTTTCCTTGTGGCATGACTTATCTGAGGACAATCAAACATTCTGCCTAGGATTCACTAGGGAAATAATGTATAAATAATTGATTATATCATTTATAAATTAAAGGCAGGAAAACAAATTTTAAAAGCCAGTCTGGAAAATAAATATGTCAGCTAGCTAACTCCAGCATGAAATGGGGTAAATCTTGAGAAAGAATAAGTTTACATTCTAGAGAACAAGAAAAAAACTGTTTGGCAATGGCTGAAATTAGAAATGTAATGTACTTATAAAAAACCCGAAAACAACTGGTTTAGGAAGGCTGAGACAAGACAAAAAAAAAAAGGTCTAGTATGGAAATAAAGAAGGAAAAGCAGTCATAAAATGGTCATAAAAATTCAGTGTTACAAATATTTCAGTTTCTTGAAGCACTGAAGTTAACATATACTTAACATGATATAATTATTATTAATTATAAAGGTTATTGCACAGAAAAAGAACAGAATGGGAAGGCACATCAAAAAGAGGAAAAGATCTACTATGCATCTGAGAATAGCAGAACAACTGCTATGACCTTCATTACAATTATATTTCATGGTCTTTTCCTAAAGTATTTGTAAATACCTTTAAGAGACAGATAGTTTTCTCAAACACCTTTTTAAGAAACACATGCTGTAAATTTCCAGTCTAATCAATATACCTGAGGGGTAATGAAAATCAGCAGCAAACTTAACAGCAAAAAAAGCTGTGGCTATGCCTGGTAGATGGTTTAAATTGTTTTATTCTAAACATCAGTGAGTGATGAAACTAATACCAGCGTGAGGGAGCAAGACATTCAGAAAACTGTGAATAATACTTTATGCTAATGACATTCAGAAAATTCATGTTAATACAATTAATAAATATTTCTTACATTTCAGGCTCAAATACTTTCTTGTAAATTTTTCCAGCCAAGAATTGTTTTCTACATAATAGACACAGAAGCACTCTCCAGCATGTACTGACTGGGACTATTTGCTGTCTTTACTGGTAGATTTCAGTGAGTAGATTCAGACCATCAGATATGCTGGCAGTAGGCAGCAATACATCCCTGAGAATGACAGTACTGAAACTTGCTTTTAAAAAGTTTAACTTTCATTCTGTGAATTGTATTACAGTGCAAAATGGAATATATTCTGCTATACATATAGGCATATTACAAATCTGGAATTTACTTCTCTGTAAGCCAAGTTATTTTTTGCATGATAATAAATTACAGGAAATACCACGTTTAATATTGGCTGGTACCATGAGTAGGTAGTTTTAAATGAAAATAGAAAGGAATTTATCCAAGGCTTGTCACTTGTATTCTTTGAACTGAAGAAAAGTGCTGAGTCTTGTTATCTGTGGTCTCCTGCTAGTCACATTTAGCACATTTCTTGTCAGCTGCTTCTCCTGATTAAGAAGAAGGCAGAGATAATAGACACACTAAACTCCAGAAGAGACAGAGAATCTTTGTTCCTCTAAACAATGATATCAATTTTTATAATGATTTAATTTGTTGTTATTCACAAGGGACAAAGCTAAGAGCTTAACCAGAGGACTGCTAGCGAAGTACAGATTGCATGTTAGCAGCATGGTGCCTTCTCAGTCCTTCATGTTTCCTAGTTTGCCTCTTCTGAACTCATACTCAGTACGCTGGTTTGGAAGCCAGCCATAAAAGAGGCAAAGTCAGACAATAAAATCTGGGTGATCTGCTGAGCTGTGACTGAGATTTGTGACCTACCTTAAACTGAATCAGATTCAACAATGAGACTTCTTACAAACAGCTCTCACCAAGAGCCTGGCAGAATGTCAACACAGTTGCACTAAATATTCAACACAAAACTTGCTGAGAACCACATGGTATTGTGTATTATCATTAAAATAACTTAGAGCTAGATAAATTCACATGGAAAGGATAAAAAACCCCAGCAATTCCAAAATGTTTCTTAGCAGTGAAGAATGCTATATAGCAATTAAATTATATTGGACAGGCAATCAGAAAGAGGAACAATATTAATATTAATTCAGGCACTCTCCTGGCCAACATTGAACCCTTAATTGAAGGTTGAAAGTTTGATGTCTTGTCCAACATTTCCTTTTGTGGTCAACAAAGTAAAGGAAAGGCACTTCCAGAAATCACACCAGACTTAAATGAGCTTCTATCTTTCCACTTGTTATAGTGGGAGTATTGAGCATCAAGGCTCCTAACTTGAGCATGTTGGTGAGTTCTTATATTTACTTGCAATTAATCTACATCTTACAGTCAGATTTTCAGAGGGGCTGAGGAAATAAATTTCAATGCAACATTAAACCTTTATCTGCAAATTTAGATGTTAACAGGAGATATGGGCAGGGATTTCCCAACTTCTATAACACGAGCCAAATGCTGATGGACAGTACTGTGCGAAGGTCCTTATTTCTATGGCTACTGATCAGTGCATTTCCTGCTCCCTATCACAAAATTAATAACATAAAAAAGTAGAAATATTAACCTGTTTATACTAAAGTGTATTTGGTGTCTTTCATATGGTTAGTATTTTACTCTTTAGGAGAAAAAACAAGTTACTCTATTTTGGTTCATTTTATCATGCTGAAACTTTTTTTTTTTTCCTCAGGAAGAGATCAGAACAATGAAAAAATTTGATCCATTTATCTCCATATATGTGTTATTTCCTCAGTTAAAGATAAATTAACATTTTAATGAAATTTCTGAGAGTCTCCTATAAGAAGTAACTTTAGCGTGTGGCCAGAGCCAAGCAGCCTACAGCACACACACTTACTTGCCTTTCAATCTAGAAACAGGCTATGGGTTTGGAATGTAAGGATCAAAGTTTATGCTATGCAAACTGATTAAACAAACTGATTACTCTTGAAAAACACTAAGAATCTAAAATTCTAGCTGAATATCAATATACTCACACAAGGGGTGGAGATAAGTCAATAAAGATAATATGTAACTTTTAACCCCTAGTAGCATTTTAACCCCTAGTAGCAGCAGTGACATCAGAAAAATATTTATGCACGAACTATACAGAAGCTCATAATAAGGCACTGGAAAATATAAAAGTATAAATAAAAATGAATTGAAATTTAACTGAAATTTTGTTGTGGCAAAACAAAGCAGAGATCAATTTCTCCTTGGCCAGTACTGTTTATGGTTCAAGCCCTCTTCCTGAAATCCATCCATTTATCATACAACATTGGAGTCACTTTGAAAATGATTCCATTGTAGTCAGCAACACCCAAATTGCAAATGGAAGTTATTAATCAGACAGCGGTACCACAATGTTTTCTACTGTCAAGACAACACCCACTGCTGACTAATGAGTAAGAGAAGAGTTTGTTTTAAATTAGGATACACCTGTATGTGGTAACTTGGGTTTCAGCATTTTGCTGCCCAATTATCCTTTTTATTTGTCAACTTTTTCTTAACTTTCTTTATCTCAATTTCTGTGTTAGTTCATAGTATCACAGCAGAAACCAGACAAATTATATCAACATTTTTCTTTTCTTCATTATTGATTGGGAAATTTTTGTTTGTTTTTGATTAAATTATTACATTGTTAAGAATTGAAGAAATTAAGAACATTATGGTACTATTCTTATGTTATTACGTAATTATAATATGAAAATGTTTATTAATTGTATGGGACAAAGGACATATCCATAACATTTTAGAAATACTTTGTGTTCTTCCATTTGGCTGCTGCCATCATTACAGCTTGCTGGATAAAACTTTGCTAGCAAAAAACCTCCAAACCTCTCACAGATAAGTCGTAACGTAGAAATTCCAAGACTTATTAAAGGAAGACTATATGAACTACTAATTGAGGAATTTCTGTCTATTTGAATTTAACTATATTAACAGGTTTCTTTTTCTTTTTGGAATTTTATGATCAAAAAAAGATATTAAAATGTTAACAAAAATCTTATAGAAGAGAAGGGGATTAAGCCAGCATTGGAAAAACAATGCAGGAGAGATACTGAGAATGAAACATGGTTGTGTAGTAACGGCTGAGCTTATATATGAAGTATCTGGGCTGTTTTAAGCAACATCATGCTTACTTGTACAGAGTCATTCTGCCATGCTCATAGAATGGTTTAGGCTGGAAGGGATCTGAAAGCCCACCTGGTTCCAACCACCCTTCAGATCTCAGAGGTCTTTTCCAAGCTGGATGATTCTATGATTCTATGATTCATCTTCCACTACAACAGGTTGCTCAAAGCCCCACTCAACCTGGCCTTGAATCCTTCCAGGAATGGGAGATCCACAACTTCCCTTGGCAGCCTGTGTCAGTGCCTCAAAACCTTCATAGTAAAGAATTGCTTCCTAATATCTAAACTATCCTCTATCAGTTTAAAGCCATTACCTCTAGTCCTCTCACTCCATGTCCTTGTCAAAAGCACCTCTCCAAGCTTTCTTGTAGGCCCCCTTTAGGTGCTGGTAGGCTGATAGGTCTCCCTGGTGCCTTCTTTTCTCCAGACTGAACAACCTCAACTCTCTCAGCCTATCCTCATTGGAGAGGTGCTCCAGCCCTCTGAACATCTTCATGGCCCTCCTCTGCACTTGCTCCAACAGGAGTGTTGAGGCACTGGGGGCCCTAGACCAGTAATCCAGATCAGATCTCACAAGAGCAGAGTAGAGAGGGCACAGTCACCTCCCTCAACCTGCTGGCCATGCTCCTTTTGATGAAGCCCAGCATATGGCTGCTTTCTGCGATGCAAGGTCACTTGGTCATGTTCAGCTTCTCATCAACCAACACCCCCCAAGTCTTTCTCCTCAGGTCTGCTCTCAATCCACTCTCTGCCCAGCCTGTCCTTGTGCTTGGGATTGCCCCAACCCAACTGTAGGATCTTGCACTTGGCTTTGTTGAACTTCATAAGGTTTGCACAGACCCACCTATCAAGCCTGTCCAGTTCCCTCTGATGGCACCCCTTCTCTCCACTGTGTAGACCACATCACACAGCTTGGTATTGCTGGCAAACTTGCTGAGGGTGCACTCAATCCCAATAGTAACCCCTGAGGAATGCCACTTGTCACTGGTCTTCACTTGGACACTGAGCTGTTGGTTGCAACTCTTCAACTGTGGCCATCCAGCCAATTTTTTTATCCTCCAGGTGGTCTATCTATCAAATTCATGTGTCTTTGGTTTACCACATGCGACATTTTCAAATGCTTCGCACAAGTCCAGGTAGATGATATCAGTTGCTCGTCCCTTATTTACTATGCTGTAAAAGGCTGCCACCAAATTTGTCAGGTATGATTTGCCCTTATTAAAGTCACTTTGGCTGTCACCAATCACTTTTTTTTTTTCTTTTTTTATCATGTCCTTAGTTTTCAGAAGGATCTGCTCCATAATCTTGCTGGCAACAGAGGAAAGATTGATTGGCCTGTAGTGCCCTACATCTTCTCTCTTTCCCCTTTTTAAAAATGGGTGTTATGTTTCCCCTTTTCTAGTCCATGGGAACTTCACCAGACTGCCACGATTTCTCAAATATGACGGATAGTGCCACTTCCTCTGCTAGTTTGCTCAGGACCAGTGGATGCATCTCATCAGGTCTCAGGAACCTGTACATCTTCAGATTCCTTAAATGGTCTTGAATCTGATCTTCTCCTAATATTCTCCAAAAAAACTTATGGGTCACAGTAGTCAAGGCTGCCCCTCAGCTTCATGTTCTCCACCAGCCCCTTCTTGTTGGTCAGAACATAGCACCACTCCTTTTTGGCACCCCTATCACTTAGAGAAGGAAGTTATGATTGATACACTCCAGTAACCACCTGGGTTGCTAATACCCTGTAACACTGTCCCTCCAACAGACATCAGGGTGGTTTAAGTTCCCCATGAAGACCAGGGCTTGTGAACATAAGGCTGTTCCTATCTGTCTATAAAGGGCCTCATTTGTGTGGTCTTCCTGGTCAGGTGGCCTGTAGCAGACCCTCACTGTAATGACCCTGCTCTCCCTTTAATGCTGTTCCATAAGCTCTTGGTCAACTACTCACCCATCCCCAGGCAGAGCTCCCCAGGCACTCCAGATGGTCATTGACAGAGAAGGCAACACCACCCCTGGTCTCCCCTGCCTGTCCTTCCTAAAGAACCTGTCCTTCCATTCCAACACTCCATTTACAGAAGCCATCGCACCACATCTCTGCGGTGCCAATAAAATCATATTTCCACAGGCATGCACACATCTAACTCCTTTTGTTTATTACCCATGCTACAGGCACTCACATAGGGGCATTTCAGTTGCACCCTCAATGAAGCTGACATATGAGCTGGTGTGGCTGGAATTTGTGCTGCTCCTCAGCTGCACTCCTGCTGCCCTGCGATACCTCTGCAAGCTCTGGGCATCTATTGCTGGCACTGATCTCAAACTGGTAGGAGTGGGATGGATTGAGGTCCCCCTTCCCTGGAAAGTTTCATTTAATTTCTTCTTGAATAGCTTGGCAAATGTATAAATCATTCTCTGGCAGATGGGCTCCATCAGGCTACAGTAAAGCAGGTTTCTCACAGTGAATGCCATGGTGTAAGTAGACAAACACCCAGCTGTGGCACCAGTACTGTAACCATTTGTTGATTCACTAGATTCAACTGGCCCTTTCAAACTCCTTTCCTTTGACCAGCAGGACTGATGCAAAAACTACCTGGGCCACAGACTCCCATACTGCTGCTTCCAAGACTCTGTAATCCTTCTTTATATTCCTCAGATTGCTCCTGGCTGTATGATTGGTGCCTATGTGAAACAAAAGCAGTGGGTAGTAGCAGTGGATAGTCGTGGATAGAATGTATGAGGTTTGGTAGTCTCCCTGATATGAGCCCCAGGTAAGCAGCACACATCTCCAGAGAGTACTTCAGATTGCCAAATGGGTGCCTCCATCGGTCTTGGAAGACTCACTCACTATCTACTACCTGTCGCCTTTTCTTAGTCGCACCGGTTGTTACACAGAGAGCAGGTTGGGCTGCATTATTTGGCCTCAGTCTCTTTCCTGATGTGGCAGGTATTTCCTCTTCAGTTTGCAGAGTGTTGAGGGCGTTCTATAAGGGCACCTCAGGCTTCAGGGAAGTCTCTTCCTCCTGCTGGTCCTTGCCATTTCAAGCTCCCATTCTTATGCATTATTGGCCCCCTCCCTGCTGTGTGTGCTGTTGGGGGAAGTTTTCAGCTGTTTGGCTGCAGGCTCTGGGTTCACTGCAGACTGCACTTGCAACCAGCTATTTAACTCCTTCTCGGCTTCCCTGATGTTATACAGCCTTATCACCACCTCCTGCAGCTCAGCCACCTGCATGTTCCACTGACCTGGGCAAGAGAACCTATTATGATCAACCTTCTCTGTACTGTGATGTGTTCCTGCAGGGAATGGATAACACACGTCTTTATAGGGAGATACTCTTTGTAACTTTGATCTTTGTCACAAAACCTTACAGAATTGTATCATTGAGACAACATCAAAATTTACAGTTGGGCTCACCAGGTTCACGCTATCAAAAAAGGGAGCAGTGTCCTACTATTAAGACTAAGAACAGTAAAATAAAAGAAGAAATGGTGGCATATTCTATCTGAAGAAATATTTGTAAAGGTTGTATAAAGAATGAATAAGGTACTGATTGACATAAAACTGGAGCAAGAATTCGAGAGCAGGGCTACTGTTTAAAGTTAGGTCAACTGCTGTATTCAGTCCTGCCAAACTGTTGGTAGGGTCTGTTGCTTGAAATAGAAGCCTGTAAGAGACTGGGGAAGAGACCACAGGTGCAGCTTGCCCCTGCACTGTCATAACAATAAATAAGGTTATCTGTCATGATCAAGCCATCTGGAAAAGTCCTTTATACTGTCCTAAGTATTTGTTACACATTTATTTAAGGTTACAAAGAGTCCTTAAAATAACATTGAATTGGCAAGAGGTAGTATGTATCCTATAATTAAAGGCAGTACCACTGTAAATGTGCAGACAAAAATTGTAGGAAGAATTTAAGGGCATTTTGATATTATTGATTTATAAGTGATGATACATCACTTTAAAAAAGAAAATCAGAGGACAGTTCAAAATGCTAGATACTGCAGCAGTCTAGTACTGAAAGCAGTGATACAGCCATCAATGTCTGGGTATTTATTCCTTTTTAGAGAAGTTATTTAAAACACAGGCCAGTTTCATCATCATATACCAACAAGTTAAACTGTAAGAAAAATAATCTACTTTCACGAAAAACCCCAAACCAAAACAAAACCAAAAAAACCCCCACTCAAGCCCAATCCAAAAAAACCTCATTTATCCTTTTTCTTGATAGAAAGGTATACACACAAACTTTGCAATTAAGGTTATATAAAGGAATCCAGCTGATCATGGGTTGACCTGTAGGACAAAAACTAAAATACAGCTGAAAGAACAGGATCTGGATTAAGCTCTAACCTTGCCCTACCTTTCCCTACTGCTGTAGAACACAAAAGCTATGGTAAAGAGCATTTTTTTTTTCAGAAATCTGAATAACCACTACACTTACTTTTCTACTGCTATCTCTTCTTTAATATAGTGCACTCTTGACATGTTCCTTAAATGTTGTAATGGGAAAATAAATGACAGGTATAATTTCTTTTCTGAGAAGCAGGTCAGTAGATTGAGAAATATTATGTACTACGCTGATAGTCTGCAGTGTGTCTGCAAGTGAAACCAGAACTGAAATTAATTCCAGTTCCTTTGTTGTCTCCCTTATGACCTCTATGCTGACAGCCTCAAAATCCCCTCAACTTTGCAAATATAGAATATGAGTGACCACAACACGTTTGGTACTCTGAGAAAAATCTGCCTGTTATTTGTTCACCACTTTAAATCCACTTCACTGCAAAAAGCTCCTGTATCAGCATTTCTGTCTACAATCACAAAGTTGCTGGAGTCTCAACTATAAACTCAAAAAAAGGTAGTTCCTTCTACGGTCATCTGTTCTTTTCCCAATAAACTTAGCACACTTAATGCACTTCTCTGTAACACCACCTTTTTGTGAGCTGCAACATATGAGCCTTAACAACATAGCATCAGACTGCAACTTTTAGTCTAGCCTTTCCTGTTCTGCTTCACGAAATAAAGGTGCCTCTGCTTCACACATTCACTGGCTCTCACAGACAAAAAGAACACTTTTTTCAAAGATCATTTTCTATCAGATGAGTAAACCTTCAAAACAAACCATGTCTTCAGACATAAACATGTCTCACCCACTTAGATTTAAGTGTGCAGTTTAATACAGCCCAACTTACTCAAGACACTAAACCTGAAAGGTTTCGCAGTTCTATGATCAGGAAGAAGATTAAGCAAGGCCACCACAGCCTTTCTGTGCTACTATTTAGCACCGTTTAATCATTTCACCAGGTGTCGGAGCATTGCCTAATCAACAGAAAGTTGGAGAAGAATAATAAATTACCACTTCCCCACTTGGGCTGGCTGATAGTTTAAGCGGAGAAAAGTAAAGACCTCATCAGAGTTACTTTTCTTCACCAGGAAATGTGAGTCAGGAGCGGGTAATAGCCTTGGACTGCTTACAGATAGAAAAAGGAAAAAAAAAACAGAACTCACCAGACTTTGCAATAGGGCCATTTACTGCAATGTAATGATTGATTGCTGTATGCTTGGGATCTTGGGGACTGTTGTACCGTGGTTGTATCAGACTCTAATGATTTAGAATTGTACTATTAATGTATAAGTGTAATGGGTACTACAAAATCCTGTTCATTTGGGAAAAACTAAACTGTGAGTTGAGAGAATTAAAAAAACCAGACAAGTCTTTACTAACTCTTGTGGATTTTTGAGCAACCTGATCCATCTCTAAGAAGGAATTACAAGATCAGTATCACCGTTTGTGGAGTGAGAGCTATAGAGAAATTTGTAAAGGCAACAAATTAATTTTCAAAACTGAGAAAAAAAAATGTTGATTTTTTTTCAAAGAATCCAGTAGTTTCTGCCTATTTTATCCATTTTCACCTGAATATTAAACCTGAGGAAAAATTATTTATTTTCATAATGTGTAGAGTTGTGCATGCTACTTTTACTAGCAGCATATTAAACCCCCCTTGATTTTTAAAAATACTTTAACTGAAATATTTTACTGTAATCAAGTTTAGTTAAGGGGTTTTCCCCCCCTAATCTGCTTCAACTAAGTGCTGGAGGAACTTGAAGACATTGGCACACAGCCTTCCAGCAGTACTGTGTCCTCTGGCCGCAGAAGTATCCTTCAGTGAAACACGACATATTCCATGTCCACAGCAATGGTGAAAGCTGAAATATTTGAGTAAAGTTCCTACTATCATCTACTGGTGCGCATCAGCACCACAATGTTTGGCAGTAGTACTTCGCTGGAAAACTAGTAGCAAATTCAGTGCATTTCAATTTTTTTTTTTTTTTTAAATTACTTCAGTAACAGTGATGGTGAAACTGTCCTTTTAGATGATCTGCAAAAGCATCTCCTCATCGTTAGAGTCAAAGTTGTAAACTTTCTTATCAGAAAGTCGAAATAAAAATAGCCTTATAGGGTGTTCAGTCTGACTAAAGCAGCAACCTTGTACACCAGAAGAGTAATCTATTAGCTTTCTATTAGAATCTCTTAAAGGTGTAAAGCAATAAAGAAATAAAGTCTTTTATTGCCTATACCCTGTGGCTCATAGCAAAT
Source organism: Lophotriccus pileatus (assembly GCA_035583135.1). NCBI lineage: Eukaryota > Metazoa > Chordata > Aves > Passeriformes > Tyrannidae > Lophotriccus > Lophotriccus pileatus. Next base: position 39,560,323 of record JAWWES010000133.1, on the reverse strand, counting down.
GTGATAATGTTTTTCTGAGTGCATAACACTGCTTCTGCTTGCAGTATGCAACTAAGGAGAGTGATACCTATAGTAAACTTCCTACTGGTAATTCGAACAGGCTGGCTTGATTTCTGCTTAAAAATATCTATGTATATATTTGTTATTACACTTCTCTTATTCAATCATTATCTAAGTCAACAGAGCAATCTTCATCAAGACAGCTTGTATTTATCACACTTCATGTACTTAAATTGTATGTCACCCAGTTAAGTAAAGTCCAAGGAAATTCTTGATTGATTCTGAAGTGAACCATATGGTTAGCTAGCAACTCAGCTGAAATTAAATTCATTACCAAAATCACTTTTATGTAATTATTATTAAACGCTATTGTTTTAATGCTTGTTTTCTGGAGTCTTTGCTTGGCTTAAAACGGCAATGGTAATTTAGTTGTAATATAACCAAAGCACACTAATGTGTGAAAAAGGTCACAAATCTCAAAATAGTTCAGAGATTGTTTCCTGACAGCTAGACTGAAATAAAACATGACTATGACATTATGTCATTCTGTATCTTTTATTGAAACTTTAAGATGTGAAACCAAGCTGTTCCTTATGTGCCCCTTTGCACCGAAATAAGGATAAGGGCAGGGAAAAAATAAACCCAAGATTTTTCACACCACCTAACCACTTTCAGTCACTTTTCTCTCTTGTAGGAACAAGAAAAGCTCAAGCCAAACTAAAACAAAATGCGAAGAGTATTACTGCAGTTGTAAAAGCAAACTCTGTGAAATGAGATTTTTCTTTCTGGGGCATCTGCATTTTGATACATTCCATATTTGCATGATTCTGTGCTGTTTTTTCAAAGCTCTTCTGCCTCACTGAGCAAGGAATGTGCTGTGGGTATGAGTGGGGATCACTTAGTGAAGGGTGCTGTCAGTCCTTAGACTCCTCAGACTTCCAGCAGAATTTGCAAAATGTGTAATAAGGAAAGCAGATGTTATCAGAAGGACTTTTCCATTTATTAAGCTTTTGCTATGTAGAAATGGATTCTAAATCCTATCATAGACTTCCTAGAGGGTGCTGCTCATCCCTTAAAAATGTATTTCTGAGTACTAAGTTTCTGGGTTTCAACTCTGTTTCTGGGTCTGTGGAGCTAGCTTGAAACTCTGTTGTCTAAAGAATGAAGAAGATTCACAGCTTCACACACCACCATGCCTGTAATAGTAAGCTGTATCATGAACATAGAAAGACCTATATGATCCTGATTTCTCCCCCAGACAGGGCTCAGGGACTTAGATTGTGTACTTAGATGAGTTAGTTCTTTTACTTTAGTCCCTATGCTTATTTGACACTGAGGATATTAGACATAGCCTTGAAACAATATAACTTCTGGGATTTCTGACTCTTGCTGAAGTTCTTAACTTATAGATAATAACCTCTTGCCTCACAGGTGGGGTTTGAAATTAAATTAACAATAATGTGTGAAACTCATACAGTAGTGATGAATATCACACAAAAGTTTGGAAAGTAACAACTATATGGTCCAAAATGCCTTGGGCCACACTTTGTGCCAGGGAGGTGTTCATCCCAGCCTGCTCCTGTGGTCTGGAAAACATAGCAAGGAATCACGTAGCTAAAGACTGTATCATATGATAGATAGAAATCACCTAGCTAAAATTTACATAGACAAAGTTAATTCTAGTATTTGTCGCTCTTGATCACTTCATTTTGGAACTTTGAAGTTCTTGTGTTGGATATTTTCATCTAATAACTTCTTTTCAAATACAGAGGACTTTACTAGGTGGCACACAGCAGGCTTACAGAAAAGGATACAGTGAAGAAACAATTTAGCAAAGAACTTAAAATATCTTTATAAGGAACAACTTTTTTTTTTCATGGAATTTCTCAACACTGTAACTTCAATTTATGTATATATTTAATCAACCTAATAAATAACTGAAGCCTGAAGAAGACCTGTTCCCTAGCGCATTTTTTTCCAGTGCTGCTCATGCTGAGAGAAGGCAATGGGTGCAAGTAGAAGAAGGAAATTGAAAGAGGATTTATTCATGTTTTGCTGTCTAATTAATCAAAAAAAATACCCAGATTAAAATAAAAAAAAAAAAAAAAAAAAAAAAAAAAAGAGTCCAAACCAGAAATAACCAGTACATTGAAATAATTGAAATGCTCATTTGGAAACACATGGAACACAGGATGACAAGCAAAAACATATGTTTAAAAAACATTTTATAATCAAATATATGGTTTCAGCAGAATAAGGAATACTACAACTGTATTTCAGGAATTGGATTTAATGCAATTCTTTAAGTATGTTTAATTTTGCAAGAATAACTACTTTAGTATTGTTCATCTAATTTTTAAGCAATATCCACAGTAATGCAATCTGTCATACCATGGTAGCTAAGGTGATACTCTTCTTGCCTTTTTTAATTATTAGAGGTCTTTTAAGTTGTGCTGAGAAAGACTACAAGGATATTCAGTGCAGAATGTTACAAGATGGAAAGGTACAGAATCAAAGACTTGCCTGCAGGCACCAAGGCCTCTTGTTACAGCAGTTCTTTTTACTTGCACAATTAGAATACTTGTTTGAGCCTGATAAGATTTTGGTGTATATCATGGTATTTCTATTTTATATTTATATCCTGTGACAGCACTACTCATATGGAATGCACAGGGCTAATTGGTTCATGTTCTAATACGAATAAGTTTGTTGATGTCTCTTGTGATAAACTGTAGTGCATTAAAATTCTTCCCCTTATATAGGGCTATAATTATAGTAATGAGAGAGGACATTGCTAGAATCTTTTGACAAAGAAAGCATCTTATTTTCTTTAAGCGCCCTTTAAGGAAAGAAAAATCATTTTAAGCTGGAAAAGGATGAAACAGATAAAGAAAGATTGAACAGATTGACATTGTTTAGATTTTCTTACCTTCTGCAAAGCACTATATCTGCATATAATAAAATCAGACTTTTTCTATATGGTAGTTTTCAGTTATCTGAAAATGCATGTTCTAGTAGCATTTTGAAAAGAGAATATAATAGACACTAAGTTTCTGTTAAAAGAATTCTATCAAGGTAAAGAAGAAAGGAAACTAAAGAAGCTATATATTACTAGTATGTGTTGTAGTTAGTTGTGGCAGGTCTTTAATTGTCACAGACAAGATGACAAAAGCTACTTACATCAGTTTTGTGGGCTATTTATAGACAAAAGTCATTATGACCTTGAGCTTGTTTAAAAAAAAAAGTAAATTTCACTAATGAATTCTCAATTTTTAGGCAGAAAGCATATCCTAAAGCAATTCTGATCAAAGTTTATGATGCATAGGCGAACTAAATCTACCTAAAAGAAAGCTGAGAAATCCTTTTAGGGGAAGGAACTCCACAGTAATGTAGAACAAGCTGTGAAGGTACCTGTTTTTTGCTTCTGTGTTTGCCAGAGTTGTGATGGAAGAAGGTGGGATTTTTGCAAAAGAAAAAAAAAAAAAAAGTGGTTCATAAAGTAATTGGAAGTTGAAAAATGTTAAAGCAACTTACTGTTGTTCCAGTCTGATAGTTGCCTAAAAATGTTATATTTCCAGGTAATGAATTTATGCAGGTGGGCCTAGAATTTTCTGAAATATGTGGTACAAGCAATATGTGAACATTAGAGGATGTGTAGTAAAGATTCCTGAAGATGGCTGTAAAGGTTTTCTGCTTAAGTAGCTCATATACACAACACGTGTATCATCTTTCTATTAAAAAGCAGCCAAAATGTGCAGAAGAGACAAGGATAACATGAAAAAGAGCATTTTTCTTTGAACCTCAGAGACTGGGATGCAGAAAAGAAAGCAATGTTGTCAGGAAGAATGGGATGATGCTGGGGGAAGGGAGGATGTGAATCCATTATCTTTTTGCACGACACACAGCTTCAGGGGGAAACAAACTCCTGAAAAACAGACTCTACTGTGGTAGAAAGCAGAGGTGTGAACAACAGTGAACTGAAAGAACTGTGAAAAACTATGGAGGAACCAGAAACCAAGAAGTTGTAACTCCTGCAGATTTCAGAGATATGATGTTTTATTGAGATATAATCTTCATTACCTAAGGGGAGGATCTGAAAGCAATGCCACACACAGTGTTAATGTTTCAGAGTCTTTTGAGCTCTCTTTTAGACATTTTACAAAGAAAACTTTGATGGGGTCTTGATGTCCTAGCCAAAGTTGTTACCACAAGCACTGAAATAACAAAAACCATTTTATAATCTATAGTTTACAGAGATAAAAGCCATACAGTTTTCTACAGTAATATATTTGCACATATACTTACTTCTCAGATTGTTCTTGTGCTTCTTAGATGTGATCCAGCAAGACAACCAACAAAATAATTATAAGAATGCTGGTGCCTGCATAAATTCCTATTTACTTAGAAGTCAGCAGGCAACCTCCAAATTCAAATTTACACATCCCTGGACACATGATGTGTGTTGAGGGATCAGAATCAAATCAAAGCTCTAAGTCGCAGTATCAGAAATGGCTAAACAAGACAAGGCTGTTTATCCACCAAAGTTAGGAAGAATGTATGTTAATAATCCAAAACTGAAAGAAACACTAAAACCCCCAGATTTTGTTTTTTGGGAAAAAGTAGTTTTACATAATGTTATATTCTTTGCTGATGGAAATCTACTTATTCTATAATTATAATGTTTATACAGTGCGGTTTTATACTTCTACAGTTGTCTTTTTAATAGGCTTTAAATGAATAAATATGCTTTGCCACTACAGTACAGTGAAATCTCCTTAAACCATTATAGTTCTTACCAAAATCTGATAGAAAAAGTGGATATGCAATTTCTGTTTTATTTACAGTATAATTAATTATTTTAGTTGTTGCAGTTGTACACCTTTTATAATTCCATAGCTGAAGTGAGATTTTGGATAAACAATAGCCATGCAGTGAAATGACTGGAGACGTTGTTTACTTTTACAAGCTATTGATAACCTTATAATTCACAAAAGAAGCAAACCCACAAATTAGCTTGCAAAGGACATCAATAAAGATTCTAAATAAACAATATGGCCAGGTACAGACTCAGTGGGTATTTATACAGTGCTATTAAGACGTTTTCAAATGCATATGCAAAAGACTTAATTTTAATAATATTAATGTAATGCAAATCCATATCTGTTTTCATTTTTAAATTGAATAGATAACTTTTTCCTTGATGCATTTCTTTGCATGCATTTTTAATGACAAAAAAGCAATGTTGTATGTACTTGTGTCATAAAAAGAATTTTCATCTTCCATTTTCCATCTTTCATCTTTGCCTTTTCTGAAATTACTTTATCACTGTAATTAATACAAACCTGATTTTTTTTTCAATTGAGTAAATATGTCCTTAGAATGATCCCTATATGATTGTGTTGAAATTACTCATATTTTTAGAGATAAACCAAGGTATGAAGGTTTTCTACTGTCTGGTAATAACTTGCTATCAACAGTTCATGATTCTAAGAGTTATCAAACTAGAATAAAGAAAAAGTTGCTGTATTTCCCTAGCCCTGTTGATACAGGGCTAGGGAAATATATCACTATACTCTGAAAAGCTTAAAATTACACCTACAAATGAAAAAAAGAGAGATATTTTGTAGAAGATCCTTCATAGTACTGAACCGAATTTTCCTTAAAATGAAAATGCCAGCTGTTCTTTTGGTAGCAGAGAGGGAAAAAAATGTAAATAAAAAAGAAACCATCAGTCTTTTTTCACTTTCCCTATGAAAATTAGTTCTTACACTAAAATTTCAATGTTCCTCCAAATACTTGTTAAAGTCTTTGACTGTAGCATCTAGATGAGACTAGAAAAAGAATATTCACCATATTGTTCCCCTTCAAAACAAATGTAGCCATTAAAATTTAAGAGAGAAAATGTTTGTTTTTTAGAAATTTTAGAAGATGAACATAACTGCTTTTATTTTAAACAGGTACTATTGAACAATCAAAAAGGAAATTTCTGCCTTTGAATGTCTGAATCAAAACCATGAGAACATAATAACCTTGAAATATAGTTTTCCAACTACCATTTCTATCAAAACTGTGTTCATCATTTCCTTCTCTGGACCAAACCCTTAAAATTCCCTATTTGAAGGAAAGCAAACTGATTTTTTATACAAAATGTCTTCAAACACAGAAATCTTGACAGAAATTGCATTCTTTAATTCGTTTCTCTGAACTTAACCAGAAAAGGTTGTAGTCTAAGGATTTATTTTCTAGGTCTTTTACAATTCAGTACAACTTTAAAAAATATATTTTTAAGGAAATATGAAGGAGCCTTTCATGCTTAAAAACGACTTTTAATTTGATCGTGTTACTCATAAATTTTATTTTTTTAATTAATTTTAAGGTTTTTTTCTCTGCGTTTACTAATTAACATAAGTATAATAAGCACGAATAGAATGGGGTATTTATAGCCTACCTCTCTTTTTCTTGGCCATCAGCCCTAGATATGGTTATAGCAGTACAATCAGTAAAATCAAACCTAGGATTTCAGTTGCCTATGGCAGGATTTTTGGAATGGTATCTCTGACACTACTGTAGTACTAAGTACACCCAGACACTTCGTTTCGGCTTGTGCAAATGCCAAGCTGTCTCTGTTGAATTTTTTGTCCCTCTGTTGTTATGTTTTTTTGAGAAAGATTTACTTTGTCAGGACAGAGGGACAACAAAAATACTGCAAAATACTGCACAAGTGCAGCTCCTGTGAAAACACATGGATGTGTTTTGATATGAATATGAACAATTTTAGGCAACTATTTAATAAATTGTGAAGAAACAAATAAAAGTACCAATTATCTTATTTAAATATCCACCTGGATATACAGGAGTATCACTGTCATCTTGAAATGCAAATTGATTCCATGCATCAGCATTAAAACTATTCCATGCATTTCCTGGCTGAGCACATATTCGACATGGCACCTTCCAGACCTCCTTATGTGTGGCCTCTTCACGTGTCCTTTTTTCCACCTTTCTAAAATCTTAGCATTATTTGTGTTTCAAAAATATTTTTTTGTTTCTCCTATCAGATAAAAATTGCTTCTGTGGTCAGGGAACAACCCAGAATCTATTTAGTCTATAAAACGTTTCCTAAAGTGTCTCTTGAATTCCACAGGGCTGGTAATGTTTTCACATACTACCCACTCCGGCATTCCAACCTAAAATTTCATTTGTACCATTAGAAGCTTTAAATGTCCACAAAGTTAACCTACTACATACACTTGAATTTCATTGTATCATTGGGACATCAATATGCAAGATTACTTACTAATAAGTAGCGTTCTCTGATTATTCAAGAGGGGAAAGCATGAAATACAGTTTTGATAGTGACAGCTGTAGAAAAATCAGAGAAAGAGAAAAATCAGCACTGCAAAAATGAATCACAGTAATTCATTACAATATTACACCTCCTGTAAAAGTCTTCTCAGGGGGGTTGATCATGAATCCTGCTTCCAAGAATGGAAGAGCTGTAGGATGAGAACATTGCAACACTCTCCTATAATATGCTCCCAGTCATCTGCAAGTTATAGGAGATTTTTTTAACCATATAAAATTTGAGTATCTAAAACAATCCATGGCAAGAAGCTTCACATAATATAGAATCAATCTGCTCTATTATACTAGTAAGAGGTACTATGCTTTTTTAATTTGCACTTGTATCTGGGAAAAAGTTCAGTTCTGCAGAACTGTAGGCATGTATACGGGTATTTATAAACTTCAAATAGCATACTGGACCAGGCCAATGCAGGCAGTCCCTCTTCATACAAGCGCTTCAGTTCAGATTAAAATGCCTTAAATTAGCCTTAGGAAATCTATTTCGTAAGCCATTAGGAAAGAAAATACTTTCTGCTTCACCTCCAACCTTTATTCTTCCACATACCATCAAGTCAAAAATAGAGGAATGGCAGAACTATTCAGCCAGCTATTGCCTTGTTGCCTGTTGGAATTTTTTTAGCCTCAACAACTTCTGAAGAATAGCAAGTGAGAATTGCCAGATATTTCATAATGAAACATATAAAAAGCAAACAAAAATCCAGACTCTCTGAACTCTTCCTGCCCTTTTGTTTAACACTATGTAAGATTTTTGCTGATTTAATTCCTTTTAGAAATAGGATATTCTGTTTAATGCCATATTAAATGCATATTAAAGTTCATTCTGCTTGACCATAGGTTGAATACCGAAAACAGTTCATGCACAGCACAGACAATGTTCTATGCTGAAAAAGATAAACCTTTAATGCCCACTCATCCAAATAAAAGCAAAGAGCAGAGCCTTTGAATAAAATTAATTTATCAGTTCCTGGAGAAGTCAAGAGACATGTACTAGAAACTACTTGAGAACCCATTCTTGGATTTTAGATAGTACTATCTTTCTTCTTAAGTGGTGGAGAGAAATGTTGGCAGAGGATATTGTACTACCAGATGGTACTGAAGTTGGAATTAAATACTGCAACAGTATCCCATTTGGACACTATTCAAGAATGAATGCTTTCACATAAGAAATGATTTGGTAAGCCAGGATTTCTCAGGCTGGAAAAGAGATGACTGAGTGGGAACGTGATAGAAGTTCAAAGGTATGAATAGAAATTAATGATCCAATTTATTTTCTAACAAAATAATATAAAAATAAAATAAAAAACCCCAAAAAACCCCAAAAAAACAACCAACCAACCAACCAACCAAAAAAAAACCAAAACCCCCAATCCAAAAAAACACAAACAAACAAAAAAAAGGGGATATCAAATGAAGCTGGCAGACACTGTGTTTGACATTAAAAATTAGCATTTACGTGAGGTTTACTAAATGCAAAACAGGCACAGTTAGCTCTGGAAGTCTGGAAGGATGTAAATTCCGTCATGGCTCAAGGTTAGAAAAAGAATAGATTTTTTTGAAAATAAGGCACTTTGGGGAATATCAACAAAGTCACCTCAAATGAATATACTGTATTTATGCTTAGAAATGCCATATTGAACTGTGTTCTGTGCAGTTCTAGAAAGCTATTTTATGTTTGAATTACTAATGTCAAGCAGTATTTTTGTGTCATAGCTCTATAACTTTAGATTTGTTTAATTCCATTGCTGATTTTGACTGCTCAGATTAAGTTAGGCTCAAATCAAAGGTAGTATGCACCTAATCAATGGATGATCTGTTACCATTATTCACCATTTGCCAGGAAAATGATCACACTATACATACTGACCCTTTTTGTCATTTAAATGAAGGCTTTTCCTAATAACTTATCACATCGGTTCTTCAGAGATGTTAAGTATTTTTTCCATTCTCACATTGTATGTTCTTTGAAGTTAGTTTGCACATTTTTGCACTGTCAATACTTTCGTTTTATCTGAATTATTCTGTAATCTTACCCTGAATAATCATGAATTGATTAAACTCTACTGCAATTTATTAATATTAGAAGCCTAAAAATAATAATGGTGCTCTTCTATGGTATTTAAAAAGAAATGCAGGCACTTCCAGTCACCTTTGAAAACCACATTTTGAAGAAATTGTACTGCTGGAAATTCTTATTCGCTACAAATTTGGGGTGTGTTTTGAGTAGGTCTGAGTCCTGAATTTTGTTTGACTTTGCATTAATTTATTTTCTTAAGTCACAAATTAAACTTATTTAAAGAACCTATGAATAAAACCACTTTCACTACTAGTTCCTCTGTGATGTAGGTGATGGAGGTAAAACTATAGTTTACTTCCCTGTTGTCTTTACTCCCTGAACTGGCAGGTCAGTATGATTAAGATTTTCCATACATACAGGAATGCAATTCCATTTTGTTAATAGCACTCAAACTGCCTCTTGCTGAAGAACACAAGAGCAAATTCTAAAAACTTTATCAGGTTAATTTTTGTGACAGAACAGAATTTGGCCAGGTGTTGAATAAAATTGCATCTTTGGGCCATGAGAGAAATGTATGTCTCTTGCTATGGAATTCCACTGGTGTGTTTCTAAAGATGCTTAGTTTTCACTGAACTTTACAAGGTGCAGATGAAAATGAAGATAAATTCATCCCAGAAACTCTCATGAAATAAGTTCTGAGATAAAGAAAAACATTAACTAGATAACTATTAAGTAACTATTAACTAAAACTCTAAAACTGTTAACTATACTTAATTAAATATTTATTCAATATAATCATAGGCAAGCTTACCTGGGAACATATTTCCTACCACATCTGCAAGTGTTTAATTTAGTGTACTTTGTTGTGACCCATGTCAATGCTGAAGCAGCTTAACAGTATGAAAACTGATTTATTTCACGATCAGACAATTTATATAGAATCTAACCTTGCTATGCAGGTAGAAGTACTTGCCCTTGGCTATTACTTAACCTGACCACAGGGCTTTCTGGAAACAGTAAATGCTTTATAAGTGTCAGCTCATGGCTAAATCAATGTTTATGCATTGATACCTTTGAATAGCAAACACTTGCTGCCTGCAAGCTAAACAATGTTTTTATCTGTTTGCCTATTTCTGGTCCTTCAAGCACGGCACAGGGTGTTGCAAATCGCATTTAGTAACAATTATCTGCTGGAATTTCATGAAGAGGAAAGTAGCATGATTAATGAAAAGTGACACACAGAGATTACTTTGCTATGCCAGTCTCCTTGGTGAATGGGCAACTCTGCTGAACTGAAGCCTGACCTTTGTTACTTTTAACGAGGTCATCGTGAATGCTAAATGCTTGAAAGATTAGCCACTACAAATGTTCCAGTATTACTTAATGATGCTGCCACTAATGAACTGCAGGTAGCCAGTTAAATATAATGATACAGTTTTCACCTTTGAAACAAAGGTTGGAAAAAACCCTCCCTCCACAGCCCCTAAAAAAAGTTTTCTGTCAAGGTGTTTAAGAAACAACCTCAGAACTCTTATTAGAGCATGTTTTCTTCACACATAGGTAATTAAGAGTCTAAATGTGAATAAGCCAAAGAGTCCAGCTTTTAAGGAATTCTGTACCCAACTGGCCATTGGATAATGTCTCAGTGACTTAATGTTTACAGCTCATTTATATCGCAAAACATCAGAGGCGCTCAACATCCTGTATTTTGCTGTGAAATTGTGTGGTGTGGTTATGAGCTCTTAAGTTTTCAGAGTAACTTTATTGCCACCGAACTAGCAACAGAACCACTTATAGCAAAGTCATGTAAATGTGAGGTAAGTAGCCTCAAGGTAAATACCTATAACATGAAACCAGTATCAGAGTTAAACATATTCTCTATTACAGTATTGACTCATATTAGCTACCCATTATTGTAAATAAAAGGGACTAAGCAAAACTGAGAATGGAAGCTTGAAATCAGATCTTGAAGTTACATGTGACTGAAAACACCTCATCACAGACATGAGGAAAAATAAAACAAAAAAAGTTTCAAGAGTATTCATAATTGCTTTCACACCTGTCAATGCATCTTTGTTCCCTGTGGGAAATATATTTGATCATTTAATCAGGCAGAGACACCATCACCTTTCTTAGACTGAAAAAATAAGTCTCCTGCCATGAATTTTAATTAAATATAAACTGTGAAGACGTAACACCAGAAATGGATGAACGTAAAGTATCTGAATAGCCATTTTCAACAGAACCCTGTTTGCTGTAAAGGTGCACAAAAGCCTTAGGGATTGTTCTACCAGAATCCATATAAATATATGCAGCAGACTGCAGATTCAGTGAAGTTCAGCACATTGTGCACAAAATGCAGGACAAAACTGAGTCCAAAAATTGTGTCCAATAAAACTGCCTGCAATACAGAAACCCACCTCATGGTTAAGGGACCTTTAGGTACAAATACCTTATTTGTAGTGATTCCTCCCTACTTCGTGAGAGGAAACAACCCTGCCATTGGGTGCAATGTCTCCACAAATTAATAGGATGGGAGTAGGGGTGGCACAGAGTTCAAGCCAGTATTTACAGTAGCATTAATTAACTAGCATATGTGAAAGTCACAGACCTGAGGCTGTATCACTGGTCCCACGCCAGACAGAGCTAAAGAACTTACTTCCATTACCTGCTACAACTACCTCAAAAGAGGTTGTGGCAAGGCAGGGGTTGGCATTTTCTCTCAGGCAAGTAGTGATAGGACAAGGGGAAACAGTCTCAAGTTGTGCCAGGGATGGTTCAGATTGGATATTAGGAAAAATTTCTTCACTGAAAGAGTAGTTAAGCATTGGTACAGGCTGCCGAGGGAAATGGTGAAGCCACCATCCCTGGAAGTATTTAAAAAGTGAGTGGATGTGGCACTTTGCAATGTGATTTAGGGGGCATGGTGGTATTAGGCCAAATGCTGGACTTGATGATCTTGGATGTATTCTACAACCTTAATGATTCTATGGTTCCATTATTCAAGGATAAGAGATAGAGCTATTCAGAACAATTTTGTGCTGTAAGGTCAGGCTTCTTTCTACTTTCAGGAGCAGAGAAAAGACCTGAAAGTAGATATTATGGTTTGTAGGTAGGAAGATCATATGGTTTGTAGGTAGGAAGATCATATTGTAATTATCATATTGTAATTATCTTTCCTACCAGAAAACAATGTAAGGCTTTGAATATGCTAATTTCAGAGTTTGTTCTGCATCCATTCAGTATTTAGTGTTGCATTGGCAGATATATGAAGACAATATTACACAGAGTTAAAAAAAAGGCAAGAGAGAACATGCAGAATTAGAAACATTAGATATGGCAAGAGGGTAATTTTTCTTTCCCATGAGGTCTCAAAACTAGGATATTACGTAAAAAAATATTTAAGTAACAAAAATTTACTTTTACATTTGTACAGCAACTTTTATAACTTTTCATAAGCACTAAATGTATTGTAAATGTGAGAAAATATTCTTTTATTAACCTGTCAACTCAAATGGTTATATGGGACTTCTATTTAAAAAAACAATCAAAATATAAAAGAGAAGACTTAGAAATCTTCTGCAGAAACTCATTAGCAAAGGTTGCACACCAAGATTCAAGGTTTTTACTATTTTACTAGATTAAATGTAGATCTACTCTATAAAATTTCATGTAAAGATATTTGTCTTGTAGAAAAAAAAATTGGAATGATTTACCCAAAGCTTGATGTGGGTGCAGGGTTTGGAGAAGTAAGAAAGCATGAAATCCTTGTACTTCCCACCTTAAAGCAGACAGGAACCCAGATCATAGAAAAGTAGGCAGAGCCTGATTTTATGTTTTATGAGAACTGCTACATGAGGTTCTCATAATTTGCCTTTCTAGAGGCCTGCAGCAATTAATTCAAGTTTCAGGGAAAGTTGCGTCTTTGAATTGTAATCCAAATAGAGAGAAACAGTTCTTGGGGCTCTTATCTCTTGAAGTCCTTTATGTTCAGAATGTGCCTAAAATTAAAGTCATAAAGCTGTGGAGTTCAGCTCTCTGACTTTTTGAACTTTATGAATGTACATCTAGGTTCTCAATTTTCTAACAACTCAAGTCTGTGTTGAATTGGGAAAAAAATCACAACACATCCATGGTTTATTTCATACTTGCATGTATTAGCATTTTGTATCACACAGGCAAAATTATTGAATTTCTTCTCTTTTAATTTAAAACGTACTAAAAAAATCCCCAAAGCCAGATTAATAGAAATATCGACAATGAGAGAACAAGGACACATGTTATTGTAGTTTGCTGTTACTTTTAGCTAATAACCATTATAAACTTTAAGTAAAAAACTGTTAAATGGGATATTTCATCCTAAATATGTCTTTTAAAATGTAGAGAATATTTCAAAGCAAATTATAATGGTAACAGCTTTGGAAGTTTAACATTACTGATTGCTACTGCAAGTCTATTTAGAAATACCTTTTTGCTTACTGAAATGTTGCAATGGAAAAGCATGATCTATAATAAAAACTAACTGTGTATAACAAACATTTATTCAACAATTACTCTTTTTGGGGACTGTCTGAATACTTTTGTTTGAGAGAATTTTACATTGTTGATTATAACTGTGATGTCTTACCTCTTAATACATTTTACAATTTGCACATAATGATTCCAGAGGAACTTGTAAATGACAGTAAATCATAAAATTCATTTTGCTTTGCATCAGTTCATTCATCCATGTTCCAACTAATCACCTCATTTCAAAATTCAATAAGCCTAAATACCTGGATTTATGATGCTTTGTCAAAATTAACAAGGGAATATCAACAATGTAGAATTAGAAGTCTATTGCAACTTAAAGACAAGCACCTAGTTGAAAACAATTAAAAAGACTCTGCAGCAATAATTACATCCACAGTGTATGCAAATAAAATAAATTAAAACTGATTTTATTTCTGCTTTGGGAGATTGCAGGAAACACTAAAAAGCTTTAATTTAGTCACTTAAAACAATGAAGTTGTTTTGAAGTAAAACTTTCAAGAGAATGAATTGAGCTTGAAGAACTAAATATGTTGAATTGCACATAAAATGTGCATGTAAAAGTATTTTTAAAAGTAGACTGTTTCTCTCTCTTATTCCATAGCTACAATGGATGAGAAGGCTTTTATTCTGATAGACAACATTTTTCTTAGAAGTTACGTTCAGTAACAACATATCTAAGGAACCCAATCATCCTTTTATTATATCAAAATCAAAAAATAAAAGAACAACTTATACTTTAAAAAAGATATTAACAGTAGCATTTATGAAACACGCTGTCTTTATTAAGACTCAATAGTCTAGAATCCATTGTTTATACATGAATTACCTGCCATGTAAATATTGATATTTGTTTAAGACACCACTGTAGGCATTCTACATCTCAGTTAGAAGTTCTAAGAAGTCCTGGAGACTAGCATTTTTGTTTAGTATTAAAAAAGAGCTTCAGTTTTATTTGTGGAAATAATTGTGTCAAAAACAAGTATTGCCTTCAATAATTTTGCATCGCTTTTACAGATTCTATATTGCAATTATTTGATTTAGGATGTTACTATTCTATAGGCAAAACTGCAGGCAAGGGAAAGAAATGTATAGCTTTTATGGAATAAGCAGAATTAAAAAGAGCAGGTGATATAATTTATTTTGAAAGGATTTAAAAACTACAAAATTGCTACAGTTAAACAGAAAGTCTACAGTCTTC
Organism: Lophotriccus pileatus; assembly: GCA_035583135.1. Lineage (NCBI taxonomy): Eukaryota > Metazoa > Chordata > Aves > Passeriformes > Tyrannidae > Lophotriccus > Lophotriccus pileatus. Next base: position 39,545,213 of record JAWWES010000133.1, on the reverse strand, counting down.
TGTTGGTCCTTCAGTTACATTTATATGTAAAACAACTAATGGTAAAAACACACTATGCTATGCTGAATATTTTATCTCTTATTCCTATAACTCTCAATCCACAAAAGGCTGGTTTTTTATATAGCACATGAATCACAAGATTTAGCACATTTTTGATGACTCATGTTACTGCAGTTCTATGATTTATTGGCAAATTATATCTTTTCTCTTTCAAAGGTATTTTGTCGTTTTCTGATTAATTTCTCTGAATCTGAATGAGCAATATTTTTTAAATGAGTGTGTATATAGCCAAATATACCCATACATGCTATCAAAGTATTCTTAGAAATACAATTAGTGGTTTAAAATCTGACATAGTTAGAATCACAACTTCCTGCTTCCCTTACTGAATGTGAATTTTTTCTTACCAGCTACAAGCAATGCCATTTTTTCCTAATATCCTGTTCAATCTCCATCTAACCAACTGCATCCTAATCTGAGTTTTTTACCTTCTGAATATGAACAATGGAGACATCAAAGTGCTCTAATGTGATCTATCAGACACTTCAATACTGCTTTTGAGAATATCTGTTAAAATGTCTCAGTGCATGAGGTACTAGTGTTAATTATCAAATTTCAGATTCTGATATCAGATGACATTTCTATCAGGTTATTGTACATCACAGCAAGGTTCTAGCCTTGCTGTACCAAAACAGAAATTTGGGAAAACACCAGATATTGTAATTATGATACATATTCGAATAATAAAGTTTTACCTTGTACTCATATTCAAATCCTCTTTAATTTATAATACTGATCATTGCAAAAAGGTCACTCAAAATAATACAGAGTTTTTAGTGCAAGAAAGGTATGCAAAAATTCAGGTTGGTATCTGTACATAAGCAGACATAGACAAGAAATGGAGACACCTTTTGATACTTTTAAAATCAAACCCTCTGTCCTATGTTTTGAAGGAAAAAAAACACGTATACTTTGATCTTCATGATCATTCTTGATGATAAAAAATATAATCTATATTCCCTTGATGCAATGGGGTGAAAATTGGTATTTAAACAACGAAAATAGTGAAATGACTGTACAATAATTCCATATGATCTTGAAAAGACAATATAATTCTTTCCATAATTTAATTCAAATCAAACACAAATATAGTTTCTAAAAGCATAATCATGAACATTCTCAAAATCACTGTACTCTGCCCATGTCTTCAGTAATGTATATAAATACTATTATAAATAATAATTATTAAAAAAAGTCTGAAGTCCTAAATTCCAAGTAGGTATGCCAAAAGTTCTGGCTCCTACAGTAAGAGAATTATGCACTTCGTCTTTAAACTGAAGGACTGATGTTGGTGATCTAATTGAGGTGTGCTTGTTTCTGGTGGTGAAGCAATGCCATAAAACCCATAACTTGACTTGGAAATATCCTCTGGAGCAAAAAATGTGGTTTTTTCTTTAAAAAAAATTTGCAGCTGTTATACAATCAAGAGATAGTAAATCTGGAACACCTTTTGTTCTACATGAACCTCTCAGTGCATTCTCAGTGCAAATTTCAGTTTCTGAGCATAATGTTTCTGAGCATAATGAGCATAAGACATTTTATACTAGAAAATGCATGTAATTAAAAAAAGGCTGGCAACATAAACACTGTGTGCACAGGAACAGCAGCATTCTTACTATATTGTTCAAAGGAAGCTTGCTGTACCACACAGCTGGACTTACTCTACTATGGTCATTGAGCCATTGATGGAGAGAGGCCAAGAAGGATTCAGGCTGTGAAAAGGAGAAGTGGCTTGGAAACAGAAATGATAATCCTTGTGTTTTTCAAAAACTGTCCAGCAACTTCGTTCTCCTGTGATCTCCCGCTCAGTGGCTGATGACATGCTTTTAAATCCCGAGTGCTGCAGTTTCTCCTGACTGCACACATGCACACATTGTCACAGGTCTCTCCTTCAGAAAAAGAAGTGTTATCCTATTGTTCATTTTACAACAGGAAATGTTGAAGTCAAGATGCTCAGTGGACCAGGGTGACATTTATGGGTCAAGATGCACATTCAAATGCAGGCTGATTTTCACAGCAGGGATGTGAGACACAATGACACCTATAAGCAAACCCCTAAGCACTGGTTCTGAACACGCACTTTTTTTCCTTTTCCTTTCTTTTTCTTTTTTAAGTTTGTCACTGGACACAGCACACCAGTTGGTTTCTCTGAGGAGAAAATAATTTCAGTTTGGAGGATTTCAGTAACACGAAAAGAGAAAAGAAGGTTTTGGATTTCTATCATCCACTTGAAAAAAAGTCCTGAAATGTTGTTTGCGCTGATAAGACAAGCTGCACAGAAGAGTTGGACACCTTGTGACCCAGCTTGTGAGTTCTCTGCCATTTGTCTGTTAAGTCTGTGTCTTGCTGCTTGGTCCTTTCCACAGGATGAATTTATCTGGTCACTTCATGTTTGTATAACAGATGGACTACTGGTGATGCTCTGGGTAACAGTCTTGGGCCTTACCTAGTACAGCTTTTTGAAATCAAGGGGCCAGAAAACAGGGACAAATAGTAGCATTGAAGAATTTTATTTTATTTTTTTTAATTCAAAAGATTTCTGTGGGAATTTTAGGAAAAGATTCAAATCTTGATAGTGAAGTAGAAAAAGGTCTCTACTTTCACTTTTGATAAATTGTTTGGACGGGGTGTTTTCTCTATTAAAAAGTGATACATTGAACAAACATTAATTTATAATCATTTAAAGTAAGTTATTAGCAGGTGGAACTGATTTAGGAAATTCTTCCATCCTTTTATCCTCTTGGGAACTTGTATTTAACTTATTTCACATTAGGACTAATGTCCCTCAAACCAATTTTGGAACCAAAGGTTTTCACATGCCTAACTGAGGAACCTACTCGTCACTTTTCAGAAGTCCCGTAAGAAATGAGTAGCTTAATTTTCTCACTGGCTTTCTATAAATGCTGGACACTTTCAACAACTGCTAGATGCTTAAAGCTTTTGTAAAATTTACAATTTTTAACCTATAAACTATATAATAAATAAAAAAACCCTTATGAATGTTACTTTACATTAATATCTTCTTTTTTTCCTACTACATATTATTTTTTTAATTCTCATATATTTGGCTTATTTTTTTGCTGATAAAGAAGCTTACTTTCTAACTAAGACTTTATAGCTTTTTATAATACCTTGTTTTCTATATCTTTTCTTATTTGATTTTTTAAAGTCACAATTTTTCTTTGAAAATACCAAAATCTATGCAAGTAATCATTCTGTAAGCATTGCACATTTTGTCATCAGTACTGAAACCGTGTCTGGTTTTAAGTCCACTAATCAAGGAGTATGCAGGGAAAGAAACCTCATTTTTACGAGTAACTGAATGTGGAACATAGTAGCATTTTCTAAAAGACGTGAATGTAATCTTTATTACTTTCAGGAAAAACAACGTAGGAAATAAAAAAATGACAAACTTAACTCAATCTAAAAACTTAAAACTCGCAGAAAATATGATTTATAACTTTGTTGCCAGGATACCACTCAATACTAGTTCTACAGGCTCTATTATTTTTCCTCATGACATAGAGATGTTAATTAATAAGAAACTCAAAAGAGGATTTCATCTTGAGTGTGTGATATAATTATTTTCCCTTCAGAAAGCTTACAGAATGTGCCAACTCTCTTTTTAGAAAAATTACACCAGGAAATAAAGGATAATTATGTTGGTGGCATACTTCTTTTTCTTTTAGGTCAAGAAAGATGTCATGTGGGAGGTATTGCCAAACAAATTGCATGATGAATTAGATGACGTAGCATGAATGAACTCTAAAGAATCTTCCACATCGTAAAAAGTCCATCACTGCTTTAATTATACGTAAACTGGAAAGAGGGAGAAAAAAAATTCTTTGTATACACACTTACTTCAGTAAAAATGCATCCAGTGTGGCACTGTCAAGTTCATGGACTTCATGGGAACAGCAGTACAATGCTGGTCATTTGGAGGTGGGTTGCCAACATTTCTGCATAAGCTTATTGGTATTTGAGTTATTTCACCACTTGGCATCAATTAAGTTCAAAAGCCTGTTTCTAACAGTAGACTTTATTGTACTGGGGCTGCACAGAATAGCAAAACTAGTTCACCCTCACACAGCAAAGGGCAGAGTGACTCAGAAGAATATGCAAAGTGATTCTACTTGGTTGATTTTCATTTGTCTCCAAAACAAAAACTCTCAGTCACTAAAATGTCATGACAAGTCAGACAAATGGTAGCTAGTCCCTTGAAAGTATATTTTAAAAGTTAAACCTCATCTGAGAAAGGCCCATTAACAGATAGGGAAATGTTTACAGGATTTAGATTGTGCTTTATATGATGTGCTCAACCTACAAAAAAAAAAAAAAAAAAAAAAAGAGAGAAATTAAATATTCTGTAGAAAACAACTGAATTTATATTAAAAAAAGTGATTAAAAATTAAATTAATGTAGGTGGTATGGTCATAATCAGCTAAAACCATCATCCTAAGATATATTTTATTTCTCATACACTGATATTAGAGGGTCAACTTTTACAATTTTGTGAACATCAACATTTGTTTCATTCACTTTTTTGTTTTCTTGTTTGCTTTTTTAATAGTGGATGTGTTTAATTATAAAGTATTAATCCTTTTCATAGTGTTTAAAAGTGAACAGATTTGTTTGGTATACTTTCTGACAAAGTAAATGATTTTCCAAACCTGCCATTAGTTGTCTTTTGTTGCATTGTTTGTATCTGGTCTGGTGGGATGCTAATAGAATTATGTCTATGGGAGACAAAAATTGGAAAAGGTTTTGGTTTTAGTAAATACATTTAGATGTTTTTTTTTCCTATAGTCTGAAAGACTTCCAAAGAGTATCTCTTGGTAGCATCTTTACTTGTAGGGAGTGACAGATTAGAGAGAAGTTCAGGGAGAACCAAGCCTATGAGGTTACATCATTACAGAGTAGACTGCATTGGGCTAGCTCATCTACCTGTTTTTGTTTTCTTCAAGCCAAAATTCTTCAGACAGGACCTGGAACAAATATGTAGGCTCACCAGAGGATGCAGATACATAGCTTTTATTACCTAGCTTCCAAGACAGATTCAAAAAGCTCAGTACTGAGGGAATATTAGCCACTCTATTGAGCAAAGTGAGGAGGAGGTAAGGAGAAACCTGAGCCACCTGTGGGTGGTGGAAATCAAGACAGACTCCTTTGCCTGATCTGAGGCATGATGGGCATGTTTGTCATACAGGATCAAGACCCAAATCTTTAGCAGGAGATCCGCCAGAGAATGCAGCAAGATGGAAAGTGTCAGGAGGCAGCAGGAGCATGGCTGCATTCCCAAGATGGGTGGGTGCAACGTAGCCAGGCCATCACCTCACCCAAAAGCACAGTCCCACGGCTGAAGACAGGTGGCCAGGACACTCAGTTGTTGGCTGCAGAGCCTGAAAGCATTGGCCAGGGCATAACAATAAGCCCTATCAAAAACTAGTGTAGGACATAAAAGCACCTGAGGACACGATGAGGGGCAGGCTGGTCTGTGGGAGTATTGGGGCAGGAACAAGGGCTCTGGATTGGCCAAAATGGCATCCTGTGCCTATGAGCAGGGACAGTAAGGCTGGATAGTACCCGCAGACCTCTGACAGAAAGTTGTTTTTAAAAGTAAAAAAAAGAGTTTAGAGTGCAATATAATACAGCTTCTTTCTTTACAGCAGTGACCCAGGAGACAGGGTATCTTAATCCAACACTTTCCTCTCCTAAGATTAGCAGAACTAGAACAAAAGCAATGCCTCCTCCTCCTGGCAAAGTAAGGGCTACTAGTGTGTGAGTGTGCTTCTGAGGCACTAGTGTTCAATAAGTAGGAATCAGCACACTTCCCATTTTGTATGCACCTTTCCAAAGTTTATTTTGTTTGTTTGGTTGTTTTAAAACCAGACTGAGGCGCCTAACAATTTCTGGTGTTCCCAGATATATGTAGCAGAAAAGGGAAGAAAGTTGGTAAGTTTAGGCAGTAGGGCTGAGGCAGAAGCAAACACTGAATCAAGCCCCAAGCCTACAAGCAGAAAGAAATGAAAGTGCGAGAAAATGACTCTACCATTAGCACACGAAGAATTTCAGAAGCAAGAGGTGTAGGAAAAAGTTGGGGTGACCAGCAGGTTGCCATTCCATATTTTCCCCATGATGGCTCCCTCCCTCATGTCCCATTTGGCAGTAATGTTCTGGAAGAAAGTAAATGGACATGTAAATGGCAAACTTTGTGCTACCTCACACCACGGTAATCTCTTGTGAGCATTGCTAACAAAAAAGATGGCAAGTGGTATCTCCTTGCACCCAGTTAATTTCAACAACCTGCTGTATTGCTTTTGCCAGCAGACCACTGCATAAAAATTGTGATGGACAAATTTATGTCAAATCATGATATGAGTGACATGTCATAGCCCAGCTCCATTAAGGCAATAAAGTATTTATTTTCTAGGAAGAGCATCTGTGTATCACATATATTTTATTTGTGGTTATTTTATTTTATTCTATTTTTTATTATTTTTTATTTTTACCTCATTGTATAGTCCTGTGCAGGGCTAAGGGTTTGACTTGATGATCCTTGTGGGTCCCTTCTATCTCAGCATGTTCTGTGATTCTGTGTGATTCTGTATATTTCTGGTTTAGGTTATACAATCCTAGAAGCAGTAACAAGATACTCCCTTATCCCTCTTCTTGTACCACCCACATCCAATTCACACCTTCAATTTCTGCTTTGTACAGTGCTGTGAGAACTGAAAATGCTTGGAAATACTAAACCATAAAGCCTTCTGATCTGGATAGAAAGCACAGTACCTGGGGAATTAAATGGCTTGTATAACATTTCACCAAGCAAAGGTGGGGGTCGCTTCAGAAAGATTAAAGTGAACACCCTCAATTTCTACAGTCAAAAGATTAATATTTACAGAAGTTACTAAAATATTTTTGTTTTATTCTATTCTGACTATCCCCTTAGTCTCTGATTTATACATAACTAATCTGAAAAACAAACAAACAAACAAAAACTTACATGTTTTATTTTCCTACCAGTTTTGCATAAACCTTCGCTTGTTACACTAGAAATCTGTTTTGCCATTCAACACGAACTATTGTACAAACTATTACCTTTTCTTGCTGCATACGTCAGACAAAGTGTGCCTATGTCCTGGCACAATATCTTGGTATCTTCCCTGTTAGATAAGACAAGAGCTCTTTTGTGAAAGGTCTGCCTTCCAAGAACTGCTAAGAAAGGACACGGGAGAGCTCAGAAAGTTTCATCTACACACAAAAAGTATTTGAACTCTAACAGAACTGTGGCTCCTTAATCTAAGGCTTATAGGGAATTTACAAAGAGCACATTCCCTTCAGGACATGCCTGTAATTCCCATTATCATCAATGGGGGTTATAAGCAAGTCGTAACAAAGAATAAACCCTTGTGTGTTAGTGCTGCCCCTGTTTAACAGTGTCTAAATCAATACCAATGATTTGACAGTTTTACTTTAAATATATTCTGACTCATTTGAAATTCACTTTGCACTTAACTAATGAAAGAGTACATTTTAATCCTCCTAACGAAAGGATATAGAACTGCCATTGGAGCCCGAGCCAAAACTCACAAAGTCAACAGGAAACTTTCACTCATCTTAGAAAACTTAACAAATAGCACACAGTTCATCATCACTAAAAAGATTGCAATGCTATTCTGATGCTTAACCACGTAAAACAGAGCTGCTACTTTAAAAGGAAAGTTTCTATATACCTTGTTCCAGACTTCAGAAAACATAGCTAACAATATACAGAACAGAGGAGTTTACAAATACAGCATAAATGTGGAGGAGAGAAAAGATGCTAAAGGGACTATTTGATGTCCTTTGCTCAACATGTTTCTCCCAACACAACCTCTATTATATTTCTAAAAAAATGTATAGCAAGCACCAGGCTGAAATAGAAAAATCAGACCATGGAATAGACAACCACGTATAAAGACCTTTGTATAGGGAATATGGAATTTTACTACTGATAGAAGTCATTTTCCAGACTGTCCTGGAAAAGATGAGACATAGAGGAATGTGTTCACACACAAAATTTGAAAGTTATAACAGATTTACAATATAAAGGTTCTTCTGCTGGTTCATGCGGAAATCACTGTCCTTCTGGATGTAAATAAATATAGCTACTACAGGCAGCACTGCAGCTAAAATATTCTTAGTAAGATTCTTCCCAAGGAAACATGAACACAGAACTCCCAAACAACTTCCTATCTGAATTTAGTCACAGATGTAATTTCAGTGTAATATGAGGCAGGTTTCCATTAAACCTACATAAAAATGTACACAAATTCTGTACAGATATATTTCTAACTAGACACCTTGACATCATCTGGAACACAAGTAGGATCTCTGAGTTTCAGCAGTAATCAGACTTCTGTTCAAGCACTTATGTTTTCTATTATTTAATCTTTCACACCAGTTTTTAAAAGAAAATTATTGTAACACTAAAGTTCACAGGCTGGAAAAAGGAAGTTAATACTGTTCTTTTAAAAAGCAGTTACCAATCTGTGCCTTCAAAATGCAGTTTTTTATTCAATTCAGTTTAAGTAATTGCTTCATTCCTTAAAATTATTTTATTCTGAAAATTTCTTTTCATAGAGAACATCATCTACACATGTTGGAAGATCACTGTCTATAAATTATGTACTACATAAATAGTAGTGTATAATAGCTCTACTTGAATCAATATGTATTATTTATAGTGTCACAGGTGAAGTACTAAAAGAAATTATATAGTCTGCCAAGAATCTTATTGTAAAAATAACTTGTCTTAAATGCTAAACATATGTACTGTTGGTTTTTTTTTTTTCCTCTGCTATTTGGATATTTTTAATTGTAATAAAATATGTCAAAATAAACAACAACATTAGTACTTCTTATTCGCCCTACGGCAACTCTACCATGAATCTCTCATTTATGTTCTTTTATGTTCTTACATTATAAGCTAGGAGCTAGTCCTGATCTCATTTATGTTACCTTTTAAACTGGTGGAACATCCTGAGCACTGTAGAAACTACTCCTGATCTACACCAGATGACACACAGACAAACGAGGCATAGCTTTTCTGTACTGGTCTCTGTGCTGTGTTCCTATTTCTAAATCTGTGCTGAATACTGAAGTAGCACTTGCAGTATTTAATGTTCTAAAATGAACTCCAATCAATATCTTTGCCCTATATTTCTGCTGAAAATCATACTAGTGTGGTAACAAAGCAAGGCATTTTCTCTAGCATTCCTGGTATTTCACAGGGAGAAAATGTATACTGATTAATTTATCTCTAATTACACAAATTCTTTATACTTTCAACAGTTGTCATTATTTGTGATAAGAACAATAGAATCAATCAATTCAAAATGGGACTAGAGTATCTGCTTCTTAAATTACATTATAGATCTCTTTCCTGTTCAGATGGTTTAATGTATCAGTATCACTTTGTACTTTGGGGCACTAATAATCTTGAACTATCAAGAAAGCAAACATGGCAACAATTTGGTTGCTTTCTTCAGTTGTTGCCACCATGCAGAAACTAAAAGATAAAACTTAGGCACATGCGCCTCAACCTTCATGTAAGTATTTATGTATGCTTATTAAATATGCTTGTTCATTAATTAGAAGTGCATAATCCTTCATTCATGAGAAGAGTATAAATTTTTAAATTCAGTCAATTTACTAGGAAATAGAACACACAGGTATCAGCTCTTTGTAAGAAAGCTTTCAGCTTTCAGCATATTTTATTGCTAAAAATAGATTTATTATTATTATTATTATTATTATTATTATTATTAACAAACTACGTGTCTTATTTCTAATGCCCTTAAACATTAAAGGGCTCTGTAGTGATCTGCAGGCATCTCTCCAAGTTTTTGGCACAACTCTGTAAGAGAGCAAAACGATGGAAATCATCCCATGCAGAACTTGATGTGCACATCTGGAGGTTTTCAGATCTGCCACCCTCAGTGTTCACCCAATCAGTTACCTGGTATCTAAATTTGAAAATACACTATTGGTTCAAGGTGCCTTATTCTGGATGCAAACTGCACCAGATATTTGCAGATATTTGGTCGTTTTCCAGCTCAATTTTCAGAGTCTGATCTCAATAATTGAGAACAGCATTTTCTGAACTCAGCAATTTATTATCACACCAATCGAACCCTTATGCACAATCAAGGAAGAAAATGAATGCAGAATACCCATGTAACACCCACCATAACAACAGCCTCAAAAATTAATAAAGTGAGAATCCAGTTTTCTTATTCTGGAATAATCTTAATTTTTGTAAGAGAAAAATAGTAAATAGTAAAATGATTACATATGTAATATTGACTTTACTGTTGCTCAGGAGTACTGCTTCATTTCTGAAATTTCATGTTGTTGGTATGAAGAAACCATGACATTTTAAACTTTAAACAGCATGAGACATGTGACAGATTTTGCTTTTGCAGAAAATGTTTTGTGGAATTAAAATAATTCAGATTGGACTAGATCCATATATCATTCCTCTGAATAACACCAGCCCAGCAATCTTTATGGAGGAGGACATGGGTTTAAAATCTCAGAGAGGAAAAATTAAAAAAAAGGTAAATCTAATCCCTCTGTCTTGGGGAACACTGGTTATGCTTCAGGGTTTTTTCATTTCTAGTAGAGCTTTCACATAAGCTGGTGAGACAACAGGACCAAATCACATTGCAGTTAGCACAATCAAATCAATTAGTTACACTCTCTTTCAGAGATATACTGTTCTAAAACAAAGCTTTCTGCACTTGTGTTAGCAAACAGTTAAACAAGGCAGCAGTGTGCACTGAATATAGGAGGAGATCTTTGCTTGGATCTGTCTTCTATATGTTGTCTGATAGCTGTATTTTCTTGGTTTCAGCAGGGATAGAGTTAGTTTTCTTCCTAGTAGTTGGTACAGTGATGTGGTTTTAGGGTTTAGAATGGAAATAATATTGATAACACACAGATGCTTTAGCTGCTGCTAAGCAGCGTGTACACTAAGCCATGGACTTTTCAACTTCCCACCATACCCCATCAACAAGGAGCCTGGGGGGCCAGGGGGCACAAGATGTGGGGAGGGGACACAGCGGGGACAGATGGGACCCAAAGTGGCCAAAGGAATATTCCATACTATATGGCATCATGCTCAGTATATAAACTAGGGGGAAAACTGCCTGGGGACCTCTGCTCAGGAACTCACTGGGCATTGCTCAGCAGGTGGCGAGCAATGGCAGTGTGTATTGGGTTTTTTTTGTATATTTATATTCTAATTATTTTAACATTATAATTATTATTGTTATTATAATAATAATTATTATCCCTATTAAACTGTCTTTATCTCAACCCATGAATTTTACTTCAGGGTTTTTCTCTCCCATCCCAGTGTGGGAAGGAGTGAGTGAGTGGCTGTATGGCGTTTACCTACCTGTCAGGTTAAACCAGAGCACATATGTTTAGCCAGCCCAAACTGGTCTATCCACCTCGACGAATTCCATACTGTCCACCTCCTAGTGAGGTCCAAAGTTTTTTATTCACCAAGGCAAGGCCCTTTGCCTGACATGTTTGTGCATTCATATGATCTCTTCTCTTTAACACAGGAGGTTCTCTTTGTCCCTCACTCCCTTGCTGTCTTTAGTTCTGCATACTCAATATCCATTCCTGCTCACCCAAGGGTTCCCATCAGCTAGAAAGCAGAGAGCCCTGTGGTCTTCCCTTCCGCATTAGACCACACTTCCATCTTCATCCAGCTTTTAATTTGACAGTGTCCTGCTACCAACATCTTTTTTTCTTTCAGCATGAAAACATTCTGTTTTGCTGCCATGCCAAAAAGCCTTGCAAGAATGCTACTGAGGGTCTTGATGCACTCACAAAACCTGAAGTATTAAGAACACAGCTCTGCTATATAAGTAGCAGAGAATCACAATCTGCGATATATTTTCCTTCTTTTTCTAGTTTTATTTCTTTATTGAACCAGTAGGGTTTTGTTCACTGACACCAAGAACATTTCCTGGTGCAGACTTGATTCAGAAATACCCTTATAAAATACACACAGAGGTGTATAGTTCACCTGAGTATAAATTCAGCCAAATATTTGAGCTGGAGAAAGACATACCCAAGAATCATTACACTGTTAGCCTCACAATAGAAACAAGGCTACAGGAGTAAGCAAACACCTTTCTTTGTTTCATACTTCCTGCAGTTGAAACTATAGCTTACATAAGATAATTTATCTACATTTGTTTTCTTGTTCACATGCTTTTCCAAGTCTGTAAACATACCAGAAAATGAATTTTATAGAACTTGATTTGAATACTGAAGATGATACTTGGAAGTTTACTAAACATTTTACAAGGAAGGACGCAATAAAATGTAGCAGCTTTAAGCAGTGTTAGCTACACCGTATCGTGCTGGCATCCTCTTCTGAGAAAAACCTGATTTCCCTGTTTTCATGATTCTCTATTATTGTCTTGCAAACAATTATTTTTAAAAGTAGCAGGAACACTGTTAACACAGTAGGGTTAATGTGTTTCCATAGAATCTTCTGTTGGACTGAGAAATTACCTCTTCTATTAGAATTAGCCATTCTAATATTGTTAGAAAAGTCTCAGACAATACAAATTTTCCCTGACACTGTAGAGAATAAATACCATATGAATCTGCCAAACCAAGTTAGGTAATGGCTACACATTGCTATGAACAACCTAAGAACTTTATCTGGCATGTGCACAGCGTTTCAACCAGAACAAATATTTTGCAACTCAGTCTATTTCTAATGTAATTAATTGTTACAAATGCATAGTTAGTTTGGCGAATCTTACCTATTTCACTAAATCCTTAAGAATCAGAATTTGATCATTTTTCCTGCTCTTTTTCTCCTCAGAAAACTCATGACAAAAACCCCAACAGATTAATGTTTTCTGGCACAATATAACAATAAAGACTCAAAAGCTGAAAATTCTACAAATCTCAATGCACATTGTTGTACAAAAATCTCAGGGTGTTAATAAGCAATCTTGTTATTTCTTCTCCTGACCAGTGAAGTCTAACAACAGTAATTATTCTCTTTACCTGTACAGTTCTCTCTGCTACAAAATCCAGACTGAAAGGGAACAACAGCATTGGTTTTGTTAGTTGTCTTTCTTTTACTGTATCTGAAAAACACATACTAAATACAATGTTCCATTCAGTTTGGTAAGAAGAGGGAAAAGAAGTCTATTTAAAAAGAATTAAAAAAGACCTAATTGGAATTATTGTGTACAACCTTCTTTGCTGAAATAAAGCTGTTGATTGTTCTATAGGCTGTGCAGTCTTTCAGTAACAGCAGAAAGTGACCTTTATGAAAGATTATCTGAATTAACAAAAATGTGGTTTGTAATTATGACATAATCACCCCTTACCACACAAGACATGCATTAAAATCCTGAATCAGTGTTTGCTGAGCTAAAAAGATGCCTGGTCTACAAAAAAACCCAACCAACCAACCAAACAGAACAGAAAACAAAGGCTCAGTAACAAAAGGTTTTATTTAGTGGAAATGCATAAAGAGGTAAGTATCTCAATAAAAAATGAAGAAGTCAGATGTGAAACAAATTTCTATGTTCCTTAACACTGGGAGGCTGACAGTTGATGAAATTCATTTCTGTTAAGAATAAATATATATGCACTTTATAATGTTCCAAGCAAAGTATTATTAAGAGATTGCTCAGCTATGAATAAAAATCACAGCAGCAACAGGAGATACCTAGATGAGTTTAGTCTGTGTACCAGTGTTTTTTTTTTTTATTAGGTGGTTCTTTACAGTAACTGTGAAAACTCCTTTATAGCTGATCAGAAATGATAGTGTGAATGAAAAGTTTAAGAATTAAGCTATTAAATGACCTCTGAACAATCTTTTATCAGGTTGATAGGCATACAGTATATATATACTACTGAAGCAGTTAATAGAGAGTTGAGCGTGCTTTAAGAAGAAAAAAAAGGATTTTTCTGCCTGATAAAGCACAGCTGCAGAAGTCCTTATTGCTGTTCTAAATGTGAATTGGCATGAAAAGAGATTTCCTCCCCAGTTTTTAATATTTTATTAATTAAAAAACCCCAATCTTTCCTTGCTTTCATTAAGTGCGGAAAAGCTTCATTAATATAGAAACCGCTCTAAGTTTCTGGCCCTTACAACAGTTCTCCCATGACAGCAATAGTGACATATCAACAATCAGTATTCTGCATCCTAATGGTGGTTTCCAAGCAAGCCTCATAGTTCAGAGGGGGGCAGTAAAAGCTTATGCTTTCCCTTTAAGGCTTACTTGATGTCTTTTGGCATTCTTTTATAATTACAGCTTTTACTGTAAGCACTGTACTGAAGGCATTGTGCTGCAATTGAGTTCTGTGAAATTATTTGAGATCAGTGTAAATGCCACTTTTTAAACAACTAAACTGGTGAACATTTACTTTCCTTTAAGAATACAATCACAACTAGAGCAAATATGCAATTAACTATCAAAATAAAATGCTGGTCTGGGAGATTTGGACAATTTTCACACAATGGCATAACTATAACTCTGTCCCTCTCCATTTCCAAATTCCATCTAAAGTCTCCAAGCAACAACAGATTACACTCACACATTTCTTAGAGTTGTGAAAAGTATGTATAATGGAAAAAAAAAAAAGTATTAAACATATGATTTTTAAGCGCTGAAGATACTAGGTTTGTAGGAGACAAATACCTAAAATATTGGTGTTGTATGCATGAATGGAATGCCTCAACATATACGAAACATACTGGATGAGGATTTGCCAATAAGATGGAAAGGACTGAGCAGATGTGCTTTGCACCAAATGATTTTCATATTTCAGTGTGACAAAATAGATGAGCCACATAAAGCTTAATTTCAGTTGCAAATTGCAAGCTGGAATAAGTTCCAGAATAGTAAACAATTAGCTGCTTTATTTTCTTTTTAATAAGACTAAATTACCAGATAATATCTACTGGCATCAACTTGGCTAATAAAAATCTGTTTAATAGGATTTGCCATTTTTCCAGTTGCTATCATGATCAGCTTTGCATTTTGATTATCTTTAAACTTTGCCTCAATTTTCTCATAGAAAAGCTCTCAGTAGTAATTGCTTTAACATTTATTCCAGGTCAAGTGGTTAAGTATGAATAATGATGTGTCAAAAATGTACAGTAGTGCTGTCAATAGAGCAATTACCATTTAGCTAGAGATTATTATGGCACAAGAGCACATTAACTGGGCACAGTAAACAGAACAACAAAGAAAGAAGGAGCAAAGGGAACAAACCGTTTTCAAAACCTGCCAGTGTTATACAGTGTGTGTTACTGCCAGATATTAGTTGTTACATAAGAGCAATTAAGTCTGCAATCAGCTTCACTCGGCAGCATTGGATTGGAATGTTTCCAATTAGAACAAGAAGTTAGAAGCATGTTTCTAGAACATGGGTTTAATTTTTTAAAACAATCTCAAAATGGCTTTGTTTTCCCTTGCGCATTTTGCATTGCCGTTTGGAAACTGATTGCCAACTGGCATTGTGCTTAAGGCTTACCCAAATCACTAGGCAGCACACTAATGAAAATACAGCATATGTTTGTCTCTGGTCAGTGGTGCTGGTGTAAAAGCTAACATTTTTTCCCCTACATTTTTGATAGAAGGGATGTTATGATTTGATGCCACCTTGCAATTTAATGCATTACTGATTAAAATGAAAAAAAGTTTAAAAGAAAATCACAGGTTGATACGTGGTTTTCTATACCCTCCAATAGCAATCACTTTGGTATTATTCCTTTAATTACAGCAGCATCAAAACTATGAAGTTCTGCCTACAAAATACTTATTTGTTCAGGTATATCTTTAGATAGATCTCTAACCCTACTGAACACATGAAAATTGCAGTCTGGCAGACCACAGAAGTGTGTCCTTTCAAGAACTTAATGTATTCAAAATTATTCCTGTAAAAACATACATACATACATACATATATATAAATAAATAATCTTACTTTCTGCATGTCTTATTATTCTAACTCCTCCTGTTCTCAGCATGGGGCAAGATGATCCAAATTAGTGTGTTGCTTCGATTGCCTCTGAGTAGTAATTAGAAAACTTCATGACATTCCACTACTAGACAGAAGCAGGAAGGCACTCCTTATCCTGAGAAATTTACACGTGTTTCAAAATTAGCTGATGCTAAACTTCAACATGGAAGTGGAGATACAATTCCACTAGCTCATTCTGTATATCCATTATGTCTGTAGCTGAACAGACATTATGAACTATGTTGAGCTTTTGTAAATGGAGCTGACACTGGATGTCACTTCCAGATGCAGGCTTTACTGAATATCCAATGCCTGAGAAATATGGTCAGCTTATGAGCTCCATGTTTTCGAACTATGAATATTCTCCCTATATTCAACTGCAAATTATTTTAGTTAACCTCCACTGCCAAAAAACCCCCAAACAACCCAAAATGGAAAAAAATAAAAATGTACCCTTGCCAAGAAGGAGCATTTCACAGGAAGTAATTACTTTTTTTGAGAAGTGGGAAAGAGATTAAATCTTTATTTCTACCTATACTTGTGACATTTTCCGTGACATCAGTATAAAATATTTATAAATGAGAGAATTCAGTACTACCTAAAGAAAGTAATTTGTGGCCTTGAATTATAATGCTAAATATTTTTGTCTTTAGGTAAGTTTTAGAACTTTAGGCCATGTAGGTGCCATTCAGCCAGTTCTTCAAGGAAAGCTTAAAGTAATTTGAATAAAAACCTAATTGCAAATGAACTAAAACTTTGAGTTTTCCCTGCTTCCATGGCTTTACAATCTCCTGTGATACATTTTCTGAATTGGTCTCTCATAGTATCTGAAACTTTTCTCAGTCCCTCATGAATTGCCAACATAATTACTGTGTTCTTTTTTACACGGCGCCTGTAATAAGCACTGTGATCTAATGATAAGCACCTTCAAAAATCAAGTAACCACACACAGTCTTTTGAATTCTAATTATTACTGAAACCTACTGTTTTCTCCTGTGAACTTGATCAGATTGCTAACAGAACTTATATGACGAAAATTGAGAAAATCAGATGTAAAATCTATAAAAATTTAAAATTAATTTTTATGTGCCTATATACTGTAAATCAGCCAGTGTCAGTAAGCAGCAATTTGCATAGGATTGTTTCCTATTATATTAATTGCATTAAACATGACACTGCAGTAGACAGTAGACTTGTAGTACAGTCTTCTCTGATATTGAAACTTTTCCTGTACTAAGAAAGACAGTCAAGAAGTTTATTTTAACCTTCAGGATTTTTAAAGGATGGAATACATTTGTCTACTGCCTTTATAAATAATTTGAAAGTAGTTTCTAATAGCTGGAACATTAGAGAATATGAGTCTCTGATTCAGACTCAGGACTGAAGTGCTCATAAACCTGTGCAAAACAGGAGATGGTACAAGCTACCACTTAACAGCAGCTAAATCTCATAATTCTATCCTGTATATCCCATACCTCGCCTCAGTCCACACACACTGGTTACAGGAAGGTGACAGAGGTGACAGGAATTCAGTTTGGAGCTCTTTGGAATTTACCTAAGTTTTTATGTTATGGCTTTCCTCACTAAAGGAAGCAAGACAGATTTGATTCTACTGTTTGAAAATAAATTAAAATTACTTTGATTGAGTTTAATGATTATGATCTGCATGATTAAAAATCATGTATAAAATCTGCCCTCTGCCTTGTAGAATCTATTACAAAGAAACAAATTAGAACAGTGTTAGCAGGGATAGAGGCAGCTTCAAGGAAACTTGAGGAGTTCTGAAGGAAGATATGAAGAGATGGTCAAGGTAGCCATAAGACGGAGAAGAAAACAGTTCTTCAAAAACATAGAAATAGAAAAAAAAATAAAAGTTTTAAACTGTATTAATAATGAGAAATAGTGAAGTAATTTAGGAGAAACATAAATACACTTCCATCTTAATAATCCCATATAAGTCATTGTGAAAATTCATGCAGTAGAAGGTGATTGTAAAAGTGCTATTGTGCTTGCTTAAACTTTACAATCATCTTTGGTTTTACAGGAGGGATTCAGTGCTTTATATAAAAAAATCTTGAACTACTAATTTACTGTCCTAATACACTGTCTCATTTAAATAGAAACACTAATCATATTAAATGATCAAAAAATGCATGAACATGGTTATACAGAGTATCAGAAGTAAAATATTGTGCTGGTTTTGTGAAGTAAGATTGTCCTACTACATAATTTGGAACAAATACATTCTCTCCATGTGGAAACAAAGCAAAACTTTCAAAATTATAACAGTTTTCTAGTATATATATATATATATATACATGGTATGTTAAAAAGGTTTAAATTTCTACACATTTACCTTAGGATAATTTAATGCATATGCAAAGGAATATAAAATAAATAAAATAGAAAAAATATAATAATAAAATAAAAATAAAACCCAAACAGTGAAAGGACTGGAATCTAAAATAAAAGAAGGAAAGTTCATTAAGCACAAAAGATTTTAATCTTGAGTAATACTATAAAGTGAAACAACCTTGTACAATACCTAATCTGCTTAGCTTTGTGTTTTAGGTACAAACTCCTAAATGGCATGGGTAATATAATAAAAAATTATTAAGAAAATTGTATTAAAAATAAACGTGCTATTTGAAGACAATATGTCTATATTGTTTTTGCTTTGAACAAACTCATCTTTCTTTTTTCTGGAACAACATAAGATTTATTTGCATATATTTTTCCTTGCAAAGATTTTTTTCTCCTAGAAATTTGTTTTTCATTCTTGTGAAATAGGTTTACCTTGGAAGTAGTGAACAAACAGAATTTAAAAAAAATTTCAATTATTCGCATTGAACTGAACCTCTGATAGTTTTTTTAAATTAACCCTTATCCTTCCTCTCCCAGTCTCAAAATCTAATGCCATAAGAGATTGTATTTATGTTAATCAAAATAAGTCAGGAATAAGTGTAAATTAAAGGAATGCTAATAGAAATTACAACTGGAAAAAATGTACTGAATTACATTAAAAATTCCATAATGGATTTAATTAGGAATAATTTTCTAGATTCTAACATACGTTCATGTTTTTTTGAACAAGTAGTGTTATATAGTAAAACCTGTAGTAGTATTTAAGTATAACATGTTGCATCAGAAATATCATGGTTAAAAGCTCCTTAACAAAACCCCTTACATCTTTCACCTTATTTTACTCATAAATACAGTAATAAAATAGGATTTGAAATTATTCAATAAATTAAAAAATTAAATGTAAACATATGCCACTATGAAAATGCTATAGAAAGGAAGCTATACAGTATTTCCAGATGTTGTTTTCTTATGTTGCCTTAGGTGTGTTAAGTGCTTTGCAAATATAAGAGAAAAATCAGGCCTCTTATGATACAGAAATAAAAATTATAGTGTTAATGACATACAAAAGTGGAAGCTGAAAGAATATATAAGAGTGTTCACATAGGTGTAGTGGTTATGTGGAAGGCTAGGGAAGCCATAGAAAATCTTGTCATTCCTGTCCCTTTCAATACACAACTGAAGAACATAATACAACTTACAGTAGAAAAAGGTCCTGAGTTCCCTCTAGTATTTAATAAGCAGATAAAAAAACCCAAACCCATGAAAAACATAATATCCCTAAATATCTATAAATAGACCATTAATAAAAACCTTACCAGGAAAATCTGCCATTTTCCTGATACCTAATGACTAAAAGGCATGACTAAAAGTTACCCATTTTATCCTATTAATGTAATTGAAGGTGCCATTCCTCCAGAAAGCCCTAA
The DNA here is from genome assembly GCA_035583135.1 of Lophotriccus pileatus. NCBI lineage: Eukaryota > Metazoa > Chordata > Aves > Passeriformes > Tyrannidae > Lophotriccus > Lophotriccus pileatus. The sequence continues at coordinate 39,525,300 of JAWWES010000133.1, read as the reverse complement.
TCCTTAAAAAGGAGAAAAAAAAAAAAAAGTTGGATTAAACCGTTTCATGAAGTCATTTTCTTCTTACACTTCAGCTTAAGTCAATTACTGAGACTTTAAGCGTGGATTTTTGATTGCTGATCTACACCAACTCTAACCATCTCTCATCGTGTCTTAGGTCAATCATCACACTGAATGAAACACCAAAGATTAACCATATTTAAATAAACATCTTAGACAATATCATACAAAACAGAATGCGATAATAATTATCTCATGCTCAAAAGTTAAAAATTCAGTGCCAATATTTTTTTTTCTTCCTTTCTCCTGGATTATGCAGTAAAATTGGATTTGTTGTGCCTTTATTAAAAAGAATTCCTCATAACTTTCAGATTCTTATGCTCATTAAACACTATTGTCTACATATAGAATGTCACTAAACTTCCAGGTCGTTACACTTCTTTTTACTTTTATCTTCTCCCCATACTTTTGTATATCATAGGATCACAGAATCATTCAGGTAGGAAAGAACCTCAGTAGTTACCCAGTTCAGACTCCTGCTCAAAGCAGAGCTTACACGAATTTCACATCAGATTGCTCAGAGCTTTGTCTAGTTGGGCCAGAGCTCCCACAGGCCTTCTACATCCAATACTTGATTATTCCTTTAGAGGAAACTTTTCTTTATCTAGTCAAAGCCTGCCCTGCTTTGGCTTATAACTGTTGTCTCATTGTCCTGCCATCCAACACTGTGATGAGCCTGTCTCAGTTTCTTACTAACCATCCTGTAGGTATGGACAGGATGCTACTAGCTCTCTCCAAAGCCATCTCTTCCTCCAGGCTTAACGGTAACAATTTCCTTTGCCTATTCTCATAGCATCTTTAAAGCCAAATGTTTCTTGTCTTCCTCACACGGAACCTCCTCATGAGGGGAAGTGGAGGGGCAGGCACTGATTTCTCCTGTTTGGTGACCAGTGACAGGACCCAAGGGAACAGCACAAAGCTGTATCAGGGAAGGTTTAAGTTGAATATTAGGAAAAGGTTCTTCAACCCAGAGGGTGGTTGGGCACTGGAACAGGCTCCCCAGGGAATTGGTCACAGCACAAGCCTGACAGTTCAAGAAGCATTTGGATGATACTCTCAGGCACACGGTGTGACTTTTGGGGATGGTCCTGTACAGGGCAGGAGTTGAACTTGATGATCCTTGTGGGACCCTTCCAATTTCAAGTCAGATTCTATGATTCTACAAGTCTGGTATTATCAGGGCTTTGTATACCACTTGTTTTTCATGTTCATACACATTAAAGATTGCTGTCAACCACAAAACATCTTTTTTAATCACCAAGAAAATTTATTTAAATTGTCTGAAGAATTTGGAAATAGTGTATTAAAGTATTTCTCTGCTGAAGATGAGTAGTGACACTCAAAAAATCCTAAACTCTGCTTGTAAAATCAGTGGTCATATGTAGTTCATGACTTCCTAACTTTCTCATTTAGTTTTCTTAGTCACTGATAAAATACTTTTAATCAGCCACCAGGACCTGGATGCATTTGAATCCCCCTCTCTTTTGAAGAATAGTGGAAGAATACTTTCAGGTCAGTCATGTGATCCATGTGATACTTTCTCAAATTATTTTCCAACTCTCATTAAAATGAGATTGAGTAGTAGGCCAAGATGCAGACCACTATGCCCAGAGTCAGAATATATGTTCAGCCTTGGTGCATTTTTATGACAGACTAACAAGATCCCATGATGCATACATTGAATGCATCTTCCCCTTTAGCTTGTGCTGCACAGGATAAATCTATAAAGAAGGTAAGAAAAGAATGAGGCTTCTCTTCAAGAAGAAAAAAAGCATATCAGCTTGCAGCTTGTAACAAACCAAGAAGAGGGAATAGTTTTTAACATAATATTAAAAGTCTGTTTAAAATTCAGTGCATCCGGCCTTGGCAGGTGAAGTATCAACTCACTTCACCTTCTGTTTCTTGACAGCTTTTTTCACATTTCCCTTTTAAACAGCTATTTATAAATTGTATGACCCTTTCCAGTCAGGCATGCTATCCAGTAGTATGATATATGGCATGCATATTCTGATAGGAAAAGATTTTTGTTGCATTAAAAGCTAAATAAAATAAACAATTAAACATTTTAGTTCTTGTTAAGTGATAGTAGCAGATGATCAGGAAACGTTTCTTAAATCTTCCTGAAACCTAGCCTGTTTTTGTAGCCTAAGGATCATTTTCAAGATGGTTAAATGCTGCGTTGCTTCAGAATATTACAAAATATTACAGAAACGCATTCAAAAGAAACCTGATATTCCTCAGGTTGCTAACATATAACTTTGAAAATTATATTTTTAAACTTACCATCAACAAAATTATTTATATTCTTATTTTTGAAAATAAAAAATCCCAAAACTTTTCTAGGAAGAGCAAAATTATTTCTCTTTACATGAACAAATGCTGTGTTAGCATATTAGTTTATTTTAAATTTAGATTCAGACATCAGTCACACTGCTCTTTCAGGTCTCTAGGTCTGGATGTCTGCAGCTCTCTTTTAGTCTTATGAGAGTAAATAATTATTTTAAGTTATCATATGAAGTCTTCAAAATGTTCCTTCCAAAAAATGAGAATCATCTAATTGCAGACTTGGATTGGTATTATCTCTTGTTATTTATATATTTAGTATAAAACGCCTTTCAGACTCATTAGAAATTGCATGTGAGACAGGCAACTGTGCTTTTCCATTGCTCCTACATCCTTTGGGCCTATTGTCAGCAAGGGAGTGCAGATGGAAACTGGAGGTTTTCTCCATACCTGTTATATTGTGCAATGTAGGTAGGCAAAACTGTTGAAGAGCTGGAATAGCACCACAAAGCAACATTTCATGATTGTACTGAAGTACGATATTTCCAAGAGAGGAACCTTGCATCAATCAAAATTAATAAAGCTAGTTGCTAAGATGTATATCATTTTACCTGGCACTATTATTAATGTAGTTAAATTCTCTATTTTCTTACAAATCTATTACTTCTCCTTCAGAAAAAGCTCTTAAGACACTGATTAGAAATTGCAACCTTGTACATTTTATGAAACATGTATTATGTCCCTACTGTGTTTCTAAAGAATGAATAGACTATAAAATAAATCTAAATCAATGAAATTAGAATTTAAGGACAGATAAGTGTTACAGCATCCACTTAAAAGGTTGTATTTTCATGACAATTATACTAGAGTTAATTTTTGAAGTGGATTTCATGGTATTTTTCTGAGAATCCCTGCTAGATCTGGACATTGAGAAGTAACACAAATTAATTAAATTAGTGTATTTCTTTTATCAGCACCTATAAAACTTGACAGCTACCATCTCCCTAATGTAAATACAAAGCAGCAGATATGTGTGAGTCATTTACTGTAGCTATATTGCTCCTGCTAATGTATAATGTAAATGATTTAACAATTGCTATGAACACCAGAGCCTTAGGGAGCAGTTGTCCAACATGTTTCCCTCTGACAAGAGCCATCCGTCTTGCTCTTGATGTGTCGGGAGCTTTAACCAGATGCATCATGACCCAGCACTGCTCCTGTGGCTGACCTGTGTAAAATCCTATGTGTATCAGTGGAAAATAAACCCCTTAAATTACAGAGATAGCTCTTACATAGTTATGAAGCTTTAATATAACAGAAGTCAGCAAGGAGAAAAAATAGCTTCTAGCATCTGCAGATCTCCTGTCTCTTTCCGTGCTCTCGAACATTTTTAACTCCTTAAAATTTTTTGAGATACCACTAGTGGAGAAAATGAGATACAAGACACTGGCTGTTTTATAGGCATATAACATGGAAGGTATTTCTGTGATGGAAAAATAACATTGTTCTACATTCCTCTTATCTCCTGTTTTGCTCACAATGTTCTAGTTTTCCTCCATCAGAGATAAGGCCAAATTTGATTAATAATTAATAATAAATGCTTTCTTTTTAAATGGCTTCATCAGCTAAGCAAAAGTGATGCATATGTAGAAAATAAAAACCATAGTTGTACTAAGTAAAAGACTGGAACAACCATAACTGCATTGTTCTATGACAATCAAATGATACTATAGTATACTATACTAATAAAATTCAGTAGGTAAACATCCAAATTAAAACATGACTGTAATATTAATCTAAGTTGTATGTCTTCTACTACAGATGAACAGCTCTGTACACTGACCTAAGACTGAAAAAAGACTTATATTTTATATTAACCTTTCTGTTGTTTTAAATCCAAAGAAATACAGATTATAATTTTCTTTCATAGGAAACCATGAAACAAAGCAATATAGATTATTTCCTTCCATTGTTTAACTCCTATATATTACATTTTAAAGTTTTACAGAAAACCTCTGTAAAATATTATGATGTTCATATGGGAAAAAAAGACAAGTTATGACCTGTTGAGTTACTTTCAAGAAAAATTAGTTCTGGAGGGCTCATTAAAAGGTGGTTTTCAGTAAGATATGCAGCTATTTGCTCTCAGTTTGTTCAGCTTTGAACTGAATTCAGACACCTAGGACATAAGTACATCACAAGGAGGCTGTCCAAATTTTAGATTAGTAAAGAAGGTAAATTTTACCTTGGAAACATGTATTCTGGAGAATTGGAAAGAGCGTATAATATGTATGACAGTTTCGAAATCTAGAATACAAGAATTTCGGTTCAGTTTACAATTAAGTGCTATAAAAACAATGCCAATAAGGATCACTCAAGTCAGAAAATCTAGTTCTCTAAGTTGCAGGCAACAAAAGAAGATTTTTCTAATTCTGAGTAAACACATTTTTTTGACATGGTTTTAGAGTCCACAGAACTTTTTCAACATCTTCTACTAAATGTGAGACCTGAAGGAAAGACCAAAAGCTACAACCATGCTATGACACAGAAAGAGAACAGGAACAATTCAGGATGTTGTCAATATACAAAGTTACTGCAACAGTTAAAAATCTGTGAAATAAAACTCTTATAAACAATATTCTAGTATTGCATATTGTATATTTTAGAAAGGATAAACAGAAAAACCCAAACCTGTTTTTACAATTGTTCTTTTATATCTACAATCTCATCTATCGATCCTACCTTTTTCAGAAGCTATTTCAAAAGCTACCTATTTCAGCAAACCTGATATTCAAGTTATTTTGACGTGACAGTATCTTGCCAGCATGGAGATCAACCTAACCATCATTTTTCTTGTCAATAGATATTTTAGTTTTTCTATTTACACTAATTTTCAATGCATTAGTGTCTTTGAACAGTATATCAACTTAGTTTGACCCTGAATGTATCTAGTGAAGGTTTAGGTTTTTTCATTCTTTGAAGAAAAAAGTCCATTTGTATCCAAGCCAAAATCCCCAAATCTTAGAACCTTACATCACAACTATAAGGGGTCATGATTTAGGACACTGTGTAGCTGATTGTAAAAAAGATAGATGTCTACAACGTAAATTATTTGAAATTATATATTACCAACAGCACAAAAAAAGGAAGTTAATTCAATACATACAAGTACTTCATAGTATGTGGGAAGACCAACTAGTGATTGGAGGCAGCTAGTTTAAGGCACTAGAAATAAGCTTTAAAAAAAAGGAATGCCATCATAAAAACTTCCAAATGACAAAAAAAGGCCCTGAAATAAAGATCATATGTGAAACTGTTAGACTTTCAGTATCTGGTTTGTTAAATTAACAGGTCTAAATCAGGTTTGTAAGATCTCTTAAAAAATTTAAAGAGGAACACCTCAGAAAGGCAACGGCCAAACAACTCTAAAACCTAACTGGGAGCTTTAAGTGTTTGAGCATATAGCAGAACCAGATTTGCAATTCAGAATGCTCTCCTCAAATTAGAAACATAAATGACCTCCTCTCAAGAGGAGAACTAGGGTCACTTCTTGCGTTTAAAATATTCTCAAAAGAGAAGCAAATTGGAGTATTAATATTGCCTTTCTCCTCATATCTCACTACCTAACTCAACTCAACTCAACTCAACTCAATTCAACTCAACAACCAAAGCACCACCAAAATATGGTGAGACTATATTTTAGCCTGAGCTAAAAATCATATTTTTCTCTTGATGGAGAGTAAACAAATTATTATGTGGCATCCTTTTTCCTTATATATAGAGAATGACAATACAAAAGGGCAAGAAAAAATTTTAGCTGCTGGTAAATGGAAGTGGAGGGCCAGAGGAAACTCAAAGAAATATTTTTTTTTACCTGAGCCCAAAACAGCTCTCGGATGCCCATCTGAACAAAATGAGGCCATATCATACTAAAAAAGGGTACCAAAGCAAAAAAAAAACCCTCTACAAAACCCCATCAAAATAAGCTTTCTGTGAAAAGATGAAATCATATATTTATACATATGTTCTCTCACTTGAGAAAAAAAAAAAAGAATAGAAGCCTAAAAGTGACCTAGGACACTGGGAACAAAGGGAAGCTACACAGGCATTTTGGGAACATGATGGAGCAACAAAGATTATTAGTAGTAAAATGTAATACCTAGTAAGGAACTATACCGGAAAGACAGATTAGGCTGGAGAATAACAATATCCATGCAGTGTCATTAATCCTAAAAAAAAAAAAACATTAGTAATCTCCCTTCCAGCTCATATTTCTACTTTAGACCGCAAATTATAGTTTTCTTGAGCCAGCAATTCACCACTTTATTGGCTTTTCACAGATCCCAATCATCTCCATCTTTACTGATAGTTTCCGATGAGGAAATGCATCAAATGTTATGCTGCAGTCCTTACAGATCATAACTATCACATTTTCCTTATCGAAAAAACAAACCCACAAAATTTCTCTTTAAAGCCCCACCACATTTTATCTCGTTCTCAGTTTGATGCCCATGCATGTTTGAAATACTCTTCATTATTCTTTCAAAAATTTGTCCTTTTCCTTGACATCTTGACATTTAAGTGTAAACAATTCTCCCTCTCATCTGCTACTTCTCTAAGTTTTCAGATCACCACATTCTCAAGCAGAAAAGGTTGTGTGTTTTTGGGAGAAGGGAGAAGACACGTACCCTTTGCGTACCACAGGTAGAAAGATTTTATGAGAAAGAAAGTACAACTTAGTCCTTGTAACTCTGCTGGACATATGAAATGTTAGCAGGGCTTCAGGCAAGCATGTTTAGGGAGTGCTCTACATCCCAGTGTGGCACCTGGCCCTTTCAAAAGGAGGTAAAAGCCATGAATGTAGATACATGATAGCTATATTGCCACAAAAGCATCTCCAGGAGAAGCAGGTTATTTCACATTAAAACCTTGATGTGTAACAGCAGACATAATCCTAGGAGTTGTAAACTTCATAGACTAGCATTCTAAACCCGGGGATAAATAACAGATAATATATTACTGCTAATATTAACAGTGTGTCTATTACTATTTTTTATCCTTCAGGTTTTCCACAGTACATCTTTCTTTTTATATACATCTATACATGACATGAGCTATAAATTAGGTAGATTTTTTGGTTTTATTTATTTAGAAAATCTTTACACTTAAGTAATAATAAACAAAGTTATAGCGGAAAGACCTGTTGTCTACTGACACTTGAGCTACTCTGCCACTGTAAAACACATGTTTGTATCGTAAAAAAAAGCAACAACAGAAAATAAGTCAGAAACTGTCACATACTTGCACACTTTCTGGAAAGAATGAGGAAGAGAAGATGTTAAATGCTCTCCAATCCCTCTTTCACATCTTACCTAAAGGATCATTGAGATCCATAAGCTGTTTCTAATTAGTTTCTAATGACCTGAGAGTTGTGCCAGTTTAGCATCTTCTGTATCTCATTTGATTTCCCTTTTGGGCTAAAACGATATCAAGAGGGCTAAAATGAAGATAAAACACCCCTCTATGACCCCTCTGGTTATTGGACCAGAGACATAAATACAGGAAGGGCTAAGGGTAAAGACCATCATCATCAGTAGTTTGATAACCTGTATCAACAAAAACATACAGGAGTGATTGTATAACCATAGAGCCTATTCCTTTACTCTTTACAGAACTCAGAGACGAGTTCTGTATGAGAGGGAATGAGAGGGAAATGAGAGGGAAAGCTTTGCTGTTGAGCCCCTTATGTCTAGACGAAGTTTCTTTAACCTCTTAAAATAAGGATTGAAAAAAAGTTACAACTTCCCTGGAAGATTCAGTAAGTATTAATCAGCTACGCTATAAAGAAAGAAAAAATCTTAGCAACTATCTGTCTCAGGTGTGTTGAGAAAAAAAAATGGATAAAGGATCAAATATTTTTTGTTTATTAATTACTATTTGGTATCCCAAAAAACAGTTTAGGAAGTCATCTAAGTAATTATGAAATTGGCACTGACTTTAGAAAATTCATATCTCCAAGGTTTCAGAGCTAATTAGATAAAGTATTAAAGCAATGAAATTGCTGAATTTTTAAATTTAATGATAGTAATATTTGTGCATATTCTGGTTCCATACCTGTTTCCTATTTGCAAATAAATACAGAGAGGGTAAAGTTAGTCTTTAGTAATCCTTAGTGGAACATTTTTTCATTTGGTTTTTAAAATTTGGACTCATTATAGCTACATAATTGGTTATACATCATATTAAGAACCCATTCAGTTGTAAAACATCTTCACATACTTTAACTAAGAACGGCCTCAAGGTGATGAAATAGCAGTGATACAAAATTTCAGGGCTGTAAAGCAAGACAGAAAGTCTTTGAAGAGCTGTTGAATCTATAAATCTAACAAACACTCTAAAATATGCCTTAAAATAAAGTGACCAAACTTGTCATTTAAAAGGAAAAAAATACTGACAATATTACATGCCATGACTGAGAGGGTAAAGTCACCATGATTAAAATGGAGTAATTCACTTTGAACTAACTCTAGCTGACTCCTCTAATGTGCCTGAGGATTGTCTGTGGCAAGCCCAGAGGAAATCTTTTGTGCTTCAGTAAGCAATAAGCCTTGCAAATCATTATTCTTTCAAAGACTAACATAGATAACTGAGGATACCAGTAATATTTGGTCTTTTGCTTGAGCCCCTAGGAGTCCAAGATACTATTTAAATACATGAACTTTTAAGGTTAGATTTCTATTATATGGTTTACACTATTAGCCCTTTTTAAGACAAAACTAGCAGTGTCCCAATGGAAAAAACCCTGAAGGAATAATGTTCAATAATCCACCAAATATAAGAAATAGGAATAAAATTACTTAAAGCAATTCACACAGTTTGCAATCCACTAAAAACAGTGTTATCAATAAAATCTCCAGCTAAACTGTTCTTTTTGTTGTTTCAATGGCATTGGCCACACATTATTACATTGTTTTGTTTTGTTTTGTTTTCTGGCAGTACCAAGCAATCTGTTACAACCAGCTGTTTTGTAATCCTTCAGTGGCAGAACAGTGGTGGGATTAAGAAGCCCTTGTGATTCATGTACTTCTTGCTCTGCTCTGATAAACATGCAACTTCCATCACAAGCATACAGATTGATGCCTGCATATCTTGCTACACACACTGTAAACAGCAACCTGATAGTCCATTGCTCCTTCTAGGGAAATAACTGCTTTTACTTTTGAATTAATCTTGCATCATACTTTTACAGGTTAGTAACTATCACATTATTCATTTTTATACTTTTAAAAAATTAATTTCTCAACTCTGTGTGGAATGAATTCCAGCATTCATGTTATAAAAAAGTTATTTTAAAACTTAGCGTATCTTTGACTTTGCTACACTACATTGCCCAAGCCCAGAATTAATTAAGTCACATATGTGGAAGTAAAATAAATAAATGAAAATACATATTATAGATCAATACCCCCAGATCTCCAAGTCTTTAAGGCCAGGTTGGATGGGACTTTGAGTAACCTGTTCTAATGAAGGGTGTCCCTGCCTGTGGCAGAGGGGATGGAACTAGATGATCTTTAAGGTCCTTTTGAACCCAAGCCATTCTATGATTCTATGATTCTATTAATATAGCTGCAATAGTACCTTTGTTTTATGGAATCCAAATAGCAACATCATCTCATATACACCTCATGGGTGAAATAACATTAGATTTCCAGGAGGCTATCCACACACAAGAAGGACTAAGTGAGACCTATACTTACAGATTTATCCTATTCAAACATACTGGGCTTATAGAAGCAACCTATCTGCCAAAGATAGTACTCCATTTAAAGCTGTTGCAACATTAATGTTGTAGCTTGTCTCCATTTTTCAGCGAAAGAAGGTTTTCTTTTTCACATCACATAAAGTCTTCAACCAGCTCAGGCCCTCTAATAAATTGCAAACTCCGTTACAGTATATCTTCTATTATGCCACTTGTTACTTTAGTAAGACAGGAAATTAAAGCAATAAAACACTTTCCAAATGATAGGGCACACTGAGGCAGTAATTTTTCTTACATTCCAGTATTATTCTTCAAAAGACCTTTTATGATACTAATATTAAATTCTTTGAAGTCTGAAGAATCTGTTGAAAATGTCGAGTTTCTAAGATACAAAGCTCAAATATTGCATCTACTCATGCATTTATTAAAACTGGGAATGTGGGATGGAATTGAAAAAAAAAAAAGCACAAAATGCAATGCAGCTAAACGATGTATGACCTGATACATTTTAGATCCACATTAGAGAGTACATTGTGTGGAAATTTGATTTAATACTAAGGAAAATGTATTTTGCTTTTGTCTCACCTTACGTGGCCAAATGCACACCAGATGTGGTCATTCATATAAAAGGTTGGTAACTGCATACTAAAGCACAGAAAACCAGACAAATACTATAATGGTCACTTATTCGGCATGCTCACATTAAGGAAATTGAATCAAGCTTATGAAACTATGCATCCTTTATTAACCCCATAGAAGAAGGTCACATTGACTGCTCTTCTAATGGAATTCATACTAAAAAGATTGAAGGATATCATGTGAAAGAAAATACTAAGTCTCCTGATGAAACATTTCCAAAATGAAATTAATAAAAATGTTGAAAGATTTATCTCATTGTGAAGAACTAAATACATGTAATCACATGTATTTGGAGAAGAAAAAGGAAAAAGAGAAAAGGGAAAAGGAAAACAAAGAATAAAAATGAAAGAGAGAAGAAAATTAAGAAAATTAATAAAATGAAGAAAAAATAAAACCAACCTAAGCTACCAAAGCTTATACTCAATGTCTGTTAAGTATTAAAGGTTAATTCGATGATATTAAGAGTTCTTTTCCAACCTAAATGATTCTATGATTCTTCATTCATCATCGTGTCAAATATATAGTAGAAGTAGATGCCTTGCTTACTAAGTGGGCAGAGTGAAGGTGTTCAATTAGGAAGCCTCAGAGAAGTGTGAATGTTCACTATGTAACTTCTGATTTCTCCGCGATTTAAAGTTCTATATTCACTTTCCTTTTCACTGTAGCTATCAATTACTTTTCCAATTTCATTTGATCTATTTTATAGAGATTTTTAACAACCTCTGGGGAGAGTTCTAATTTAGTACTTGGACACTTTCATTTACCAGTAGGTAAAAATACATGGTTAACAGGTACAGCCACTCTGACTGAAATTTAGAGGTTCGAACTAAAAATGTCCATGTCTTCTATACATTAACACAATGAAATAAAGTATAAATACCGAAGGCAAATAGGCTATTTTGTCATATCCTCCTAGTTCTCTAATGACCACTTTTTCCTTATTTAACACAATTTTTCATTTTCTTTTTCATATACGTTTGGCTAGAAATTAAGTGGGCCAAGGCTAAGATAAAAGCCACTCAATAACTTATGTTTTCTTTCTCGTTTTTGACACATTTCTTCTCTGTTGGAATTCCAAAGCAGTTAACTACCTGGGGATATACACTTCTTCAGAGATCTCCCCTCCACTATATTGATTAACTCACAAGCAGTTTTGGATATCTTCCAGTGTACTACCACCATCTGGTCTCCCTTTAGCCTCACAAGCTGGAGTAGACTTGAATTGGTTAGAATGATGATAATTTGCTAAATTATTAACAATTTAGGCATGTTCCTAATCTGCTTCCTTTCTTTGGTTTGTTAAGAAATTTCCTAGCAACCTAAGGAATCCTTGGGAATATTTTTTAACATTTAAAACAAGTATCAGAGACTGTAAGGAGATCACCCAACTCACTGCAGTGTGATACTCTTCAAGAGCATGTCGCTTACAGCTGTGAGGGAGGAAATGGTGAAAGTGCATTTCAACTTCAACTTAATTTGTTAATCTGGCCATCATTTTTATGTAAAAGAAGCTCATGGAGCAAAAATTCAGCCCATTGGTCTTATATGACATGGAAAAGAGACAAGGCTGGGCAACATAACAGGCCCAAAGAGATGCAAGATATTTCTAGCCTTAGTACTGTGGAGGCAGCCATGGAAGAAATTTTTCAGGATTACAGAGAGAACCACCTCTAAAATGAGTAAAATGATAGGTAAAGAAATGTGACTAAAAAGTCACGTGATACATATTTTTCTTTCAATGCCTAGGAGAACAAGTCTTCTCAACACAGAAGCCCTTCTGTATTTATGCAGAGGGAGGAAAGAAGAAAGTAGATGTCTTCTCACTTTATTGCATATTCCATTAAAATATTTTTGTTTAAGATGGCAAGGAAATGTTGCATGCCACAGACTGACCTTGTGTACTTTCCTGTCTGTTCCCAGATGACTCTAGGTTGTTGTCCTTTAGCTTTTACTCCTTAGTTTTGCCTCTTCCTACTGTCATGTATAATAGATTAGGAATCTCTTCATAATTACCAATCCCTCAAGACCAGTGTGTCTTCTACCACCAGATCTGAAAACTGAACTTTAATTATGCATTCAGAATTGGGAAAACAACTGTGACTATAACACCACCAGTAAAATTATGGCATAAAAGAACTATGAAAAAAATTTGCTTTGCCACAGCTTGGGCTCTAAATTCTAATGGCTTCAGGATACAGACTTGTACAAGTGCACTCCCAGAACTGGGGATTTTGTTACTAAGAGGGAGGACTCTGATATAGGAAATTATTGGAAATGCTACAGATTCTTGACTCACTGAGAGAAAAGACAGAAATTCTAGGGATTCTCTCCTTGGTAGAAATCCTTTTGTCTTAGTACTGGGGAAACAAAAAAGTTATATTGGAGACTTTCCCCCATAAAATATGGTATAATCATTGTCCACTATGTAAAACTTGAATTTTAAAACAGAGTATTGTTCATGAATACAGGTGTGCAAAGGTATGTGTATAAATATACACATTTAAGAGTGTATAAATATACACATTTAAGAGTATGTATATGTGTGTGTGTATACATGCAGAAAGTCATAGTTACTACTAAGTGTCACAAGTTATGAAAAATTACATCTTTGGGTGTTCTTTTATCATAGGTCTTTTTGGCAATTCCTTATAAGAATGGGGCACTGAAGAAATTATCTATTGCTAAATATGAAGGTATACTAAAAAGAATACTGATTTGTTAATGTCATTATGTACCACATTCCATGAAAAGATGTTAATTGAAATATGAAGCCAGAAAAAAGGATTTGTATTCTGTCTCCAAAAAAGGGTGAGCTAGGAAAAATATCTCTGAAAATCTGAAAGAAGAAAGGGAATGAAAACCATTAGAAATAAACTAAACGTGAGCAATGCCCCTTGGTTTGCTGGGGTAATATGAAGACAGTGAGGTTTCCTGTTTGGAGCAAATGGCTCTGGGCAAGACGATTCTTGGTTCTAATCCCCACTGAGCCAACCCCAGGCAAGTCATTCAGCTTCCCTTTGCTTCAGTCAATCCAGCTAAAAACCGCAAAAAGCAGGTCCTCAGTGAAGCCAGATGCTGCAACTATGCCAAGATATCTCGTGGGCAAACAGACTGGGGGGAAAAAAGTGTAAGAAGCAAATTATATAAAGAAAGGAAAAAAGGGTTCTTAATGGTTTGTGAGAGGTTGAACAGAGGCCAAATAACCACCATGCTGACACAAAATATTTTCTAACAGAATTTGAGATGTTATGCAAAAGTAGGTATATTTACTATCGAGATTTCTCAATTTATGATACTGTTCCCTGCATAAAATATTTATTGTATTTGGACAATAATTTACTAATTTACCACCAGGAATTAGGACTCTTTCAAAGTTACAAATATGGGAAAAATACATTAGTAACTTAAGACTCTACAACTTTTAAAGTACAGGGATTTCTTCTCACATAAAGTGAATCAATAATTCAGTTGTTCAGCAAATTCCCCTCTGCCTCCAAACATTTTACTAGAAAGATGAATATGAAAATAGAATTGACAGCTTTAGGGTGTGATACACAAATAAAAGATAATGAAAACTAGAATTAAATTCATGGGCTGCATTTGTTTTCTCTGCATGCTTAATAGAGTCTCCCATTGTTAAGGACTCTGTAAGTAATCATAGATTTCTTATTTAGTCTACTGGAAGAAAAAAAATGAGGTACTATGAGGATTAAAATGACACAAATTATAAAACAGATAAAATATATATGCATGGGCTACTCAGTTGGTATTTTTTCTGCCAGCATGTAAAAAATTATAGATGCACTAAGTATTTCAGAAATCATTCTCTTTACAACATTATGCATGGACTTGTCAGTTTTCACCACTGAGCTTTGTTGATTTATATCAAATACCTAATTTAAATATAAAAGGGATGGTTACATTTATAGCACACTTGAGTATTTAGGAATACCTATTGGTATTGCAGCACTTATTTTTTTATTCATATAAAAGTAATCCATACAAATAAATAGGAGCAATGCTGATCAGCAGAAGGAACTATGGGCATTTTGTACTTTTCAGACACCTTTTGTTACAGGCTGTAGATAAACAGAGTAGTCAGTGTACTGCACAATATTAATTCTAAATATATACTCTAATTGCCCTGATGAAGAACCTCTCAGATAAGACTGTTCTATGATATGCATTACATTGGCACACACAGTCATCCTGGTGTTGCTTTATACTTGAGAAAATATTTTTGAACTCAGCTCACCTGTGCTGCAGTTTACTTAATGAACATATAATAAATGGTATTATTCTGCCACATATTGTAAATAAAACTTTGGACAGCTGCAGTGTCAATGAAGAATGAGATCAATTCCTTACAATAATGATAGGGCACCCTTGCAGTAGGGGTCCAAGGATTCCTCATGCTTTGGTTCTTTTTTCTCCTACCTGTTGGAAGACCACTGTAGGTCAGTCATGCAAACTTCAAGGAGAGCAGTAAGGAAAAAAATTAATAGCCATGCTAGGATACTGCAGTGGGAGCAATGGGTTTGGAAGGAAAGGATGTGAAAAACTGTAGTGCAAGTGCGGACAGAACAATTACTCTCCCACCAGCATGGTTCTGTGGGAATCCATTATATTGACAGCTGGCATACACCTTTATCACTGACTCAAGAGAAGTGAAAGAAATATGACCAGAGAACAAGCTATCATTGAAAAGAAAAATAAATACACTAAAATATATGTCACTTTGTATATTTAGAAGTCTGCTAGCAAAAGTAAAATGAACTTGAATAATCATTTTTAATTTAAAGAATAAACCCTTTGTCTGAGCCCTGCTTTCCTCCTTAATCTACAAATAGACACAAGAAGAAACTTCATTCTTTTCTTCATATCCAGACATAAAGGAATTTTTGAGAAAGGTATGGAACCAAATATCCCAAGGACCAACACTGCTTACAATAGACAGGAATAAACCTCAGTTCTGCAGCTGGGAATCTGGAAATGTCATGCCTGGCAGATATTCTCTGGGCCTTCAGCAAGTCCCAAATCAGTGAACCTCAAAGAACTCTGAATGCTTTGAATGAAGTCTGGTAGAGTTTAATCCTAGGGTTTAATCTTTCACAGCAAGAAAACTTCATGATAGAATTTTGAAAATGGTACAGGCTTAATTGATTCTGTATAAATAATTCCATCAGCTCTTCTCTAAGATTCAATATTAGACGTAATTTAAAATTCAATTTTTGACTTTTTTTTTTTTTTTTTTTTAATGCAGGGTTATACTAAATGAGAGTCATATAAAACCAGTACTTTTGAAAAACTGCCCTAACAGGTGTGGTCCCAGTGGATCCACAACCCTACTTCAGATTCAAAGACTAATCAGTTATCTCAGAAAGTTCTGTGTCAAGGCAAAGTTTTGGCAGTCATACATACCTCAAATTATGCTTTTGTGAGGCATTAAATAATACCTTGCTTTGGTGTAGTCCAGATTCTGCCCCAAAAATACTGTAAAAAATACGCTGGTAAATGTATATTATAATTAAAAATATTTCAACAATCATGGCTAGGCTTCGCAAACGAAGATTCCCCAAATTTCAACAATCAAATGTGTAAAATATGACTAAATTGCTTGGGAAGTGACACAACCCAAAAAAGTTGTAACTTTCTTTCCCTCTCCCTCTCATTTTAAACGTAGAGCAAGACAGAATAGAATTACTGGTAAGGACAAAGAAATATGCTCATGTCTGCTAAAGTTGCAACATGCAGGCATCTGTAACTGCTTAATCATCATCCGTTCTGGATTGGTGAGGATAAAAGGGTTAACAAAATAGGACTAAAGGTAAATTTTCTGTTTCTAAACCAGATCTGTTCAGACATGCCACATGCACTTGTTCTCATCAAGGATTAAGTGCATGACAAGCTTGAACTTTTAACACCAAAATCTTTTGAGATATGGAAGAGCAAAAAAAGGTCACAACACTTCCGTAAAAGTGAAACATAAATTTTTCACAATATTGTCACTCAAAATTGACTCCCTTTATTTTCTTCGACCTTTCAAAAATAACCCACCATTCATCTAAGATTAAGAATGAGAAATAACAAATCGAATATGCATTTCCTCCCCCTTGGAAGTTTAAATGAGTGAAAATAGGACTTGGAACACAGTAGTTCATGTTACTTTCACTTGGGAGTTGTTGCCCAAACTACAGTGTAATAGCATCTAATCTGAATTCAGAGGCAGCAGACAGACATCATCCAGGAATAAAACTGTGTGTTTCAAAAAAAGAAAAAGCCTGCTACCTGCTTTTCTAGCTCCTTGCAGAAAATGGATGCATTACTGTTAGCAGATACGGGTTCCTTTAGTCAAACGAAAGACAGTGATAAACAAGATGTAAGGGGTAAAAAATCAGGTCTGTAAGTCTGTAGCTATATCACTATCCTGAACCACAAATAGGAGATTGTTATAAAAAGATGTCTCCATTGTAAATTAATAAAATTTTCCATTTAATCAATTTTTTTACGATGCATCTTTTCAGGTGTTGATGTTAGCTGTTAAATAGTAAGAAAACCAACAGCTGGATAAACATTTGAAACCAAATAATTAATATTTACAAAACACAGAAATAATAAAAGCTTGCATTAAAAATAAAAAAAAAAAAATCTACTTTCAGAGATTCTTGGCTTGATCCACAGCACTGCATTTCCTCCCCAACCAGTACCTAGGTGTAGACTACCACAGAGTGGCTCATCATTATGGTTCTCAGTTTCAAAGCATCACTTTCATAAGTTTTCCATCCCCCTGGAAAAAAGAAGGGGGAATATGGGTGTGAGCATTTAATTAGCCTATGGTTTCCCTGTTGAATAATATGTGAGTTTTAAGCTGTGTTCATGAATGAAACAAAATGTTCACCTTAAGACAAGGTAGATGGAGTATTTCAAACTTTGAACTTTTCCAGGGTTCTAACTTAATCTACCAAAAGAGGTTTTAACTAGCTGTATAAAAGTCCTATAATTGTACAGTAATTTCAGTGCTAACCTAAAATGTGATTAATTCACATTCTGCATTTGAACAAAAGTAGAAATGGAAAAATAACTTTGTAGGATCACAAATGACTGATAACTTATTAAAATAACCAAACTAAGGCTGTGAATTAAGTGTGGGGATGCCAGAGATCTCTGGAAGATCTAGGTCACTGGAAGCTCGACTGAAACTTACTATGATTTCGGTAAAAATTTTACTGAATTCATTTCACTGAAGCCATCAAAATTTCTACCAGAAATCAGCTAGTATTATTATATAATAGCAGTATTTCATGGATTTTTTTCTCAGACACATCGTGGTCATTCCCTACTTCTTCCATGCTGAAAAACTTTCTTTCCCCAAGTTGCAGTTCTCTTCACAGACTGACTGAATATGCCAAGTTGGAAGGCACTTAATGTGAGTCCTCTACTGCATGCACTCATAATAAATTTTTATCTTTTTATGTTTGGTGTCACAGAATGTTGACACTAAACATGTTATGTTACTTTTTGCATGGTAGTTAAGATCTTCCACGACCAGGGCAGCATTTGCAGCTCCTGCTCCTCCAAAGCTGCCCCGTAACCCCCCTGCCTGGGGCCAGGACTGCCAGGCCAGGGCTGAGAAAATACTGCTATGAGCAGTTTACTGTGTGGACATCCATTCATGCCTTTTTGTCACATGTACAGCCCAGGAACTGAAAGGGAAAACCCTCTCTTTACCTCCTTGTGTGCCCCTGATGGCTGCCAGGATGGGAAGGGAGGGCTTGGACACCTCTGGGACCCCCCTGCAGAGACCCTTCCCCAGACCTGAGGAAGCAGTGATGACCACAGAGGTGCTGCGTGCTGCTGTCTCGGCAGGAAAGGGCTCACCCTGCAGAGAGCCTGGTTCTGTACTTATATGTCACTGGGATGTTTTAACAAAACACATGTTGAGAGAACAGAAGCTTCCTGAAGGCCTTTTTCTGTGCCCATGCAAAAAAAAAGTCAGTGGGCCTTGGGACCCCTGCATTTCAGAGATGTCACGACTCATGGTTTCAATCTGGCATATGTATGTTTTGTAATACTTTTTTATTTCAACATCTCTTGTTTATGGATGCACTGCCGAATATCTGAATGCCTCTAACTATTGTTTCTAAATCTGCTGAAGGGCAGAGTATCACTTATTGTCTTATGGTTGCTCTGCATCTGTACTCAAGTAGTGCATGGCTTGCATGTTTATATCATGAATGACAGATAAAAATCATCAGCTTCCTTCTTCCTGCTGTTTTTTATCCTCATGTTGCTATAGAAAGCACGTGACAGGGAATTAACTATGAGCATAACAATAAGAAAATATTATAGAACCAATTCATCAAAGTACAAACCTAACATGTAACCAAACTTCCCCCAGCTTTTCTCAAACTTGTTTATACAGTTAGAACAACTTCAAGAAAATCTGATCCCAGAAATGTTCATTTAAAGCATCAACAGTCCTCAGCTGCTTTTTCTAGCTGACATGCTCCAGAATGTCAGAATGACAGAAATAAATACCAGGCTTTCTCAGGGCTGAATATGTTCACGATTTACACAAAAGGTACTGTTACTTCACTGAAAGGGGCAGGTGAGTGAATTAACTTTTTTAAAAGATGGAGTGACAACTCAAACTTCCAGGACAGCCCACTTGGCAATGTTCCCTACACTGACTCTTAAAATGATATGGATATGTCAAGGAAAACATTCTCTTTAACTATATTCATAAAGTCAGTTCACAGAAAGTTTTCCTCTGTGCTCCTGTCCCAGTTCTAACATCCCTTAATGCTAACGCAAAAATATAGCCCTGGCAGAGCTCCATCTTTCATGCACTAGAAGTTTTATATAAAAGGCCAGATCTCTGACTGTTTCAAAGGGAATATTTTCCACAAGACTCCTGGTTCTGTACTGTAATGATGTTCATTTTGATAAGCTTTGATGGTTATCAGCATATTGATTGTTCACACTATGACAAAAGGTTTATGCAAATAGCAGATAAAAATGACCAGCATATTAAGAAAATATGACTAAGTTAAATTAAAATAAAAATATTATTAAAAATATTATGAAATTACATAAGTTAATGCTTGTGTAAGTATTATAACATCTTTTGACTATCCAAGTTTTAAAAGAGAAGGTTCTGAGCGATGCCAACCAATAGAATGAGAGGTAATGGGCAGAAACTGAGGCACAGAAGTTCCACCTTAACATAAGGGAGAAAATGAGGAAGAACTTCTTTACTGTGCTAGTACCAGTGCATTGGAGCAGATTGCCCAGAGGGGTTGTAGAAACATCTGGACACAATCCTGTGCCATGTTTCTAGGATGACCCTCCTTGAGCAGGGAGGTGGGACCAGATGACCCACTGTGATCCCTTCCAGCCTGACCGATTCACAAGGAAGTTGTAACTGCAATGAGGTCTCCACTCAGTCCTCTCTTCTCCAGGCTGAACTGACCAAGTGATCTCAGGCACTCTTCATATGGCTTCCCCTCAAGGCCCTTCACCATCTTTGTTGCTTATGATTGACTGGACTGTTAAGGGTTAATGACTCAACACATTTGTGAAGGTGCCAGCTGCTTTGTTGAAGCCCACTTCACATGGAGGAGCAGGTGAGATTGTGGGTGTAAGGGGTAGTGAGATAAGAGAGAGACTCCTGTAGAGACAGGATGGGTTCTCTTGTCATGCTAAATTGTCTTCCCTTACACACACCACTGGGTTGTAAAACTCCCCCTTCTCACCTGGGAAAGTCTGGGAGGGCAGCCCTCATGTCTTGGAATGTACCATAAACTAAAGACTCCCAAAATGCTCCCAGATTAATTTTCTGAAGGCCTTCCACAAGAGTAAAGCCCTCCCCCACCATGCCCCCCCCCCACCTCTCAGGGGAGGCGCGGAGGCTTTCCATCAAAACCCTGAATGTATACTAACCCACTGGACTTTGTATTTCGTGTGTGTCTTCCCCCATCCCCAATGGATTAAGACCATCACTTTAAACAGTTGTGCAACAATCAAGTCTCATCTCACCACCATGGGTGGTGGTTATGAATCTTTGCACTGTTATCTTTTCTCTCTCTTTCTTTTCCCTTATACATGTCCTTGGGTATATATCTTTATGTCCACACAGAGGACAGAGGATAACCCATCTGTAGGTTAGACACAGTGAATCCCCCTGGTTCAGATAAAAATCCCTTGAATCTTCTCTAGCAAAGAGCTTTCTTTTTTTTTTTTTTTAATTAGAAAAAGAGAAACACTGTGAAAAAGCCTTGTGGAATCATGCTGAACATTCTTAAAATCCTGAAGCTAGTTCTGTGCATATTCTTATTGACAATCTAAAGCAGCTGATACAAATTATAGGGGAGACTGAAATGATTCCTTCTAATGTGCAGAGTGCTCTAGCAGATTTACTAAAGCATCAAAAAACAAACACTTTGAAAGCTAGTGGCAAGTGCCTCAACTACAATTCTCCATTTCCACACTCTCTTTAACTCATAGATTTTGGAAAAAATTGGACAAGGCCTTTACATAATGATAGCATTTCTACCTAGTATAAAAATAACTAATAAAAATCAACTAACTCAGCAACAGAAGAAAATACTGATTGCAGAAGAGAGCCTTGCTGCTACTAAATAAAAAACAAAGTTTAGATTTAAGATAGATTCTTTTTTAAATTTCTTTTTTCTTTTAATTTTCTGTGATTAACAAAATGATGCTCGTGAGAACAGTCTCTGCTACAGCTTGAAGAAAAATTGATTTGTGTAAAAATGTTGCAAATGTCTTGGTTCCATTTGTTTCAAAATTTGTTGTACAGTGATCAGTTTGTTGACAGAACATCTGCTCATTTCATCCTTTGCAAGCTCAAATCTGTATTGCACTTCTGCTCTGTTTTCAAGATAGAATATCTTGACATATTTTTGGCTCTATAGTCATAATCAGTGTCTAGAGAAAGATTTCCATATTTGTCTGTTGCTCCTATGAAAAAGCACTCATAGAACTGATCTTTCATACATATTTTCCCCAGATGTTAATTCAAAACCTGAACCATCCCAAATATGTACATAACATCCAAATTCAGTCAAAAAGTCATCAAAGACTTAGATTTTCAGCAGCAGGACATTGTTAGAAATCATTGCCACTTTGGAATAAGTTCTAAGGTTGTATCTAACCAAGCCTTTGAAATATCAGAGACTGCCTACACTGATTAATTAAACAGGGCCAGTGAGAACATAAAAAATTTTTATTTGTATTTAAGTTTTTTAAATACAAATTACAATTTACAAGCTAATCCCAATTTAAATTTGTAAAATCTAAAAAGTAATTTTAAAAGGAAAAATCAATAATATCAGAATCTTATTTTTCAATATTAAAGGTTTTCCTTGGCATTGTAACTTACTTTTCTCTTTATGTTCAAAACAGCCATTCTGGAACTATAATCAGTTTCATGATTAAATAGTCAGCATCCAAAAGGGGAAAAAACTCCTGTGCTGACCATGCAACATGACTATGCCTGCAGGATGAAGCACTTCACTGCATATATTGAGTTTATAGACTTCTTCTAAATCTAAATGGATGATTTCCTCACATTGCTTTTTATTTAATAACTCACAGTTCAAGATACACGACAAAGATTCTATTTTGTCTTTGGCCAAAGAGCTTTCAAACTCACATCTCATAAGCTATCATCTTCAATCGACTATGCTTTTTTAATATAAGAATTCTTAATCCTTCCTATTATAGCAATTCTACTGTATATGGGATAATCAGAAATCACAGTTAGAAGAGAATACAGAGAACAGAGAGGTTAGAATGAGAACACATTTCTAGCTTATTGGCTTAGCTCCTCAAATCCTTCCCACTATGGTGGCTTGTTAAGGAAGTTCCATTGGCACTTATTAATATGTCATCAAAACGCATAAACAAACTTTGTGACGAAATTGCAACTAGCAACTTTTGTCACCATAGAGAAATTTTAGCCATTAGGATGGATTTTTATCCCCACACTCCTGCATTCTTTCTGAGCTAATTAATATGTAATTATTTCATGTAAAGTGGACTATCTTATGGTATTCATAGGCTTGTACTGTGAGCAATGCTAAGAGGGTGGAAGGCTCCCACCTCTGCCTATCATCTCCTCAGGAAGTTTTCTAATCATTGAATTTGCCTACAGAAGGCTATGCAAGGCTTTAGAAGAAATGGAGTAATTTCTGGTTCCAGCTCTTCCTCTCCCATACTGGAAGTTCAGAATACAGTTCAGAAAATTAATTCTGTAGATTTTGACCATTTTAAAAAATCCGTCTATGATGAGGCCCCTCATCCTTCAGAGGAGACTGGAAACCTTTAAATAGTGACCCAAAGGAATAGTGTTTGACATGAACCAAATGACTCAGATTCAATTTCACTGCTATAAAAGATTCAAGAATATGAGAATATGCTTACTTTCAAATAATTACTGACTTAAAATAAGTATTGACTTAAAATAACAGCATGCATTATAAACAGTTACCTCAGGAATAAGGATATACCTTGTCTGCTCATGCATCTCAGCTGGATTTTATATTTTGTGAACACATAATTAGTCTCTGAAAAGTCCTCTAAATCTATAAATCTTGAAGTGCTCTTAAACTAATATTTTTTATTCCTCCTATTAAAGATGGCAACCAGAGCCCCCAAAATAGCCACTCTGAGCCACCTCCACTTTTTCTAGCCAGAGAGAGAATGATGCAATCGTTTACTTCCTCCTCTGCTTCCAAGTTCATTGCTTGTGATATTTCAGTGCTGAAATATCACAGCTTACATTGTTCTTCTCTTCTTCCTTGAAGCAGCTTCATTAACATTTCTACCAAACTGTTTAATTTATCCCACTAATGCTGGCTTCCCCATTCCAAAGACGGTGATAAAGCTTCATACATCATATAATGAGAAATATTACATGTCCAGTCTCTTAACTAATTTAAAACTATCTCTTCCTAACAGTAATTTTTAAGATTAGTTAGGGTTGTTTATTTTTTGAAAGAATGGTCACAGACACTAACTTGCAAAGACAAACTTGCACGCTCTGAACAGTCTCTCATCTCTAAGTGCCATGTCCAGAATCCTGCATAATGCCAGATTTAGCAGAGTAAGAATTACGACACATGCTTTCAAATGAGATTGAGAATCTCATAAATTAGATATTATGTATTAGATAATATATTATTGTTATAGATAAATTAGAATTTATCAAAAGTGGATGACCATTTTGCATGATGACTTATGTTGGCCTTCCATTCAGTACTTGTGAGTCCTCTTTGAGAATATTTACCATTGCACGGGGCTGCACAGGCAACATTCAACGTAGCCAAACGCAACAGAGCAGAAACCAAGCTTGAACAGGTGCCGAAAAGAGGATCAGAGTAATAGAGTGCCTATCATACAACGGATGAGTAAAAGTGCTTATCCTCTTTAAGTTAGTGAAATAATGGCTAAGAAGATGTATTGTAGTTGAGAAGATATATAATCACTCCCTATAAGTAACTATGTTTGGAAAAGAATTATATGCCATGAAAAGAGAAGGACTACTTAAACTAAAGGGCACTGTTGGCAGAAGAAAAATGTTATAAATTGTCCATGAATAAAATTAGGCTGGAGATTAAAAGTATTCTTAATGATCAGAGAGCAGTGACGATCTGGAACAGTTTCCCAATAGCAATAGTAGGGTGAAGAAAAATAAAGCACTCAGAAGCCAGTTCTCATTAAGATGGAGTCTGATCTGTTTATGAAAGTTATGCAATTATATTGAGTAACAGAAATTGGCTCCAGTGAACAAAGAGATACATTTTCTATCCTATTTTTCTGTTTCATCTAATTGCTCTGCTCAGGCCTAAAAGTTCAGTATAGCAAGTCTCATTATATTAGTCCTTTTGTTCTTTTCTTGATATGCCTCCTAGTGCCTAAACAAGAATCTGTTTTACTAACAGTAGTAGTTACACATTTTTTGTCCTTCTAGATGTAAAGATATTGCATAAGGGAAGATTCCAACCTAATTTATTTATTTACCCAGTTTGGGAAAATCTCAAGGACTCCACACATATTACTTATGAATACATCTGTTCTCCCTTAATGTGTAGGCTAATTATTTTATTCTTCTCTTTTGGAAAAAAAAAAAGCAGATGGTTAAACGTCACAATTTTTAAAAAGCCAAAATAAAAGTAGGCAACTTTAAGCACAAAGTGCTATTAAATTATTTTTTATGAGAACAGAAATATTGAAAAAGTGAGACCTAAATATGTGGTTTCTATGGCAGAAAATTAGCTCTTGAGAGCTGGAGAAGAGAATGGAGAGAGGAGGTAAAGTATGATTTTTTTTAATCTCCATTTTATACAAAGATTCCTGACAAGAATATCTATTAACAGACTGATTTGCATAAATCTTGCACAACTAAAGCTCAAGTAAGCCTTAAGCATTTAATTCTGAATCATCTTATTCAGTATTTTTCTGCACCAAATTTACTCTTCAGTTCTCTCCCATATTTTACAGGCATACTGGTGGTAGCAATTTCCCTGTAACATTGGTTAAGACTATCCCTTATGAAGTTTTCTGGAGTGACTGAGGTAAAAATAAAAATGTTCTGATATTTTCCCCTGGGAGAGCATGAGCAGTTTCTTTGGCTTAAATAGGCTTTAACTGCATCCCACAGAGTGATGCTTCATAGCATATTATTAGTGGGATCAAAAAGAATGTTACGAGGAACAGCTGAGCGACAGCCAGTGTTAAGCACTACATGTATATTTCTCATCTATACTTTAAAAATTCAGAAATTTGGGAAGTCTATTTTTCACAACACTTTTTTCAGTATTTTCATTGGTGTTTTCCCCTTGATGATTTTTTTTTTAATTACTCATTTTCAGTGGTAATGTGTAAGGCTCACATCTTAAATTTGGACACTAACAGAACGAACTGCATGAATTTGCAGATTTTGTGTTAAAAGGCGAGAGTTCTTCTGCAAGCCAAACAGTGGGTCAGCTGCAAAGGATTTTTTTTGTGATTTCTACAACTGCTCCATTTAGCTGATTTTGAAGGCATATTTAAAATTCACTGTAAGAAAAACTGAACACTATTAATTGGTAACTTCCTAAAAAATCCAACAATTCTAGTGAATATTTGGGAATTATTCTACCAATATTTTGAAAACCTTCTAATTGCTTCATATGTAAAACAATGAGAAGAAAGGGTTTTTGTTTTTTTTTTTTACTAAAGAAAAAAGTGCCCATGAGATTTGTATTTTGGTACAGATGAAAAATGGGCACATGTCATTGCAACTCCTGGGCAATTCATCTGTCCGATAGTTTTCCACTGAGGCTCATTGCCACACAGTAATCCTTCTTCTAGCAATCAAACAAAGTCTGATAATCCATTTTTCCCCATTATCAAGCTTGATTTCTGGTGGGATTAACTTTCCTACACTGAGTTTTAGGTGTAGTAATTATGTGAAATTCTCTGGAATATCTGGAGTCAAAATGCATTGGGCCAAATTCATCCCTTGAGCAGTTTTACAAGTATTACTGATATTAAGCCAAAAATAAATTTGACACTTTAACTTAAGGAATAAGGCAAGCAATAATATTACAAGTAGTCAATTATTATTTGAAATAGCAATATAACATGCTAATCATCCTTTATTTATGTCTCTTCTGCTTGTAGTAAAACCTTTGAAGTCATTTGTATTGTGCTAATCTGATGTTTTCCACTGTCTTCCAGTGGAATAGATGAAGGGAGACTGTTAGACCTCTCTTAAATACCTTAAAAAGTCCATATCTTATAAAGACATGCTACTCTTCTTGGCTAATCAAAAAGATGCTTCTCTGTGGTAAGTACACTTGAGTTCTTAAAGAAATGGATAAACATGTTGGACGTAGATCTACATGTTAGTGTTGTTATAAAGGAATGTCTGCTTTAAAATAATCAAAACTTTATAGTATGATAATAAATCATTCAATTGGCTGTTTTGAATCAAACTTGGATTTCCACTGAATTGTGGAGAAAGGAAAAGATGTATATTGTGATTCTTTTGAAATAATTTCAGCAGTAAAATCTAACAGAGTTACCATGGATGTAGTGGAATTTTTGCATTCCGAAGTTGTTTTTTATATTTCTCCATATCTCTAAAATAATTTGAAATTAATATATCACACTGTGATCTGTGATCTAAACCCCAATTTACAGTAACAATTAATTAATTTTATTTTCTTTCTTCTACTACTATTCTTCCAGGTATGTTTCAGAATTCTCCAGGCAAGTGATTCAATATTATATACACACTGTTTATTGGAAGAGAAAGACCTTAACCTTTTTAATAGCTAATACTTCTGTGGAGTGTCCCAATCACTGTATTTAAATTGAGTTGAACTCCTGAAGCTCTCAAGGAACTATGGACATGCTACATAAATGGGGTCAATTTCAGTGTCTTTTTTTCCCTTTACATTGGTGTAGATATGAGATTTGCTCTATCAGACAGTATTAACATACTGAGTCTAACAGTCTCAAAAAAAGACATTAAACTTCTTGTTACAGATTTTCTTTTTCCCTTTAAAATTACGTTTATTTGGGTTACCTAATTTCATATATTTGTCACCTTTTTCTAGACTCATTTTCTGCATGGGCATTCTCAAGTCCAAACGTTCCATATTGGAAACCTTGTGAAGGTGTTGACACATAGTTAGAGCAGACATTCCGGATTTAAAGTTCTATGAATTTGTTTTCTAACTAAATAAGATGAGATAAACAGAATATACAGTGAGGAACTGCGGATTAAAACAAAAAATCCATCTCTTCTGAGACAAACCCAATAACTGGCTCCAAAAGCTTTCATAAATTATTAGTTTCGAAATCACTCAAAGTGTCTGAAACACTGTATGTGTCACTGATGTACTTGAAGTTCACCTAAGAAACTGTATCATCAAAATGTGCCGACAAAAAATGCCAGCAGCTCTGCCACCTTGCAATCAATCACATATCTGTTTCAGAGTTAACAAGTGTCAGAGAATGTAATTTCATCTGCTTCTGCTGTATACATTTAAATCTTCATACTCTTACTGAGGATGGAAAAAGACTATAAGCATTTGTCAGCTCTGTTTCCCTCCAGCTGACAAAATGTATTTTTTTCCCCATAAAGCTTATGCTTAATAAAATGGATATAGAGATAAATATTTTATATTTTTATGTGAATGTATGAGTTGTGTGTCATCAGTGTCTTTCAAGGAAGTTACGTTGCCTATATAGTCAATGAAGAAATAGAGAATGGTCAAGTATCTGTTCAGGAAGAATTGCACAGCTGAGTATAAAGAAGACTGGAAGCTTGGGTTCGGTGCTGAAAGCAAAGAAATACCATTGGCCAGGTAGTGGAAATTAAGTGAATGGATTAAGTAAAAGCTGCTCCTGCACCCCAAGGAGGGTTCCATACTATTCCAGTGAGCACCTGCTCAATATAAATGTTACATGTGTCACCAAGCACATACAAAGGAAATGCTCGTTGGTACTTGGAATCCCCTCCCCTCTTTTCTTTTTTCCCTATGGACTTTCTGCCACCTCCCATTTCTCACCATGGATACAAAGTACCAAAGTGCTCCCTATTCTGAGCTACAGGACACATGCTGGGTGCAGCTCTTGAAGTTTGCTAAGCAAGGGCTAGAAGTAGGCAGTACAGTTAGTTAATGGAAGAATAACTTAAAGTGAGTTTGAGTGGTTGAAAAAAAGACCCACACATAGTGGTAATAAATTTTGCCTTTTCTGTTTCTATTAGTAACTGTTGATAGTTTCAGATCTTTCCTTTTAAAGTAAATTTCAAATTATGTCTGGAACAGCAAAGTGTATTTAGCTCTTATCTGTCACTTTTTTGGATAATTTCTATTAACCTTACTCTATGTGTATTGATGATAACTATACAAAGAATAATTAGGTGCAGTTAAGAAACAATAATTTGGAATATGTACATCTATTATGATAGAGATTTCCTTAAATTATTTTAATTTTTCCTTCTGCAATAGCAAATACTGTATTCATTACAGCCTTTGAATAAATCAAAGGGCTAACAATATATATTTTCTCTTTCCTTTACAGAGGCTTTCAACATTAGCTTTTTTGTTCTCCAAGCATACTTTATCTGAATTTGAATGTTCTGATACAATAGTGAAGATGGCATACTCAATATTTCTGTGTTTGGGAATCCACAGATTCTGCTTATTTAGCATATATTTTGCTTAATATTTCAGGAAATTACTATTTTCATATAGTCACTGAATAGCTCCATTATAAATAACCGCCCTTTTTTTAGTTGTTTATCCTTTGCCACTACTCTTCTACTGCCTGTTTATTCTTCTTCAAGTCCCACTACAGAAAAAAAAAAAAAAGTAAATTGTAGTGCAAATAGGATAGAATAGAAATTCAACTCTCAAAAGCAAAGATGGAGATGTACAGCATACTGCTTAAAAAGGAGACACCAAACACAAGAGAGCTGGATGGGAAACAGTACCAAATAATCTATGGATACTACTCAGTGCACTCTTGTCCGAATGCATACATGTTTAAGATTGTTAAAACACTACACAGTGTACAAAGTACTGAGATGAGGGAAGTCAGCAACTACCAGGAAGAACTTCATGGTAATGATCTCAGAATTTTGCTGGTCTTGGGCATAACAAACATGAGAGTGCTGTCAGAAACTTAGGTTCTGAGGAAAAATCAAGAGGAAGTTTCAGCCCTCCTGATAGAGTCTCTAACTTGCAACAAAGCATAAAAGGAAAAAGCTATAAAGCAAGATATCTTTCAAAATGGTTAATCCAGTAGGTTAAATATAGCTTCAACAAGTTTCACAGAATGGGATATAATGTGTCTCCTTAGTAAGAAATGGAGAATGGAATTATCAAACTGCTAATGAGCAGGTACAAGAGAAGTTGAGTTTTTCACATACTATTGCAATTAACAATTATATGAAAGAGGGCCTATGTTTAAGACTGAGGGGATACTGCAGCTATTGACTATTTGTTTCTGCACCGAAGTTCCAACAATGCTGTCACTTAGTCCTGACTTCTGCTCTCGTAATGGAATGGCTGCTTATCCCTAGGGATCTTCCTTGTGACTGGTTTCAATAGTCAGTAGTGAACACGTTTGCATGACAGTATCCCTATGATTCTCTTAAAAGGATCTATGATCATTTCCATGATTCTTAACTGACAATATTTAGAACATTTCCAAATACAGCCTGAGAGAGGGAATATATGACTCTTTAGGAATCGATGTAAAGTGGTGGAAATGTGATTTCAGAACAATTTGCTCAAAAATAGAAAATTTTGTGAATGAAAATGAAAGGACTGATTTTAAAAATTAGCACCCAGAAAAGATTGGACGAGGTCAAACTTGTCTTAGAGTGGAGGTGGGTTTTTCTTTATAGAGTTGGCTACCCTAAAAAGGTAGATCAAACAGATTAAATACAACAACATATTGATCTGAATCTCTCTTGAAATACAGCCACACAAAACAAATCAGCTTCCTTATTTGATTACTTCAGCACTCAGTTTTCTGAAGTTAACAGCTCTACTGTGTATGATACCAACTCAAATTTTTAAAGGGATCTACTTCTGTTCTAATTAGCCGTGTTTTACTTAAATGCTATGTCTTTTACCTTGAAATTTCTGATAAGCAGACTAGCAGAAATTACTCCTCTAGGGCTTTTAAAACTTAACAGTTAGTCTTTACAATCACAGTCTTTATGGTCTAATGTATGTTATGAAAAGGATCAAATACTGTAGTTGCACTTTAAGGATTTTATGCTATTTAAGGTATGCTTATTTATTTTTGGTTCCATAACAAAAAAAAAGGTTTTAAGAAATCTTAATAGGAAAGTGCTAATTGAGACTTGAGTAGGCTACATCTTATCCCTATACATATCTACATATATGGAGGAGACAATGGCTTTCAAACCATAATAATATGCAAAAACATCTAAGGAAATATTTATGTAGGAACACAGAACCCTGGATCCAGGTTAAGGAACAAGGGCCCAAACAGGTTCTGAATTTCCTCCATATTAAAGCGCGGAAGATTTTCCAGTAATTTATTGGCATTTTTGTTTAGTTCTCAAGTTCTCCAGGAAGACCTTATAACTGAATTCTTCAAAAGAATATTGCATTTCAAGACAAACTTTTCCTGTTTGTGTCAACAGACACCAAAGATCAGTTTCCCTTTTATGCTCTGAAAAGCTATGCAAGCACTGAAATGTTTTTCTTTTTCTATAAAAAAGAGCATAAAAAGAACTTAAAAACTTTGGTGCCATCTCAAAACATATTGGCTGTTGTTTGAATTATCAAACTGCCAGCTTTTTAAAGGGGCTTTTAATGGCTCATAAGTATTGCTTTTTTGGCTTTGCATGCAATTGAAGAAGAAAATTATATAGAACACATAAGAGTGCAGCACAGTTAGTACAACTTTAAGTGAAAGTCTAAAATCCTCTCCTTCACTGTCACAGCTTGCTGATGAGAGATTACTTCCCAATATCATTACTGGAAATGAGTTCACTAGTAAAAATTAATCTATTGATGCCCGCATAGTAAAAGATCTCCATTATTCATCCATCTTATTTATTACCTAACCTGTGTAGGGCCATTTAGTCTTTTTTGCTCTCTTTCCTTAAAGAAGAAATACACTTTAGTTTCATATTTAGAATAAAGCATTAAAACACCCTAATCATTGCTTATTTGATATCCAGTGGACAAATTAAGGAAACACTTGTGTATAATGTTTTATACAACTTGCTGAGGTTTGTGAACTACTAAAGAGAACAATGATTCTTGTATTAGGAAGCTTAGATGAGTGCAGTTCTTTAAATTACAGTACTGTAAACTCTTAAAAGTTTGCTCTTCAATTCTGTATGCTATCTGCCAAATTCTTACAGCTTTTGGGTCTCCCACTGGATTAGCTTGCTATCAGGGAATGAAGAATGTCAAGGGACATACATAAGCGTTGCCTGAACAAAATTTACTAATTCTGTTGCTTTAACTTCAAGGTAAGAGGAATGTCATTTTGCCCCTGGCAAAATCTTCTCCCGAGGGAGAAGATTAATATCACAGAAACCCACTTTTCTCATCCTTATTCTTGTCATACTAAACTAGTATTAGATTAAAAAGAAATAGTAGTAAAATACCATTTTTAAGGATATTTGGCTATGACTCTACCATGTCTAGTAACACAGTCCAGGTTCTTGGACTGCACCTCTAACCTTGATAGGAGGACCTCTACCTAGTCACATATTAGTTTGGACTTTAATATTTGAAGCCACAGCAAGGATGATACAGATACAATATTTTTCCCACCAGTCTGCAATGAGATTAAAACTTTAGAGCAAAAAATTTGCATGTGTTGGTCTTAAATCACCATACAATTTGATACCATCAGAAGTCTGAGTTATAATTTACATTTACTCAAAAAAAGAAGGCTGAAAATTTTTTCAGTATATCAGTATGGATAAATTTCACATTAGCAGTGGAAAAAGCATACTGCTTCAGATGTGTTTAATAAGCATTACAATGTGTGTGCTGCTTTTGTCTGGGGTAGAGTTAATTTTCTTCACAGTAGCCAGTACAGTCTATCTTTTGGATTTTTGTTGGAAATAGTGTTGATAATACAGGGATATCTTAGTTACTGCTGAGCAGTACTTACACAGGGTCATGGACGTTTCTGCTCCTCTCCCCCACCCCACTAGTGAGGAAGTTGGGGTGCACAAGGAGTTGTAAGGGGACAAAGCCAGGACAGCTGACCCCAACTGACCCAAGGGATATTCCATAACACATGGCATCATGCTCAGCATATAAAGCGTGGAGATAAAAAAGGAAAGGGGAAGTTCAGATTCCCAAATCACTGTTACATATGATGGAACCCTGCCTCCCTGGGGATGCCTGAACACCTGCCTGCCCATGGGAAGTGGTGAATGAATTCCTTGTTTTCTTTAGTTTTGCTTGCATATGTGGCTTTTGCTTTCCCTATTAAATTTCCTCTATCTCAACTCGTCAGTTTTCTCACTTTCACTCTGACTCTGTCCCTCTTCCCGCTAGGGTGGAGTGAGGGAGAGGCTGCATGGTGCTTAGATACTGTTTGGGGTTAAACGACAACAATGAGGCCATTTCCACGTACAGACAGGACACAAGACTTTTTTTTTTTTTTTTATTTGTCCCAGTTATAAGATCAAGGCTTCCTCTTCCAACTTTCTTTTTCTTTTTTTTTTCTTTTCGCCCAGTCATTCCTGAATTCTTCCTGAATGTATCATGGTTTGCACACTTTTGAGCATCATTTCCATCTCTATTAAAGGATGTTCTAGCTGTCCATTTTACCAAGACTCTTTTTTCCTCCTTGTTTGAGGTTAAAAAGCATGGTTTGATCAGAGGACAGCAGTTATGCATGAGAGACTGCTCTATGTTAATTAGAAGGTTTCTCATGCCTTGCATTCCTGCCTCTTGACTGGTAGGATGTATATTTTGATTTATTATTTAGGATCATTTCCTTACTGTATGTGAAATCTACAGTTTTAAAAATAAAAAAAAT
Organism: Lophotriccus pileatus; assembly: GCA_035583135.1. Lineage (NCBI taxonomy): Eukaryota > Metazoa > Chordata > Aves > Passeriformes > Tyrannidae > Lophotriccus > Lophotriccus pileatus. The sequence continues at coordinate 39,491,981 of JAWWES010000133.1, read as the reverse complement.
AATTTAATGTTATTTCAGTAATAAAAACGGTAAATGTGTAAAAATTCTGTGTCCACCTTCATCTGAAAAGATGATCTAAACTTACTCTGTTCAAGGTATCATTTTTCAGTGTGTCAAAACAACTATTACATTATCCATATTTAAGGTTCAGAGTTGTCAATATGTGGTGTGGCATTTAGCCGTTAGTGTTTCAATAAGCAAGCACTAAAAATTATATGAAATTATTCTAAATTCAACCGGAGAATTTTAAACTCCTTTTTCACATACATACAACTGAAACATCAGATAAAATCCTACAAATAAGTGACAATGTTAGGTTGAAAAAAAAAGTAAAAAGTTAAGATTGTAGATCCACAGTGAAAATCCTTTATGTAAATATTTTAGCTGATTTAACCTTAGCCAGCAAAGGCCAAATATAAAAATATACTAGTTTATCAACTGTACAGTTTTGTTTAGAGTATGATAACGACAATCATATCTACATAGCTAGTTTCAGACATATACATCCTGCTTCTCCAATCTCTTAATGTTTTTTATTAATGATAACGAAGGATTGGATTCTATGAATTTTGCTTTCAGGTCCTTCAAAGCCTTCATAGCATTCTTATTTTCTAAATGAAGTCTGTACAGCAAACTTTATTCTGATCTCCCTTTCAATATTTCTACAGCTCTAATGGGTCTAATTTTCACTCTTAAAATATTTTTATTTTACTTAGTCCAACTTAATTTTGTTTGTACACAAGTTTTACATAAAGTCCCTTTACAGAAAAAGAATGGGAGAGCCACAGTGTAAAAAAATGATGCTTATCTTTTACAGATATAAAAGCAGTATCAGGGCAGTATTAGGTGACTCAGAATCAGAAACTCCACATTAGCAACAGAAGCTTGCATTAGAAAGAAAATTATAGAACAATTATCTTAGAAAACAAACAAAACCCACCAGGAATAGTGACACAGAAAGAAGATACATGTGGTTTTTTTGTTTTTGTTTTTTTTTTTTTACAAACAAGCTATGAATTTTAACAGAGCAACTGGCCTTTCTTGACATGAATGTTGGAAATCCATGTTTGAACAGTTTAAGAGGCAGCCTTGCAGCTCTTATAACAATAGGGGTCTGCCAAACTGAGTCATGGCAATTATCCACACACAATCAGTTACTTTTCAACTCTCCTACATGTCATGGGCATATATGTTTGAACACTTCATGCTCTCTTCTCTCATCTAAACCAATCTTTAATTAACGGTTCCAATCCTCTATATTTTATGTGCTACCCAGAAACAGGCTTTATAAAATACTTTGCACTATATAACTAGAATTACAAGGACCATATAATTTTAAAAATTAAACATGTGCTTTGAGAATATACTTCCTAACACATCAACCAGAGCTTTCTAAGCCACTGGGAACAAGCACACCTTTGAAAGCCAAAATGAACACTTTTGATAAACCTTCAAAGTTTGTCGGGTCTGCAGTGCTCCCCATGTGAACAGATGGATTAGTCGGTACAATTTAAGAATCTTGTGCTTTTTAGACTTTTTTTTTTTTTTTTAACAGTATACTCCCTACCTTGTAAACAAGCCTCTAAGCACAGAAAACAAAAAAATATATTTAATAGCCCCCTGTTCTGTTTCATTATTTACACCCCTCGCATGTACTTCCTCAGCTGAGTAGTGCTCTTTGATGATTGTATCTCCAAAGAACATTGCTGTGATCACGTAATGTGCTGTGGAACCATAGATAATCAATCAAAAGAACAGAAACAGAGAAAGCAACTTTCTGACTTTTTAAAAACTGATTGAGTTCTTATGAAAATGCAAAATTGAGCTTTGAGATTGAAGTAATCTTTCAAAAGGTGAACAGGAATAGTGCAAATTATACAGTATTAAACCAATGTGTTCTCCCCCTGAAGGGATCACTTTTATAAGCTGAAGATGTGTTTCCACAGTCCAGTTAGCCAAGGTTTCCATACATTTCTTGACTGCTAGCACAGGAGCACCCCCAGTAGTTGTTTTGTGATACTGATGTTAGCAAACTGGGAGTTCTGGGAATACAGATATCACCATTTCATCTACTGTAAGTCAGTCTTTTTTTGGCACTTTGGAGCTGATGAGATCAAAGCTTCTGTCCTCAAGAGGTTAAAATATTTTTACCATAAAAACATTATTTTTATAAGGCACTGAATATATTGGCAGTTTGGTCTAGTTTAGCTTTGAGTTACAATTTCTTTATATGAAGAACTTGTATTACTATTACCAAAACTGATACAAGGCTGTGAAAATGCATGCCTTATAGGCTTATTGGATGAAACCCAATATTAATCATAAGGATGATTCATCCCTATAACAACTGTGAGAATAAAAATAAACACAAAATGAAATTTACACTGATGTTTCACACTAGAGTAATCTAGTAATTACTGTTGTCACTAAGACAACTTCTTGAGTTTCATCTAATAAGCATACTGCTGGATATTTGTAGTTATCAATACCTAAGTTATGGGGTTTTTATTTTCTTTCTTTCCTCCATTCCACCCCTTAACTGTATTTTGTTCATCTTGTCTCTACTCCTTTTTTTCATCTTGTCATGAAGACCAAGAGCTGAACAGCCACAGCTGCAGCTGTTCCACAATTCAAAATAAAAGTGGTATATTAATAGAGATGAACTTCAAAGCTTTACTTGGTTTTAATTTTTCTCCAACTAACAACAGATGTGTTAGCATAAACTGGTAGTTTGAATAAATGCCATGGTTTTACAAATCTGATAATGACACTAAATATTTTGGGGGAGCAGACCAATGCTTCTTTTTTTTCACCCCCAGAAATTAAAGAACATGGAAGGTTCTAAGCACAGGACTTGAGTTCAGCCTTCTGGAACCTCATGAATAGCTGGAATTTTGGGGCAGTGTTACTTGTCAAACTTGCCGCTCGTTGAAGCCAAAGGTCACTAAGAGCTTAGATCTTTCAAGGTATGTTAGGGAATTAATGCTCATACAGAGGAACACTATGAAGAGTTTAATATAATTCAATATTAACAGAATCATCCCACAGGCCCCATCTGTCTTTTAAGAAGGATACCTGTTGTGGTTTAGGAATGGTACTCCCCAGTTTAGTGCCTGAATCATGACTCCAAAACCACATGTTGCTCACTTGCTTCCGTCCTCCCGAAACTTTTTTCTCCTTCCCCTCTTCCCTGAGGTGGATTGGAGAGGAGAATTGGAGACAAAAAAGAAAAGATCACTGGTTAAGATAAGAACAATTTACTGGAAACAGCAATGAAATAAGAAAATGAACAGCAAGAGCAAGAATATTAATAACAGAAGTGTACAAAAGAGGGACTGCGGAGCTTGAGCCAACTGCAGCCACACCACCCAAATCACCCTCTCTGTCTCAGGACCAGCACTACCCCACTGCTCCATCTGCCATGCTTGCTCCACCAGAAGGAATGCTCTTCTCCTTAGAAGCAAGAGAATCTCTTTGCCCTGCCCCTCACAAGGAGATGAGGTGGTATCAAGAACACCGGGGTCCTGGCCATGCCCACTCAGCCACACCCCCTACCACCTACTGCAAAAAACAACCTCTGTCCTGGGCGGAACCAGGACAACACCACAGATGCTTGTTGGCCTGTGACCACCCAGTGATAACTAAATCCAAGAGGATGTGTGTGTATGGTATTATAGTTTGCTTGAGTTCACAGGCTAGAAATGTGCTCATCTTTATCACCGTAGATTTCACAGGACACGCACTGATGTAAAATCACAATCAGTGCTTAAGTCAAAAAGCAATCACCCCACTTCCCTTCCACTTCTTTGATACATTAAAGATTGAAAAGCATCCTCCAGGGAAGAGAACTGGCATAGAGCTATGCTGCATGGACAGTCTGAGCACGCTCCATTTTTACTTTTATGAAGTAACATTTCTAACTGAATTAGCCTATTTAAAGTTGTAAAATTGTCATCTATGGCATTAGCTTTTTTCCAAGCACTTTTAAAAAATGAAAAGTAGCATCTCTTGTATTGTCATGTTGCTTTAATGTTTTTGTAGTATCAATAAAATAGATACCATACAGATCATGGGCAAAGCAATAAAACTTCTTCTCTTGGGCTGACCTATCAATGGATTTCATATGTGAGTATGATAAGTAAAGAAACTGATCATTTACTTAATCTAATAAGGGAATCATTAGGCAAAAGAAATGATAAATTATAAATTTGGATAGGGCATGTGTCTGAAGAAGCCAAGTGAAAGAAATGAAATATACTGATTTCCTTAAAGGAATATGATTTCAGGGCAAAATTTTCAAGATGGAAAGTGTTTAGTACTGGGTGTTCATTATTTTTATGAAACATTTTTTGGTAAGTTTTCTTGAACTTATCCAAAGCAAAAGTCTCTCCCTCTTTCCACTAGCATCTCTGAAGAAGTGAGATATAAAACCAGAGTGGTCACAAAGCTTGTTAGCTCTAGAAAGTCTCTATTAAGTTACCTGGAAAGTGCTAGATATGGGTGGATTGCACCCAGGTGTCAGGAACAAAACCACCTTTGCAGGATCTAGTATCTCAGCAGACAGAGTGCATATATGCCAGCCAGTATGTCAGAGAAGCAGAAACAGAATTCATTACTAGAGTCTGCAGAGTTGCAGTGTACCTTAAAATGCACAGGTGCAACATGATGAAATCTGAACAATGTGTTTGTGTGAATGCCAGCCACATTAGCCTTTTAAGTTGGCTATTCAGCCCGTGTGACATTTTGAGTGGGTATACTAATAGATCTTGCAATATCCATTATCCTTAAGAAGAAATATAACTAAGGCTGAGCAGGGAAGTGTGCCTGCTTCCGTTTTCAAAATTTGGATTTACAGTACAATATAGTTCATGAATGTAAAGAATTTTGTATCCATTTTTTATGTGCCTTTTTTTCCCCTGAACAACAAAAACAGTCTATACAGCCTTTATTTCCCTTCATTATGTGTCTTGTCATACAGGTTTTCTTTCTTTTTGAATCAAGTATTTCAAAGTATTGTGGGAAAACAATTCCAAACTACTCTTACATACAATCAAGCAGTACCAATATGGATTGGGTAATGGGTTATTAGTAAATACTAAAAATATTTTTGCTATTTATAAGAGATATTGTTGTTGAAAGTAGTGACATGATTTTCATATAAAGGAGTAATAAAAACCAAAACAAACCCCACTTGGCATAAGAAGTGAGTTACAACAGACATATACAAATGCAATTCACAGTAAATCCTACAGGACATGGCTTGAGTGCTGTGGAGTCATTCAAGCAGTCATCTGGGTCAGGGACTCAAACATATAGATCCTGCCTTGGCCCATGGTTGCTCAAACTGTGCCTTTTGATTGATTCTGTAGAATGCAGATAAAAAGCCCTAATGGCACATGCTTCCCATTGAAGAAGCCTATGCTAAGAACTCCAGAGAGACACGAGTAAACATGGTAACACATGCAGCACAATTTAAAGTGTCACTCTAATTCAGGTTTTAAGAAAAAAGATTTTAAACTTCCTGAGGTGCCCAGGCCTTTTCTGTTAAAAATGCACTGATGTAAGTTAAGTGTAAATGCAACCTTTTGTGTGTGCAAATTGTCACTGTGACAAAACAAAGGAAAGGTATTAACATTATGTCATTTCCACAACATGCAGCTTCTGAGAAATAGGCTATGCAATTTTCCTTTAATCTTATCTTTGCTTTCTTGAGCTAACTGATACCATCACTTCTTTCCACGGTGAATTCCATTGTAGCCAGATTCTCATTTGCTTTTAACTCAGTATGTAAAATTTAGTTGTAGCTGCTTTTTTATCCATACCTTTTTAGATATCTGCCCTGTCATTCCACTGAATATTTGACCTTCTACTGGGAGCTGTTGTGGAGAAGTAGTTTTTTATTGGTAGAAACATGCCAAAAAAACTAGATCATAAAGCCACAGACGAGAGTGAACAAGCATCTTCTCTATTTTGCTACCACCACATAATATCAGTCTTTGTAGGCTGCTGTAATAGACATGTCTCAACAGAAGCAGCATTAAGCAAATCACGGAATCACAGAATATGCTGAGTTGGAAGGTCCCATCAGGACCACTGAGTCCAGCTCCTGGCTCTGCACAGGATGCCCCAAGAATCACACCATGCACCTCAGAGCATTGTCCACAGATTTCTTGAACTAAGCCAGGCTTGGTGCTGTGATCATTTCCCTGGGGAGCCTGTTCCAGTGCTCAGTCACCCTCTGGCTGAGGAACCTTTTCCTGATATCTAACCTAAACCTGCCCTGACAGAGCTTCATGCTGTTTTCTTGAGTTCTGCCACTGATCAGGAGAGTGAAGAGATCTGTACCTGCCCCTCCATTTCCCTTTGTGGATGTTGAAGGCTGCAATGAGGTCTCCCCTCAGTCTCCTCTTCTCTAGGTTGAACAAACCAAATCTTGCAGTTGTTTACAACTGTTAGATTCTGAACAATTCTTCCTAAGGATGTCAATTGAACCAAGTCATAAAACGATTAAATTTTTTTTATCCTTCTTTGGGAAAGTTGTTTGCCTGCCAAATGGTAGCCAGTTATAAGAATAAACTTAACCAATTCCTTCCTTTAACACACTTCTGCTTTAGGAGTTATCTTAAACTTATGTCTGGCTTTACACCTATATAAATGCATCTACTCCATTTGTTATTCGACTCAGTAATGCTTGATTGGAAGTCTGCACTAAGTTGTTCAGCTGCCCCCCCTCCCTGAAATTCTCAGCCACAATCACAAGAATTGTGTTCTCTTTGCCTCATTACCTGCTTTTGTTGTTTCATTATCATTTTATCCTCCAAGAGTGGGAAAGGTTAATACAAGACCACCTCTCCTGATTGTGTGTCATGCTACCCTACAGATGATGTGCTGAAGTCATGGAATAGCAACAATGCACTCTCTGGTGTCAGACCTTTCTAGTGAGGTCTGACACAACCCCTTAGATACGGATCAAGAACAGCTATGTGAAAGAAAACGCAATGAGGTATGTTTGGAAATGGGTTTAAAATTGCAGTAGAAAGTTACATTCTTTGTAACTTTGACTCATTTTTGTATGGTTAAAGCATTCCAGCTTGCTATGGAATCTATAGTTGGTAACAAGCTGAATGCAAGGGTGTCCTTTTTTGTATTACATTTTACCATCCATTGGAATATGACCCGATTTGGGGTTCAGGGAAAACAAAGAGTCTGCGGGGAGTCCTCTGGTGCTGGGCAGCAGGCAGGCCCCTGCCCTGTGTGAGAGCAAGGGGCTGGGGTTCCACAGCTAGCAGAGTCACACACAAGCCACACCAGGGTAGTGATAATGGCAAACTCCTTTATTAGGCAAGGGAACAAGGTTTTATAGGGGTATGTATGGAAAGGGCTAAAAAAATGTGTGGACTCTGTAAAACTTACATATGGGATAGGACAGTATACAAGAATAGCGGGTAGCTCTACTGATAACTAAGAGGATTACAATTGGGTCAGGAGAGTAATAAATCACTTAGGCTGTCTTGTCTCTGGGCTGCTCTAACTCACCGCAACTTCCAAGAGCTTATCTGGGCCCTGAATAGGTTCTCTGCCTATATCTTGGTTTCCTGGTCTGGGGAACTATCTTTCCACTGATCAAACCCTGCTCCAGGCCCCAGTCCAACCCTAACAGGAATACATTCCATCTGGTCTTATGCCTTCAGTTTCTATTGAATAGTTCAGGATTTTTCAGAAATACATTCTGAGTTGGCTATTTTATGCTTCTTTTTGAAGAAATTAATACTTGGTTGTGCCTACTCTTTTACTGCTTAAAAAAAAAAAAAATTAGGATAGTACCAAATGTGTTCAAAAATATGTCTTATTCCAACTCTATTTATTCTGGTGTTTATTTGCTTTTACTTTAAGTTCTGAAAGTAGCATTGTCACTATATCCAGATGAGCAATATGGTGTCAACAATTCTAAAATAAGGTGGGAAGGGCTTTTTTTAGAATATTTCGCAATCAAAATTTCAATCAAAGAATAAAAAAAAGTCATACTAGAAGCATTCCCTTACTAAATTCATGGGCAAGACATACTGGACCATGAAATATTTTAATTGAGCAGTGCAAAAGAATTTACCTTCCCCCTTAGTTCAAGAGCAAATAAACTTTTACCATGATTTCTCTTGCCAAACTTGTCAATATTTTGTGATTGGCTGACTTATCCTTGGGAGACGCTTGTCTTGGCATTGACTAGAGAAGGAAAACCAGATGCTTAACTTTTGTATGGCTTGGGTTAAATGAGTGTTACCCTTCAATACACATAGAAAGCAAAATCAGGAAATTGGCATATGGTCCCAAATTTTCCACTGATATTATGTGATCTTGATTTGATGTCATTTTTTCTCCACGAGTAAAATCAGTAAGGTAGAGAAACGAAAAGTCATACTCATCTAAAACTACGGATTAAGGTGGGAAATAAAATATTGCTGTGTGAAAATACTAACATTCTATCAAAAACACCGTACGAGGCTGAAATAAAACTAATGGCTATTTAAAAATAAATGCTATGAGACTCTTCTGGAAGTAAACTAAAAATTCTTATTTGAAACATGTTGTTAGAGACCAATAATAAACAGTCACTTGAACCACTTTGCAAAAAACCTCAGCTATAACAACTTACCTAGTGCAAAAAGCTTGCTTCTAATGGACAAGGATTTTTTTCAAAACATCACTTAAACATGATTCACATTACATAAAAAGCATTTGATGGGAGTTTTACTTTTATTTGTGTTGCTTAAGCGAAGAGAAATTGTTGCCATTGAGGGAGAATGGAAGATGAAAAGATTAAATCAGCCCACTACACATGACTATCAAAACACAAAGATTTATGATAGTCAAATGGGAAAAAAGCTCCCTTTTTTTCTTGAACTCATGATTATGTATAGTGAGAAGAGTTAATATTTTTTAAACTCTTTGCTCCTTCAGGCTAATGACTTCAGAATCCTATGCTTGTAACCACAGATACAGCTATGATCAATTATTTAAAATGCCTTTCTCTCCTCCCTCACCCTTCCATTTTTGATGGAATTCACTGTAGCACTCACTCAGACCCTGCTGGTACAAATCATTTTCCACACGGAGGAGGTGGTTTACCACTGGAAGTGTTTGGCCATCTGCAGTTTACCAATCTAAATATTTCTATAATCCTCTTTTGGAACTACTAGCAAATATTTTATTTCCTTGTACACTAAACACATTTGTGGTGTTAGCAGTTAGCCTTATTCCACAAACTGCTAGACTGACCTGATGTTACTGATCCTTATGAGGAAATTTTCTTTTCTACCTGTTTAAATGATGACACTTGCAGCAGCATGTAATTTTCTGGATTAAAAAGAAGTCATTGCTGAGTACTGAGCTCCTACAGCTCCTAGAGATAATAAACCCCTAGATTTCCCAGGGTTGTAAAGTTAAAAAGGAACTTGCTCAGACAACCCTACTTTCAGGAGCTTGCTGTGGTTGGAAAGGGTTAGCAGTAAGAATATCAGGGGAAATGGATATGCAAGAGTGCATAGCCTGCAGGTAGGTATGTTGGAAAAGGTGTGGAAATGTGGTTGGACTAGCAACTTGTCAGTTTGGTGGAAGAAAGGGAACAGTATTTCTATTACCATATGCAAGGATAAGTGAATAAAAGATTTCAGTATTGTGCAAGAAGTGAAATGAGAGGATGTAGGAATTGAATTTGCTGCATTTTCTGTTTCAAATTCAATCATCAATTATCCCTTTTTGTAGCCATAGAACCAAGAGAGAGCACAGATGAGAAGATCATTCATCATCCAAATGAGGAAATGTAAGGGGTTTTTTTGTGGTACTGGATTTTTTTTTTTGGGGGGGGGGGTGTTTTTTGTTTGTTTGTTTGTTTTCTTTAAGTTCTTATACTACCTCATAGAGATCTAAGGGTTAAATAGATCTACAGTTGTTACTCTAAAGGTAACTGACTAGCACATTTTATATCATACAGAACATAGAACATCCTTAATGCTTACAGCATATTATTGACTAAGCAGCTTTGTAATTTTTTTTGTTTTTATTCTAATTGTCTGGCAAGCAGTGCACAGGACCAGAACAACAGATTCCCTGATGTTAATAAAATAATGCCCAGAGTATGGAAAACATTATTTGCTAATGGGAGATGTAGAAAAATACTTGAATACAAATAGCATTTGTATTCAAGTTCCATGTCTAATTATATTTTAGAAGACTTAAAAACACTGACATTTACATTCCTTAGTGAGGAATACCCAGTTTGAAATTTTACCACAAAAGCTAATGACCCTATTAACTCTAATTTGTTTACTCACCAGTCTGGAACAGTTTCTTCCACAGGTACTCCTTTGATGTTCAAAATTAAGCTTCCTAGAGGCTTGAGAAATTAAATGCTGAAGGAGGTCAATTATCCAACAGTTGCCTTAAAGATAAGGACTGCCCCTCCTACATTGTTTTAAAATTATTTTTTCTGATGAACACAAAAAAAACTCCTATGATTGCTAAACACATGTCAGGCTCTCCCACAGGTTTGCTAGGATGTAATAGGCAGTTCTAAGTTTGGCCGTTTAGGAGAGTGCCTAATTATGTCAGGCAATACAAAGACATGATTTAAATTTTTTTTATTGTACTGAGATTTAATCTTTAATCAAAGTGCAACTGTAATTAATTATTATTTCATAATCTGTATTTTTGAGTTTGAAATTTGCATAATATCTCAAATATGACCTCTAGCAGCTCCTGATTAGCATGAGCCACTTGCTGTGGCAAGTTTAATTTTTGTATTTATACAGAACGTACTGTCATAGGCTTACATTTATTGTTTGTTCTACTTAGTATTGTCCATACCTACAGTACATACACTGTTGTACCAATCTTAAAGATGTAATAATGTTTTGATTTGAAAGAAAACATGAAATGTTTCTTCAGCTACAGTGTGAATAAAAAAAAGTTTGTGATAGTTCAGTTTATTTTACAACATGACTGTTTTCTCTGAAACACTGCACCAAATGGGATAGGGTATGGTTTCAAACCCTGTAGACAGCAGTAGTTTTCAACTTCTTAAGATATTCCCAGGAATAAAGCACCGGCTCCCACTGAATTATTAACACACAAAAGAACATGAACCCAGAGATTACTACTAAGCAGTTCTTACTAGATATAAGAGGTGAGAGCTGGGGAGGCTGTAATGGGTGCAACCAAGCCCTTTCTGAATGCCTCTCTGCAATATGGAGCAAGTTCCTTTACAGGCCATCAAGTATCTACTACAGTGGAAAACTCCAGCAAGTTTCTGATGGCATTCAGAATAAAGCTCATGTAAAATACAGAGATTCAGTATAAATCCATTAAAAAACAACCAGTGTAAAACAACAAAAAAATCCACCACAACAACAAAATCCAGCCCCCCACCCTCCCCCGGGCAAACAGATCCTTAGAAGAATTCAAAAGACAGCTATGCTTTCTCCAGCAAAAATTCTCTGTGTTTAAAGAGCCTCAAGAGGTGCCAGATGGCTAGTCCCACTTCTTATCTTTGTAAAAGAGCATCCAGAATGTTCAGCCTTAATTTGGTTCAGAATTTTCTGGTGGATGGGAGGACTCACTTCTTTTTGATTTTGATGAGAAGAATATTTATCATCTGACAATATCATGTGTTGGTGGTATGGGGAATCATATCACTCTCTTCTTTTCAAAAGAGTTATGAATCCAAATCCTGCTACAACTGGTGGGTGAATGACGTCCTTCTGAAAATGTTAAGCAAATTCTGGGAAATCAGGCATGAAAATGAACTGCAGATAAGGAAACATAAGGTTAAGGGATTCTGAGAAACCCTTCAGCTCTCATACAGCAGCTGGTGGTTGTGAGAAAGAAAACGGTTCCCTGTAATATCACAGTGCCATAAGGAATGATGTGGGTTGTATCAGTTCCATCCCAAAGTCTGTTGAAACTGACAAGGGTGTGTTTGCTGTTAGGCATTCCTTCTAATAAAAAAAAAAAAAAAAAGAAAAAAGAAAAAAGAAAAAAATCCTTGTAATAAGATACATAGTTGAATTAAAAAGGGCTATATAAAAGGTAAATAACAAATGAGAGATTCCCAGGCATGTTTTTTGGATTTGAGAAGTGATGATGGTTCCCAAGAGAACGGAACTTAATATTGACTTCAAAATTTGGTTTTGAATCCAACGTACATGGGGATTTCAGTGAATTTTCAAATACCAAAATTTTAAAGTCTATAAAACCTGTTAGCCTTGTGAGAACAATGATATCTGGTTAAAGCTTTTGTTTAACTGTATGAATGGTAGAGTAAAAAAAAAACTTCCTTACTCCGTCTTCTTAATAAAGACAATACTTTTAGTTAGTACAGAGTTCTGTGACTCTCCAGTACGGAGTTATCTCACTTTTTACTGAGTTCCAAACATACTCGTGTAATGACAATGTGAGCAAAAAAAAAAAAAAAAGTTTGCTAATTTCACACCAACTAGGAGATAAGTACAACAGCATGTTACAATGTTGACAATAGGACAAAAATATCAGGGTAATGTGAGGTGAACATCTATAGCACTTATTTGAAATTCAGTAAATGCCATTTTCATTCCAGATTGGATACCTTCTGCTTCTTTAGAAAACCCTGAACTAGGAGTGATTTGAAGTGTGACTATCAGACATATAACATCTCTAGAAACTTCAATATGGTGTGTTTCCTGCTGCTTAGATTTAGCTCAACAACATCTTTAAATCTTAGTAGTTCCGGAACCACAGTTCAATATGCCTACCTTTCTGGTAATCTCAAAAATGCCAGAGCATAATGTGTAAATGGGACAACAATTGCCTTTGTTCTTCTCTACAGTCTAAATTTAATTCTTCTTTCAGTATGAAAGGAACAGCTTTGTAGCATTCCATCTTGTACTGGAAGACTTATAACTAAATATGTTCTCAATTATTTATAGAATATCTTAACATACACTTATAAACTCTGGAATGATATTGACTTGTCTGCAATACAATATTCAGAGAATGGGAAAGTAAACTAATAATTTGCTAGAGAATTAAAGAAAAACTACTGTATTTCTTTGCAGTTCTTGTAATTTTATAGTTATCAAACCAGGAACACCTCAAAATATCCACTTGTTTTCAAGGAAGTTGTGACAGTCACAAACACTTTAAGCCTAAGACCATAGATGTCTTCCCCTCCTCTTTTAAAAGCACCAACATATGTTTTACAACCTCGGTTACATTTCATTTTTATCTCTTCACTCCAGTAAATAAAATTATTTCATATAAGTCATTCCATAAGACTTCCTAACCTGTATGGTTTTCGTAGCATACAGTAATTCCAAATGGAATTGAATCTGGCCAGGGATGTCAAAAACAGGAGGAAGGGCTTCTATAAGTACACAGATGACAAAAGTCTAAGGAAAATGCAGGCCTGACACTTAAGGTTTAACAACACATGGAAGAGGCTGAGATATGGAATGACTTTTTTGCTCAGTCTTTACAGGCAATAGTTAAACAAACTGGATGGTGGCCCTGATGGGGTGCAGCCATGAGTGTTGAGGGAGCTGGCAGATATCATTACAAGACCACTCTCAATAATTTTAGATGGATCATGGAGATTAGGAGAAGTTAATGTCACTCCTCTATCTTCAAGAAGTGCAAGAAGGAGGACCCAGGGAACCACAGGTCAATCAGCCATACTTCAATCCCTGAGGAAGTGATAGTGTAGTGATTAATGGAAGGAACTTCCAGGAACATGAACAAGAAAATCTTCTGGAGTACTCACCTAAAGGGGAAGTCATGCTTGATCAATTTGATAGTTTCTACCTAGACTTCAGTAAGGCTTTTGACACTTCCTCCTGTAAGATCCTCATAGAAAAGCTGTTGAAGTGTGGGCTGGATGTGTCTGCAGTAAGGTGGCATCATTGAGACCACATACGGAGTACTGTGTCCAGTTCTGGGCTCCTCAGTACAAGAGAAACATGAATATACTGGACAGAGTTGAATGACGGGCCACAAAGATGACGAGGGAATTGTAGAGTATCTCATATGAGGAAGAACTGAGAGAATTGCACTTAGAAAAGGCTCAGGAAGGGATCTCATCCACGTATATAAATGTCTGAAATGAAGGTACAAAGATGGAGTCAGGCTCTTTCCAGTAGTGTACAGTGACAGAATAAGAGGCGATGGGCACAGGCTGAAACATAGGATGCTCTGTTTAAATGTAAGGAAACACTTGTATCGTGAGAGTGACTGACTACCAGAACAGGGCGCCCGGAGAGGTTGTGGAGTCGCCATCCCCAGAGTTATTCAAAAGTCAGCTCGACACGGTCCTGAGCAACCTGGTGGTCCTTCTTGAACCAGGTTTGGCCAAGACATTTTCCAAAGGTCCCTTTCAACCTCAACCATTCTATGATTCTGTAAAATACATGTGGAAGGACTGATTTAGATATTCCAGAACTAAAAATTAGCAGGTGTTCACAGTAAAGCAAGCATGTCTGTGTTTATCCCAGTCTGGAAACTTTAAAACCATAAACACTGAATCATCTCAGAGCACCATGTGTGTGTCTTAGCATGAAACAGCCAGCCAGTAACGTTCTCAGAAAAAAAAAAACCAACAACAAATTGCAAGCCCAAACCTGCATGCCTCATCACAGGAATTCACAACACTTTCAAGACTTTGTTGAAGACAGATTAGTAGAAGAATATCTCCAAAATGTAATTTTCTTTTCTACAGCACTCTGGAAGTATATAGTGGGGCAACTCAAAACAAACAACAGTTTACATATTGTTGACAAGATTGATAGTCATTTAGGTGCACAAGGTGCTTCACAAGGCTGGGGGGGCTCTCACCTTGAGGAGGGACTGAGCTGCTAAGTGTTTTGATTGGCAATCTGTAGAAACTATAATAATGTTACTAATGCTGAAGTGTATTACAGGATTCTCATGCATTTATATGCCTGCACGATCGCCCTTCATAGGGATCGTTCTGCCTATCCCCAAACTCTCAGAGATCATCATGTAGTAATTTGGACTTAGCCCAAAGAGGCATGTAGAAGAATGTTATAAGGCTGTTTACAAGGTAATGGTCAGTTTTTCTGTTTTCCAGCATATAACAACTAAATATTACGCCCCTGCTTTGTATAATATTTTCTTTCATAAAATTCTATTGCTCTATATATGTATTTGTGCACGCACAAAATCCCACATAAAAACTGCTGAGATTTTCAACAGCTAAGAAGGAATAGAGGTAACTCTGTCACAAACTGAGGAAAAAAGTTTTCATTTTACATTGTACCAGGTCTCAAATTTTGGTCAAACACATATTCTGAGTAATAGCATGCATCAATATTTCCAGCTCTTGTTCATCACTTGCTGTGCTTGGAAACAGGAGCTGACAATGAAAGCACCTCCTCAACAAAAACTATTTCACCACTGCTCTTCATTTGAGCAAAAAGAAAAAGATGCTGAGATCAAAAGAATAAAATAAAAAAGGTTAAAAGGAAATCAAACTTGAAAGAAGGAAAGAGAACAGTTAATTGGAGGGTCTGATTCAGATGTGTTCTTGCAGTGCTCGTTCCTAATTTACTATCTGCTCCTCATCTCATCACAGCAGTCTAACAAGAATTCCACTGTCTCCTCATTTCCCCCCTGGCTGTGCCCCCTATTTCAGACCTGCGCACAGTGTTACAGTATTCCCTCCAGCTTTTTTCTCCTATATTGAGCTCTGGGACCTTTATACATTCATCATCATCCCTGTAATTCTAGGGCACCAGACTTGGATGTTTTCACTGATGGCCTAAGGATTAGAATATTGTATAAGGCAGGTTTTTGACTTCAGCTCTGTGAACTCAGTACTAACACTAGGGAAATACTTACAAAGGCATAAACAAAGGAGACAAATCTACACAAAGAAACTGTGGAAAGGAGCGGGTGGGAGGAGAGTGGAAAGAATAAACAAAGGTATTTTAGAATAAAAAAAGTGCCAGCTGTCTTCAAAATCTCTAAGAAAATAAGAAAATAGACATAGATTTCAGCTTGTGAGTAACTTGCTAATGTGTAAAATTTTAGAATAGCTGTAGATAAAGCTGTGTCTATAAGGAGAAATGTAATGCAGAGATTTGTTACACAGAGTAAATTAAAATCCATATTATTGCTTTGCTGAATTACTCAGAATCAGCATCTTTTGCTTTCACCAAATTCTGGTTTTATAGATGCCTTATATCTACCTACAAAAAGACTTCCCAGAATGTTTGCTTTGAAATACAGTACCGCTGTTTTTTTCAGATGCCTCCTTTTCTTAAATAAACAAATCAACAGGGGATGCATTGCCATTTATCCCATATCCCTCTATTCCTGCATGTTTCCAGTTGACTGCTAAGTTCCTCAATTCCAGAAGGTGCTATGCAATTAAAGCAATACATTCTAAACAGCACAGAATATACTGGCGGAAAGCATAAAAGATTAGATTGCTGCTGCTGATTTAACTTTGACTTCAATTGCTTCTTCCTGTTTTTACTGCTATCTGGCCCAGAAAGGTGTGGAGGTAATCTCCTTGACTGCCCTTGATGTCAAAGGTTCTTTATGACTCACAAAGAAGAATATGCTGGCTGCAAGTGAAGTGAATAAGTAGTGGTTTGACCTTCCTGATATCAGGTGGACTACATGAAGACAGAGTAAGCTGCATGCAACATGGTAAAAATAGATTAGAAATGTTATAAAATGTGAAATAGTGCATTATTTGTCATAATTCAGATTTCTCTCTGGGGACCATTAGCAGTCTAACACTACCCTGCAATGTCACCTTTCCTAAACGGGTAGCATTGTAAAAAAGAAGTGCATAACAGATGAAGCATTATGCATAGAGGTTGTTAAAAGCATAAATAGTGACTTAATTAAATGGCAAAATAAATAAATGCAATTTCCTGTTCTTTAGCATTCTTTACCCGACAGTCAACTTTAAAACTCCTCACAAAAGGCAAAATGCCCACTTCAGTCATGGCTGCTGCTGATCAAATTGATTCAGAAAAAGACAATATTTTATCCGTCCTCTTTGGAGTTCAAGTATGAATGGTGAAGCAAAAGAGAGTGAAACTGAGGGAAACATGAAAAGCTTGATTTGTTAGGACCCCTGCTGTCTGAAAAGAGATCAAAGCTCAGGAGGAGGCTGTAAAACAGCCGAATGCACTGCACAGAAACATGGCCTGTGGCAGCTGCTCTGGGCACACTCTCGCAACACAGGTGTACCTCCAAGTCTGCTCTGCCAGCTGAATCATGGGAGCAGGTTACCTCTTCTCCTTCTTCATTATTTCAACTGCAGTCACTGAGGAGATGTGGGCTCCATCCATCACAATGCACAAATTCACAGTGCGCAGATTCAGCACAGGCCTAATTAAAGCTTTTCCTTTCATTTGTGGAGATAATTAGACTTTCATCTCACCAGGAAGCTTCAGAAAGATCTATTTCGTTCTTCAATAAAAGCTACATCAAACAAAAGCAGATTTTAATCGCCTTTTCTTTGGGGCATGAGTCAATAATGAAAGATGTCATGGGTAACAAAAATTGTGTGCAGGGGGAAAAAAGGAGGGAAAAAAGACCAAGCTATGTTCTTTAATTAACACCATGTTTGCAAACACCATTAATTTCTCTCATTAAAATGATTTTTATCTACAAGTGATTGTTGATAAAACAATCGATTCGAACATCTCATCTGTTTCACTGCTATGCAGGAACCCATCTGCTGTGCTGTAAAGAAGGAAACATGCAGGCTGTTAAGCAACATGTGAGAACAATAAAAAATGCATATGTGTGTGTCAGGGATTTGTGAGGCTCACTGCAGGGCAAGGGCCACCTTTTCTCAGAACATCTATAAAAAATGACTTGGTAGCAGGCCAAAGGACAAAATGTCACAAAGATCAGAAGTGCATAAATAACAAATGAATTAATATGTGCAGGAAGAAAGGTTCCATCTGTTTTGGGAGACATCGGTAAACAGGCTCAGAAAAATAAGGAGATTTCAGACATATTTAACACCACATCATGAGCTGCTGTGATGTAATATTAGAGGACAGACATGCTGAGCTTACTGCCTTTGTCTTTTTCATTAGTGGTAGAACACAAGTGTCCTTCCTTACTACCTTTCACACTGGTGCAAGGGGAGAGCATTTTTGGCTCCAAGCCCACAGCACATTATTTATTTATTTAACCATTTGACACAGTGCTTCTGTATGGGTTGCCTGGTGCGCAGGCTCACAAAGAGGGTGTGCTGATGTCTGTGGGAATTGAAATCCGGCATTCTAAGGGGAGGAATAAAGCGCTCTTCCACCCTAGAATTTACAGCAATCCCAAAGAACTGTTAGGCTCATAGTATGAAGACATTTAGTGAAGAGAGGGTTTGTTTACGTATCGTTTTAATGATGATACTTGCTTTGCAGCAGGCAGGGAACTGTTTTTCATACAGTATCAAGACTAGCAGTAAGGATGTACTGTGGTAGAGCAGAGCCCAGTGTCATCTGCTTATTGCCTTTCTGGACATGATAAAGTATTGTAATTCATCAGAATCTGAGCTGAACTTCCTCTAATAGCTAAAAATAAATAGTAAAAATCCAAAAGAATAAAGGATTAAATGTGCATTACTGAGTACTCTGCTACCAGTGTTACCTGCGAGGAAATGAAAAGATTTAATGCAACCTTTTTTTTTTTTTAAAAGAATCTACAGATATCTTTAAATCTCACAGTGTTGATGCTTGGTTCATTGTGTCTTTATGCTGTTAGTTCTGGCATATGGCAGTTGTTTGGGAAAGCAAAGTTTGTAGGAGCTTGACAGACACTTCTTCTTGATGCATTGAGCCAGTAAGATCCCTGGTGAGTATCCAGATTCTAACAGAGCGGCACATGTCTGTTCCCGTGACTGTAAGAGATGGAAGTTTTTCCTCTTTGGGTTCCTTTTTCTCAAATTCACTCAGTCAGTTACAAATAAAACTCCAATCTTCTTCTGTGTATGCTACTTTTACGCTAATCTGCTCCTTCCCCCTCAATAAATGAGGACCGTTTTTGTTTTAAATTATGACAAAACTTACGCACATGGCACTGAGTTGATCAGTGCTGCTAGGATCTAGTAGTTCAAAGCAGAAAAATCTCTTACAGTTCAAGATAGAAGGTTTAACAGAGGTTTTTCCGAATTCTCCTTGAAACTCTCAAAAAAAAGTTTTTTTTGAACTTTGTTGTGTTTCAGATAATTATCATTATTTCCCAATATCCTGGGCTAAGATTTGCTCCCATTTATGTTTTTTTTTAGCAATTACCTCAATGATAGTTTTATCTATTCCAAGTTACAGAGAAGTGAGGAGAAAACTCCAAATAGTAAACACTGATTGAAACATTTACTTTGAAAAAAGAAAATGAAAAATGGTGAAATAGGAAAAAAAAGAAAAAGAAAACTTCTGACAATATTTTTTTGCAGTGATATTCTTGGCTTCAAGGGAAGAGAAGCTTTTTTTTCCCCCTTCCTTTCCTTTTCTTTCTTTCCCCTCCCCCCCCCCCCCTTCTATTTTCTTTCTCTTTAATGAGCATGTTGCATGCAGAAGGAATAATGACTCATGGCCAGAACTCTGAAAGACTCAACAGCACTTTAGCACTTCCTCTGTCAAAAAGTATTCAACCTAAAACATTGCCTAAATAGAATGACTTCAGAATGCTTCTGAGCTCCCTGATCAGGATATACACATAGTTCTGATACAGTATTTTTTTAATAGGAAACCATTTCCCCACTTATCCCCAGGTAAGTTAGTTTATGCAATATAAATATATTGTTCATACAGGGGATGCAGCTGATCTTCAAAAGTGAAAACTCTCATGAATAGGTGAACCCAAACTGAGAGCTTTGCTCACTATCTAGATGATACTGCTGAGCTACAAACTGCGAGAAAACATCAGAGGAAACGTCTCAACCAGATTCAGATTTGCTCACTACTTGCAATGCAGATACTTTACTTGGTAGGTCCTTATTTCATGAAAGAGGACAGGGAGACAAAGGTAGGTGACCTGCCAGAGGAGAAGGAACAGAAGACAAACAGAGAAGACTGTTTTAAAGGCAAAACTGGGAATGTTCTGCAACACTTCCCTTAAATTTTGGTAGCCTGAATTCCCCTACTGCTATCAGCTGCAGAGGAAGAGACAGTTGTCACTGCTTCTATTATTTTCAGCAAGGATAGAGCAATATTTAGTATCCAAAAAGCCTGTCACACCATCAGTGGTACAGGGACTGAGTGGGCACAAAGCTGTTGCTAATGAATAGCAAGGCTAGAGGCAGATGGTATCCAAATATAAGAAAAGTGCCATGAAATGATAGAGTGGGTGAAAAACTCATTTAGCCAAACCCTTCCTGTCAAAACATTATCCTGCATCTCTGTGTCAGCGGGAAATCCATTCCTATTTAACAAATACATGAAATACCATACAGATAGCCAGCCCAAAGACTGAACTTCTAGATTCCTCTACAAAGAGACAGGAGCTGTTCCAAGTTGAAGTCATCAGTCAACTATAACAAAATTAGTCTGAAGGTACTATTAATAGATCTGTTATTCATCAAAAAATTCTCATAGTAGGTATTATATTTGATAATAAGATAAATGCTTTTGTTGCTTCCATTCAGCTTCTATGGGAGAACTGTTGACACTATCATACGAATGAGAGGTCTGGAGCAGTGTCAGAGAATTTAAACTAGATGGTTGTCAATGAAGTTTTATATTGATCAAGTCATACAAATAAAAGCATCACTAGAGGTTCTCAGTATCACGTCTGAATGCTGAGATTAACTGAAATGACAACAGCCAAATGTCAGAATTTTTAGTTTAGCTGCTCTATGAGAGTCCTTTTGCTGAAAAGTTTTTTAGCCTGTTTTATACCTCATAGTTGTTACAATCAGACTGGTTTAAAGACAGTACTTTGCTAACTACCTATGTTGACTATTTTATTTCTGAGTCTAACAAAACTAGTCAGTTTATCACAGCCTACAAATGTCACCTAATATATTTCTTTCCATAACAAGACGGTTCAAGCAGAACTGCTAAGGTAGAAGGAGATAGGGATAGGTTCCCTACAGATAGGTAAAGTTAGGGTTTTGTTTTTTTTTTTCTTGAATGAGCTTGAGCAAGTGACAATCTTCCTTTGTTAAATCAAACACAAATGTAAATACATACGAGCATAAAAGCTCAGCAGGTAAAGAATAGGGAATTTGTGCATGTATGCATATTTTGATTCCAGCAAAATGCAAAATATGACTGTTTTTTCATCTGTTATTTGCCTGTTACATGATAAATATTTGATTTATAAATGGAATTCACAACAATGAATACCTTTAAGATCATAAAGATCTTAAAGTTTGATCGGTGATCTGGCTACACTTTTCTGCACTTGCATATGCAGTGCAGAACATGAAGTATTCTACATCGTGTATCTCTGTGTGTGCATGTGTGTATATTCTTTGTGCCATCACCACAAACTGGCAGTATCTGCTCACTCTTATGTATAAAATGTGAGGAATATTTCTGAGTCAAACTAGTGTGTTTAACAGGAGGAACATTTCCAAAATTAGAAGGAGATTCAGGATGACAATACTTTCATTTTAAACTCAAAATACTCTTAAGTAATTTCCTATCTTTTTTTAAGTTTGTAAGTGTCATGGGAAGATTGATACAAAGAGTGTTTAATGGATAAAATTATAAACGTGATTGAAGGCTCATTTATCATCTCTAGTTGAGACATAAATAGAATATCTTAGTGTTTATATGTGTATATCTCATCCTATAAAACTGAGGTATAAAGAAATGCAACACCTAAATGATTAGTAAATTTGGTTAATGGCTCATATGATAAATATGTATTTTATGAATGGTTTATTAGTAGTGTAATGACTTATGACAAATTTTCATGAAGACTACTATCTTGTAGCTCAAAGTGACTTGTTTACAAATGTACAAATAAAGTGGGAATGTCCCATTCTAACATTTAAACATGAATTATTGACAGATTAATTGCCTTTGTACAAGAGTATCCAAAAGATATTTAGACATTGGTACAAGAGTCAATTGTATAAGTCTTTACACACACACATCCAACTACTAAATATCTTTCTGTTGGGTTAAAAAACTAGAAGCAAGCAAATAAAAAAAGCCTAAAAAATAACTGAGGTTAGATTGGTTTTCTTCTGGGAAAATGGAAAGATTTTTTTCCCCCTCCTTATATGACAATAAAATGCAATAATTGGGAATAGAAATATACAACTTATTAGTTATCAATCTGTAAAAAAAGGTTCCTCTTTTTTTACCTCTCATTTAATCTGAGCTCTATTTCTTTTTAAGGTGGGGCATATAAATATATTGGGTACATAAACCAGTATGCGCTTTCTAAGCTCTGAAATAAAGCATACATTTCTAACAGTCATAGCCTCATAAAGTCAACCAATCCATACACCATTAAAAAAACCCACAAAACCCCCACCCCAAATCCCCAAGCAAACAAACAAAAACAACAAAAAACACCCCATCCAAAACAAAGGTCAACTCAAGTAGTCTTAACTATTAGGCAGCAAAAGAAATGTCCTGAACAGACCAGGCTGTCTACTACCAGGCAGAAATCACTGGCATATTTCAAAGATGGATAGCTATGTACAGAAAAAACCCAAAGATTTAATTCTTTAATCATGCTTATTTTTTTCCATGTGGACAAGAATATTAAAACATAATGCTTTTTAAGAACTCTAATACAGAAGAAATGGTGTGAGCCTATTTTAAAGCCAAAATGGCTTTCCTGACTGAAAACTGGAAATTATGATCTTTCGTATCCAAGTGTCAATGAAATGTAAGTGCCCACCAGATTGCCAGCCCACCCATAGATTATTAATGCACAATTAATCTACTAGGGCAACTGTAGAGTGTCATTTAGCTTCAGAGCCCATAAGTATAAAACAGCAACACACTGTGAAATTAATGGTAACACTTAAAGGTCCCATTGTTATTAATTCATTTGACATTCACTGTAATCACACTGGTCTTTAATGAATTCATTTGGCATGTGAATATTGCATGTACTTTCAAATGCACTCCAGTGCAAATCAGTGCTAATTGATGTCCTGAATTGAAATAGTTTCTCTTTCTCTCTAACTTCTTATTTTTAGCCTACCCTACTCTTTGTCAAGGGTCTTTTCCCCAGAAAAGTTTATACACGGCATATGAAATCACATGCTCTTATAATAATTGCTATAACTGGATGTCAATATAGCATACAAAACTGACCAAGGGATCATATGGTGCTGAAGCTCTGCAGTAACTTGTTCTACGGCAATAAACTCTAAACTCCATTGAAATTTGGTAACCTTTTAGTTCCACATATTCTATGAATATTTTCAGTTTACTGTTCTCCACAAATTGCCTGTGAACATCTTTGGCTTACATAAAAAGGGCTGTCGCCATTGGTTATCATCTTATGCGCTTCAGTTCTACAGCAGGAACTGGCTGTATCTATCTCCCTGCGCTCAGTGACTACAGCTGTGCATATGGGAAATGTCTGTATTTGTGCCAATGGAAATCGTCTCCTCCTCTTATATGTAATCACTGCTTCCAAGAACTGTGGAGTGCTGAGAAATTCCTCTTAATGTCACATGCAAGCAGTTAATCTGAAAAGATTTAATAAAAGGGTACTGCAACAATTTCAACTCAGTAGCTTGTCCCAGATAAAGTATTCCCAACTGGAAAACTCTTCATGTCAAAAAAAAAAAAAAAAAAAAAAAAAAAAGAAGAAGTTATAATTCATAAATTTCTTCACTTATTTCCTTAGATATCTAGTAACACTCTTCAGATGTTCTTGTTTCCCAGGAAACTAAGGGAGTCTTGGGGAGAGCTAAAGGAGTCCCTGACGTCAAACCATTTACTAAGTTAAACACTCCTACGGCCTGTGGATAGTATATTCAGGGATCTTTGTAATCTTGTCTTCAAATTAGAGTAATATGGGACTATGGTGTCTGACATCACATTTATCAGAAATTTGTAAGCCATTCTTAAAAATATCACATTAATAATAAAAATGTGTATTCAGAATTACAGATGTAATTACTTAAGAAAATAACATCAACATTAATATGTCAATGCTATTATTGCATCAAAGTAGAGGTAAACCAAATCAAAGCATAGAGAATAGGCACATACTTACTGAAAAATGCCTAAAAAGTTGTGATGCCACTAATTTTTTGTTGTCTTAGAGGATGTGCATTGTTTTTCAAAAGACGCAGGATTAATGTTTTCTCCAGTTCTAGTCCTTCTTGATTCTTAATAATTTAAATCAAGGTACCCCAAACTGTGACATAAAAAGAACATTTCAAGTACCTCTATTGGATGGAAAAATAATGAAACAGAAAAAAGGTCCCACTGATTTAATTTGTCTCAATACTACTATCTGGTGGGCAATATACTTTAAATGCACTTCTTACTTTTTCAACTAGTATTTCCTATAATAAGTTTCTAATTTTTCTTTTGTATTTTATGTGAAAGTTAGAGAATATTATACAAGCCAGTAAAACATTTTTAATGGTACTCAGTAACTCAAGGGATGCAAAATATTATAAAAAAAAGGAAATAATCTGAAACTATTTCACAGAAATAGTGTCAGAATAGTGTCCACTAGACTGTTGCTGCTGACATGCGAGACTTTTCTGAGATCTGGTTGCCAAAGAAAGCCCAATGAATAAAACTATTTTAAGAGTGGAGAGAGATAAATTCATCAGAATCAAAAGTCAAGAGTGTCTGGCCATGTAGTACTGATTAAAGTTAATAAGTATTTATCTTCCCTCACTTTCTTTAACATACTTAGAATGATGAACATACTCTAAATGGAAAAGCATGATTGCTGAATCTCCATCAATTGTCATTAATATCCTGGAAGTGAAGAACATGCCTTGAGGTCTAACTATATTTTATTCTATTAGGTAGTACCTTATTTGAACAATGACTGAGTTATGGTCCTTTTTTAGTTCAAAACTTTCAGTCATAATTTTCTTAATGACTTTTGAGGAATGAACTTAACATTTTAATAAGCTAGCACTTACCCATTGTTAAAGATCCCCAAAGCCACAAAACAGACAGCCTTGTTTCACACCATCATGAAGCAACAATGCATACAATTAGGTTTGTCACACACCTTTCATTCTCTGAAGTAGGCAACTGAAATCTTAAGGGGTGAGTCACTAACTTTTTGTTATTGGCCCTTTGAAAACACAAATTTGGACATGTTACTAGTCTCCAGGAATTTCAGTTTGTTTAGGCTCAGTAGAGATTTGCTAAGAATTTAGCAGTTGAATCATGTGAAGATTGTATAGACCAAGAAATTGTAGCCCAACACTGTAAAAGAGCCAGACAGGACGTTCTGTATGGTGGCTGCTTTTCTAACTAGTCATGGTTGTTCTAGGACGAGGTACGAATAAAGAAAATTGTCTCATTAGTTCTTGAAGAGAGAGGGAAAAGATGAGGAAACAATTTGGCATACAGAGGAATCAAGAGGACTCACTATCTCTGCATAAACGACATTATGCCAATTAGGGATTAAGAACTAAAATCCCTAACCCTGCAAGTGTTTTCACACTGCATCCCAACTAGCTTCTACATTTCCAGGAAACAGAATATGTGTAGACCTTTCTGTTGTGTCCTCATAATTGCTAAAAATCCACATTTCCTTTGTAGCAGTGTCCTTTCTTGTCTATCTGGAACTGGCTTTGCAATCTCACTGCCAGGGTAGATGTGACATCCATGTTGCAGTGTGCAGATGGTTTGGAGTTGCCTACATTGCAAACAGATGACAAATGTTGGTGCAGGTGTAATTTGGTGCGCTAATGGGTCTGTTTAAAGTTCTTGCCTCAGTGACAGGATAATAATTCTCTAATGTGATTTATATAGGACATTTGATTCATTTTGTGCAAAAGATGGGTAAACAGAAAGAATTTACTGAAAGGATTTTTACAAAACTCTCTACTCTTAATAAAAGAGTCTGAAATAAAAAATAAAATAAAAGTCTGAAATAAAAAGTCTGAAAGAATGTACAAGAAAAACCATCCCAACTACTCAGAATCTTGAGTGATCAAAATATGAACTTCTAAAATCCTAAAATCTGTACAAAATTTAAAATCTCAGAGATAATGACAGTTATTCACATCAAGAAAACATGCAAATATTTAAGCAATGCAGCACAGTGGTACTCTCAGCCATTCTCCAAACTGAAATGGAAAGATGGTTACAGATTAATGAGACTATAAAATGAATTTAGCAAGCTTATTGTTATCTGAATGTTTATCAGAAACCTCTGAAGCTTTCAGAATTGCATAGCTCTTGGAATGCAAAAAGTATTCAACATGAAAAAGATATTGGCCTTGATATCTTTGGAGAAAGGTGAATCAGGATATTTGATTCTTCAATGGCAGAAATATTCCTGGCTTAGCTGTTAGAAGAACCCTGCCATGCATAGACAACATTTTTCAAGTATGATTATGCTTATAAAATTTTTGCCGCACCTTAACATGAACAATAAAATAATCATTTTAGGTGTAAAGACAGCATAGCATGCAGAGATTCAAATCAGCACAGGTGCAATAAAAACTCAAAATATTTTCAACATTTGCTTCTCATATCTGCTTAACTGAAATCAGAAAAGAATAAATATTTTGTTCAGTGGAAAAACTTTTTATATAATCACAAATTGACTAAGAATTAGTAGATATTTGCACTGTGCTAACATCCAGCTATATCAACAATACACTGTATGTGTTTTAAACTCTTCTGTAGTTAGCTGCTGTTCCTGTCCCAAAGAGCTAAAAATCCAAACCTGAATACAGAAAAAAGGAAGAACAACTGGCAAGAAGAAGGAAGTAGAAATATCCCCATTTAATAGATGAAGGACCAAGGCCCTATGAGATAAAAATGACTTGTTTGGAGTCACACTGTATGTCTGCAGCAATACTTCAATATTTACACATTTTGAAACAGAGACAGAGCATAAAACTAGTATAAATAGCAAAAAGAACCCACAGATTTTCTATAATTAAGTACAGCATACAGTGGTGTCATGTTTTTTTCTTGTTAGAGACGGGATAAACAGTTTCAGTTTTCTTTGCAGATTTATGTTGCGCAGTATCTTGGCAGTACAAACAACTAAAACACAAATGGGGAGGGAACATTTTTCAAAGTAATGATTACAGTTGTCTATTCCCTCTTTAAAAATGAGTTTCCATAAAGATAAAACTTCAGTATTGTCAAACGGGACAATTTGCACAAAATAATTTACACTAGCCTATACTATTCAGGCTTTCTCAGTTACACTGAGTCATCCAGATCCTGTCTTACTGCTGCAAAACCCTTTTTCTCTCCTTTATTGTAATATTATCCTGATTTCTGCATCTTCCTTCTTACTTTCCTCCTTCCAAGCAACATGTTCTTCTCCTTCTTCCTATGTCTCTCCATAAACCTCAGAGTACTTTGCAATTCCCCTTCCCAAATACCAGAAAAAGGCAAAGATTGCTTTGCCAGAAAATGGGAATGTGGACAAACAGCACGTGAGTAAATAGAAGTGCACAGGTACTTTGATTACGTTTACAAAGAGAGGAAAGCCAGTGGGTGAGAGCGTAGAAGGCAACCTATTTCTGCACTTAACTAACACACATGAACATCTTCCCTGGCTGGCTGATTGGCCAGGCAAGTTACATGCAGCTTGTGGGCAGAATGCCTATAGCCACACCTACTCCCCTCTGCTGGTGCAGGCCAGGAGCCCTGCACAGTCTGGATGGTCAGCCAGGCAGGCAGGACCCCCTCGCAGCGCCTCGGCCTTCAGAGAAGCAGAGCATACCTACATCTCCTCGGCTGGTTTTCAGACTGCCCTCAAGTCTGAATAACTCTCCTCATGGAAACAAATGTGTGAGGTATACACACCAATTAAATTCAGGATTTGCACATTTACTGTAATTTAGTGACCTACTTGTTCAGCTCTGCAAATAACAGTTGCCTTTCTACAGATGAAGGTGTTAGAGATGGCCCTTTTATAAAGTAATCAGTTTAGAAGAGGTCACATTAAGGCATTAGACCTGTTATTAACCCCTAAAAGTTATTTTAGTTGGATACTAATTTTTTTCACTTTATTACATTTTTTAATATTACCCCATGTTGGTTTAAATAATTTGCAAACAGGAGGATTACAGTCTTGTACAGGGAACTAATGACTATTTGGACTCTTAGATTAAAGAAGACTTCAGAAATTCAAGTGATATAAATATCTTCCATAAACACTGAAGAGAGAGTGTTGTTTTCAAAAGCTTAATAAGCTTTACTTTAGGCAAAAGAAGTATTGCTGAAAAGCACGTAAAATATCTGTAGAGTTTGTAAAAATTATTACATAATATTTCTACCCCACCCCTCCATATTATCTTGATAAGAAGGCATTAAACAACAGAAGAAAAGCTGATGAAAGAATAAGAAAAAAACCTTTTTATGTGGAGCTTGGATGTTTGACATAAAGACAGTGGATAGCAATGAATTACTAATTGTTTTTACACCATGTGTATTGAAAGCATATCTAGAATGTATATTAGTACCATCTTGGGAGGAATGATTTCAGCAATGCTTTATTGTTAAAATAAGTTCTTAGGATTTCACTGTGTGAATCAAAATTCTTCATTAAATTTTAAACACTACAATGTCTTTTTAGCCATTGTGCTAGTGTAAGAGCAAGGGTACTGGAAATGTATGGGTATATGTAAGTATACATGCATATATATGTATATATCTGGTGGGAATTTATGGAAAATGCAAAATATATTCAAAAACAGCTGACTATTAGCATAAATGGTACAGTGAGCTGCTCTACAATTTTTCTACCTTTTTTTTGCTATTACATGAATTGAACTTTTAAGTTTGCTGGTTCTGCCTTGGGCAGAAGTGGCACAAATTTAAAAACACAGGGTAAAGCAGTCTTATCATTTGATCTCATTTATTTATTTACTATTTAAATTAAATCCCATGATCTTGTGGAAACCATCACACTATTTAGCTTACTGTAAGGTTGGGAAATCATCTGTTTTGTTTTAAGATAGAGAACCTGTTACACTCTCCTTGTCTTTGTCTTGACACATGCAAATAAAAATGGAAAATTCTTGTATTAGAAAAGAAATAGAACTACATAACTGTAGATGAAAACTATCACAAGCCAGGAACTCTGTATTCGTGTCCTCTTAACCTATCACATCACATTTGCTTTTATTCTCCTATCACATTGATAGGTACGTTTGTGGGAGACTGGCAGCAGCAGAAGGGCATGTTATTGTAATGATATTTCATGACAACAAACATTCCATCTATAAAGGAAAATATCTTTTCTTCAGTACCAGAGCACTGTTCTTGAGAACACCAACAACATTATGACATCAAAGGCAGTTCACAGACAGTAGGAAGATTTTAAATCACAACAAACAAAATTCACCCAACCTGTTTGGTGCATCAGCCTGTTTATTTTCTAAAAGATAGAAAATGAAGGTTATGGAAAGATGTCCCACTAGAAAACTATGAAATGGCAGAACATAAAAATTGTCTTTTTTTGGGGGGAAAAATAATAAATGCCAATTCTAAACTTCCATACTTTCATGTCATGAAGAGTGTCAAATAAAATTGAGTTGAAATTTATTGACATTTACTTGATATCCAAGCTGAAGTAAACAGCACTGGCATCTCAGGTTCCTGATGACTAATAGCTTGGAATTGTAACACATCAGTGTCTAAAAGGGCCCATTTTTCCTTATTCTTTCCATGGTGTTGTGTTTCCACAGGAAACAGGAAATTTCCTTGGTATTATCCAGCTTACTTAAAAACCAGGGGTTTAAAATAGGCTGGATAATACAAAGGAAATTCTGTTGTTACACTAATAATATAAGAATGGCATAAATCACAGTCTTACTTACCATAGAATCATAGAATCAATCGGGTTGGAAAAGACCTCCGAGATCATCACGTCCAACCCTCTATCTAACACTGCTGTGGTTACTAGACCACTTGCTGGACTTCAATATTGCTCTAGCAGCTGCTCATACCTAGCTTGAAACTTTACAATTGGTTTGATATAAGGTTCTTTTATTTTGTTTATTTAATTAAATGATTTACTTAATTTTAATTTTATATGGAAAAGCTGGATACATTCAGTGACACAAAGTCAAGCCAGTAGCTAGGGCACTAATCTGCAGTCACTCTACATTCACTCAGCAGCAGGAACAAAGCAACAGGTAAAGGACAAGTGCAACTGACACCAGCAAACTCTGGAATCAGAGTATTCATTTGGAATGAGCAGATACCTATTCAGATCTCTTCTGAGCTGGAAGAAATTCAAGGAAATTGAATCAGTTCTCCAAAATGTGGGTGAGCAGCCTTATGATCAGACTACAGGGTTAAAACCACAGTGGACACAGTGAATTGGAGTGCCTTCCTTTTCCTTTTTTTTTTATTTTTTTTTTTTAATTTTTTGTTTTACTGTGCATTAAATGTTTGAAAGTATCCCAAAATAAACAGGGTTGTTTGGGTTTTTTTTAGAAAAATAAGTTAGTTTCCTATTTTCCAAGCAATTTTTTATTTCTATTAAAAAGTACTTCTGTTTCAGTACAGATTGGTTGGTTCAGTATAAATGAGCAGTTCTAAGCCCTACAGTCTGAGAGAAAGCAGGATAATGCAACCCTTAGATGTCACATATTATCCCTTTCCCATCCTTTTAATTTGTATTGGGTTGTGATTAACCTTTCAAAACCACAGAACATGTTGTCATGACATGAATTGTGACAAGTCATGGAGAATCATGGCATGAATCTGGATTTTCCTAATTTGGGAAATCACAAAGATTTCTTATGCTGGTTCAAACAACTTTTTTTTTTTTTTCTGCTATATGTGGTATAAGATTTCATTATGGATTGAACTTATAACTTGAAATATATTGAAAACTTGATAAGCATATATTTAATTTTTACTCTGTGTTGCTATTTATGCACTAATCACAATTTTTATCACCTTGTATTTAATGAAAGTTATCTTCAATTGCCAGTGTTTCCTAAAAAGTCATATTCCATAAGTTAAGGGTCATTAGGACACAGAAATCCTTCAGCTACCTTATTATTCTTGGGAATATTCATCATATCAACCCACGGAGATGTTGGTAATGTGGCTTCTAATTTGGCAGCCCAGGGAAACCAAAAAAAGGTTGAATGTGCTCAGTCTACTTCTGCAAACTGCTAGGCATTACCCCAGTATGCTTTCAGTATGTTTTAACATACTAAAAATGACAGAGTAACAAATGCTGTACGTTTCTATGCTGAAATCATGCTTATCATACAGACCAATGAAGCTGCTTTTCCTGATAAACTGACTTGACTCATCAAAACCAGTAACCATTGGAAAAAGCAGTGTAGGTGGAGGGTAATTCTAGGAGTCTTTGAACATCTCTTGAATAAGTTTCCCTTTCTAGAAAGATATATCACAGATGACTACTATTGGGAAAACTTTGATGAGATATAGTATGTTTAAAAATGGAACTTGTGACTTTTCTGATGTTACTCTCCATGTATATAATTCTTCAAGTTTCACAACATTATTTGTGCTTTTCTCTTTTATCTCTCTTATTTTGCAGTTTTTGCAGTCTGATTACAGAGTATCTCCTTTCCCTTCCCTGCCTTTACTTCTTTCACATATACTCTACTTGAGACAGATTAAAATTACTCCGGTGCTACATTTTTTTTCCTTTCTTTGAAAAAGAAATATGACCTTTCCTTGAAATAGCAAGATTTGAAACTAATCTGCTTGTTACAGTTGAGATTTTGACCTGCCCCCTAAACTGCACATTGACTTCTAGCTCTGAGCACTGGTTTTGATGGTGATGTGTGTCACTTTGCTGCAATGGTAATTCAGGCAGAAGCCATTTATCATTTCTGAATATAGAAAGTGCTTGGTGTGACATTGTGCAGACTTATTCATAAAATGATAAAGATCAAGAGAAGCAGTGTATCTTACCCTGCAAGGATCAGGATCAGGATCAAAACATCTATTTTCTATTCTTGCTTTACTTAATGAAAGACAATAGTTTGCATGTGTTTTAATGCCTACTTGCTGATAAAAAGAATAAAATAAGATTAAGGATTATTTATTTTTACAATAAATATCGATGCAGATCAGTATTTCCTTTCCTGTGTCTGTATTTTATTTATGTCTTTCTGTATAGGCAGACCAAAAAAGGCAATGACAACATGACTTTTTTTTTGCCTTTTTCTCCTTACTAGAACAGACAAAATACATCAACAATATTTCAGCAGATTTCTCAGTTCCATGTCTTTTCTGTAAAAATCTCACATGGGAATATTACTATGATCAGACTTATGAGCATAGAATGACCAACAAATCCACAAACGGTATAACAGGTACGTTAAACCCCACCCAGGTCAGACAACAAAAAGAAAATTCTGTTACTTTTGGAAAAAAAGAGTACATTTGAAATTTTAAAAAGTAATTAGAATTTTTAATAAAACACATAAATTTCAGTTGAATTTGATATGAAGAACATTTTTTTGAAATATATTGAAATTAAGTTTCATACCAGGCCTTGCTCAGCACAATGACAGCTCAGCAGAAATGTTGTCCAAACAGAACTATTAAAAGGTCTAATCATGGAGAAATGTAGTTCCTGTAACAAAACAAAAATAGGGATTTTGCATCTCTGATCAGGACTTTCATTTTCTATTGTGTCACATTCTATGAACTCAGTTAGAGAAGTTATATGCTTCAGATTGGTACAGACCACCTGTGAAATTTGAAAAAAAAAAACATTGTCTCTCCATGCCTCGGTATCATACCTGTAGAATACTTCATGGTTGAGATGTGAGTATTAAGCTATTGCTATATTTATCTTGCTTCAATTCAATACCATAAAGTATATTTCAGACAATTCCTTTGGAAATATTCATTGATTATTTAATTGTTGTCTTAATACCAAGTGTTAGAAAAAGGTGTCACTTTCTTCCTCCTTCTTTATTTTCACTCTTTGTCCCAGGAAGCAGAAAATTCTGCAAACTATCACCTTTTGGGTTTTTTTCATACCTGATTCAATAGTTTCCATAGCATTGCCACTGTCTGATGTAAATCCTAATGGTGTTTCTCTGCCGTCAAGAAAATTGGAAGGGAACAGATGGAATTCAGGCCAGCTCCTGATCTTTAGTTACCTTCATCTTAAACTGTCTCTCTTACCTACACCTCCTTTGTCCCCTGAATGCACAGTTCTTGGGCAGAGTATGCAATACCAGCAGA
Source organism: Lophotriccus pileatus (assembly GCA_035583135.1). Lineage (NCBI taxonomy): Eukaryota > Metazoa > Chordata > Aves > Passeriformes > Tyrannidae > Lophotriccus > Lophotriccus pileatus. The sequence goes on along the minus strand of JAWWES010000133.1, from coordinate 39,458,622 downwards.
TATATCTGCCCTCTTGTTATGGGAACTGAGAAGGGAAGTGAAGGAGCAAGCAGGGTTATCAAATCAGTTTCTTAAGGGCAGAAACCATCCAGTCCCTTAAGAAAAGGCTTTAAGGGCCTCCCTAAAAAGGCCAAGGAACCCCAAACTTACGGCCCATTGTTTAATCTTAGTTTGGTCTCTATGTATATACAATGGTAGCATTTGGCTGAACGATCTCTTCCGCACTGCCCACAAGATCAAGGGTAGGCTGCAAACGGGTGATGAATTCATGTTAATCAGGCAAATATGAAGTAAAATCATAATTACTGAGATCCATGACGATCTTCTAGATGACCCTCTAGGGATATAAAATTTATGGCTCACTAAAAATTTACATGTTAGGGGTATCTACTATGAAACACTCTATGATTACCAGTGGCTAGGAGCATACGCATAGGCAGCATGGTAAAAAGCTGCAATGTCACTGCTGCTCCAGGCTGCTTTACTTGGCAGTAAAAGGCAAACTTACTTAGGCAAGTGAGGTAAGTGTGTACAGACATGTTGATGAATTGCAATATGTTACAATGGCTGTACGTCAAACCAAAACGTTAATGGCAGATCTGGAGAATAAAATCCACTTCCAACTTTTGACTTAGTCCATGCTGTACTAAGCCATGATAACAAAAATGGGGAGAAATAGGAAGAAAAAAACACCTGCTGTTACTAGCCATACGTTATTTCTTAATCTGAAAATTTATGGTATTGATCTAAATTGAGTTATTTTATGAAGTGGAGAAATACAATAACTGCATAGTACATTTGAGTATTTTGTAAATAAAAATATCATTTTCTGTGTATAAAATGGATGCAAACACTCATTTTTTGTCACATATCTGTCCCGTAGTGAATACAAACATAACGAATTTTACAGTTTTTTGAAAACTGTTTTCAAAAAAGAGATTACTTTTTCTTTATTTATTCTTCAAGAGGACACTGTTAATATATAGCCATAGTTATTATTCCAAGTTTTACCTCCTAGGGAAAATTTACATGAAGAAAATCTTGCTGACTGCTTTTTTGTTGTTTCTGGGGTTTTTTTGTTGTTTTTTTTTTTTTTTTTAACTCTTCAAATGAATATTTTACCAAGGTAGATCATAATTTCCAGGATACCTAGCATGGCTTTACATGTATTCAGAAAGGGTAGGCAATTGTTTTGATTACTGCCTTTTTCTGTTATCCTTTTCAAAGACTAAGAAATTAATTCATCTGTAGGGTTACATGCTCTTTTGAAAAATAGTTCTGATCTTTATATAGCAATGTAATTTAAATTAGTACCTAATTCTCCAAAGTCCACAATTTAGGACAGCGCAGAATCTACTGCAGCAACTAATTAAACACTTACTGTAAGGTTAAGTTTTTCATTAAATCAATAGGCCCCTAGTGTCAGTTACAAAGCCCTAATTACTATGCTGTAAATTTAGATTGAATTTGAATTAAGGACTGATTTCAATCTAACCACAGCATGTAAATATTGTAAATTACCAGAATTACAGTTCAATAAAATTGAATGGATTTCACTTTAGATAAACTAAATGCAAATGAGCCTAAGAAAAAAACCTGCAGAAATTTCCCAAACATCTGCACAAGAGACTTACATGCTAAGTCTATAGTACACCGCTTTGGCAAAGAGCATGCCAGAGCTTCAAAATGCTGCCACCGTTTACTCTAAAATGTTTTAAATATTTCATTATCTGTTCTGAAAATGAATAAATTTAATCTCTCCCAAGTGATCAAGTAAAATGATGGCTAATGTGCCCACTTACTGCGTTGCTTTAGTTTGATGACTGTATTGTTGTGCTAAAGCACAGTATGAAATCAGGTTATCAGGTTATAACTGGCAGGGATAAAAAAAAAAGCAGTGCTGGGAAACACAAACCAACCCATTTTCAAGGCATGAATCATGCACTTTGAAGACTCAGAAAAAGTGTAAAAATTACAGACAATGGCACTCTAATCAAACAAGAGCAAAATTGAAAATAATTGGGAGTTTGTGGACTTTCATTCACCTTCAAACAAGCACTGTATCCACAGGATATTAATAAATTTGGGGAAACAGGCAATATGCTAGGTTACACAGAAAACGAAAAATCAAAAATGCCTGTATTCAGGGTCACACATACGATTAAGAGGTTTCTAGTCACCTGCTTACATTCTTTCAATATATGCGCTAAAAATATATTAGTAGCCTTAAGATGTAAAAAAAAAAGTTAATTTAACAATGCCTAATTTTTTTCCACTTTACACTTCATTAATACAGTTAGATAGCATAATAAGAGAAGTTGACTAAAAAATAAAAACATAATATTGTCATGAAAGCTCAGAAAGAGGATAGATGAAGGAAATAAAGGATAATGTTTATGTTTTTCTGTTTGAGACGTATGGAACATAAACTCAGAACTAGAAAGTAATGAAGAAGTAATAATAATCTTCCTTCAAGAGTAATGTCCATTATTCTCATTTCTACTACAAATACAATTATGCCACCTGATTCTTTACTACAGTTACGATTTTGTTTCTTTTTGCAGAGCATATTCTATGGGCTCTTCAATCTGTCCATGCCTCACAAAGTTAAACAGTGCCAATGTAGTTTGCAGGCACATGCCATGTGTCTGATCATTTACAAGCTGACAGCACCACACTTTCTAAAACTCTTATTTCCTGTGAGTGTAAAAATTGTATCTCAAACCACAGAATGTTTTAATGACTTCTTGTCATCAAGAAAGGTAATAATACTTCAGCTCACCTTCATCAGCTGAGCATAGTTGCCAAAGGTAGTAAGTAATTTACTACGTGTGCTCTATGTAGACATTTCCCATTAGGAAAATCAAACCATTCTGTGAAGTGGTCATCTTCCAGCCCACTGGAATGTTAAATTACTAACTGCAAAGGAAATGATATTTCACTTAAATTTGGAATTTTGCACAAGTGGAATGAATGGGCCAAGCTGCAAAAAAACCACAAAGTAGATAGGAAAAAATGACTTGTGACACTTGCCAGAAAAGAAAATACGGTATGTTTATACCACCTACAGCACATATAGTATTTTGCTAAATGTAGGCAATATGGTAGAATGAATGAGGACTAGTTTTATAATTCTCCTTCATATCTCACAAGGGGCCCTTTTCCTATCAGCTTTCCACATTCATGTTGTACCCTAGTGCATAGGACAAGATATTTCCTGTTGTGATTCTGCTGTTCTGGCTCCTATGCTTACTCCTTAAGTCTAGGAGAACTAGGGTCTCTACTCTTGAGCAAAGGTAAGCAGGAAATATTAATGACTGATGAAATAAATGTTTATCTCTTTAAATTCACAGAATAAATAGATGGCTTGATTTGGATCTTACTCTCCAAAGTGCAAATGACTACACAATTCCAGTTCTGGAATTTAGGTGAAATTATGAAATTACATAAATTTCTGGGACACAGCTGGTTTTGTTTGAGATAATTTATTTGTGCTCATGTTCTGTATAATTTGTTTTCAAAAAAAGTATGGTTCAACAGTCTGATTAGCTAACACATAACAAAATGGCCATGCTGGGGGCTTGTATTTTGCCAACTGATAGTGTTAATGGAAAAGAAAATATTTTGAGAAGTCTTCTGAGAGACTCCTTTAAGACAGCAACTAAGATTTGAATTTTATTCCTGTACAGTTTAAAGTTTAATGGCAGTTCACGATCAGCTTGTTAACAAGTCTCAGCCTCTTGTGAGAATGCTTTGCCAAACAGACATGGACAAACACTCACTCTCCTAAAATGACGCCCACATTTAATACCTGGAAAGAGGAATGTTTGAAGTTTGCCTTTCTATTACTGTATAACATACCTGGGTATCAAATCATACAATTAGAACTGTACAGCCTAAATACAGTGCAGATAAATACCTTATAGTGTGTAGACTGCAGAACAGAAGTGCAGAGTTAAAAAAGGAAATCAGTAACTAAAGGCATCCTTAATGGTATGAATTCAGGAGTGAAACTTTCAAAATAAAGAACTATGAAAGACTTTTGTTGGCAATTTATTCATATGATGAATCACAGACTAGAATCTCAGAAAAAATTAGATTGGAAGGGATCTTTGGAAGTCATCTAGCCTGATCCCCTACTCCAAAGTTAAAACGTTTTCCAGGGCTTTGTCCAACCCAGCTTTGAATACCTGAGGACCCTCTTCCACAGCCTAGCCCCTCTTGCCTGGTGAAAAAAAAATACATCTGTTGGAGTTTCCTTTGCTGCTGACCATTACCTCTTGTATTTTTACTCTGCATCTGATATGTAGATCCACGTTCTCCACCATAATACAGCTGAAAGCAGGAATTAGATCTTTCTCTTAGCCTTATGTTCTGCAAGCTGAGGAAACACACTTTCCTCAGTATTCCTTTGTACATCAGATTCAGCTTATTAGTTTCTCTTGCAGCTGGGAAGTGGAACTGGACACAAATTCTGAATACAGAGGAATAGTCATTCCCCTCAACCTGATGGTTCTGCTGCTCCCCACTGTGTTGTAAACCTGCACTGCTACAAGGGCAGCACCAAAACTAAAACATTTATTATCTGAGCAACTGTGACTACCATTTATCTAGATGTGGGAGAAAATGGCAAAGTAAGTGACAACACTTTGACCCTGCTCTGTTTCACTTATCAAGCACATGATTTTAGTTAGTAGTGAGAATTAATTCCATAATTTTTACTACAGAAGACCCGCATGTTTTAGTACCCCATCACTAAATATTGGAATATCTACTGGTAACAGGTAATTTATAATTTTGTCTTATGGTTCTAAAGTGAATTGTTCACATGTTGTGAAAAAAATCTAGCTCTAAATATGAATCCTCCCTGAAAGTGAGCATATAAACCACAAACTATTGTTACTTAAAAATACTAGACAGAATGCTTGGAATGGTTTTGGAATGCTAGTTGAAATTACCACTGCCTAAAAAGAAATAAACAAGCACCCAGCAGTCTGGGACAAAGGTAGCAATAGATATACTTGTTTTTCAATGTATTTTGTAGTAACAGTTATTATGGATTTGAATTAAAATATATTTTAGGATAGGTATTAATAGATCACACTGGCGACATGCACTTGATTTTCTTTTGTGTCAGCTTTGGGTTATGTATGCATTTTAACATTTAACTTCACTGCATGCAAAATCCAGGAAAGAAAAGTGTGCATAAAAATATACAGGGCATTACTTATTTATATGTAAAACCTTTATTCTATTTTGTTATTTTAGATTAAATCACGTTTCAATTCTATTCTCTCAGGGAAGCACTAACAGTTTGAGCTCAGCGTGAAAGCCATCAAACACTTGAGCTGAAATTTAGATTGGGCAATTTTGCCTGGTGAAGTAGAAAAGGACATGTGGAATGGCAGTGAACAGAATGGCTTATGGAAAGGCAGATGTTTTAATAACTTGTTGTCTAGTGGGAGCCTCAAATATCTAAATTTAAACACTGCAATATATTAAAGTGCATTGTTGTCAGGGAGGGTATACTCCTTTACCTTATGAATCAGTATAAATGTGCATATTTTATGTGTGTGCACACTTTAATACAACATGTATTTTACAATTGAAATTAGAATTAATTGGAAGGTATTGAGAGAGATTATCTCAGACTGCAAATTTGGCTCAGGTCTTCATTGCAAAATACATCAGATCAGAGGCCGGGGAATTTTCAGTCTTGAGTTTTGACTTGAACCTGTCTTCCTGTGTCAGTGGACTGATAATACACTTGAGATCTCGTGCCTACTAAGATCCTTTTTGTTTCAACATATCAATCTCCTGTTAATTCACACTAGGTTTTAAAGTATATCTGTCCTTAAGAACATTGCTGGAAGCATGCAATCAATTTTCCTAAAAAAATGTCCAGAGAGAAGATAGAAACCTCTTAGGCTAAGTTCTTTACAGGAAAAAAATCTCTCAGGATGTCTGGAAACACTGAGTTACTCTAATTCACTCTGGCTGCATAATTTACAATCTGGCAGAATTAAGATGACTAGAGAAGAAAAATTTTATTAATAAGCTAGCTTCCCATATGTTCATGAACAATTGGGTCCTTTTAAAGAACAATGAAGGCCTTTTCACTTGACTTTTGGATATATTACACCAGTATTTATATACTGTTTGGTGACATAGAACTCCTAATCCATGTCACCTTTCACATTTGTCATCTCATATGCTGTCCCTATTTTCTAGAAGTAACAGGCTATGCGTTACTTATGGATATTGAAAATATTTTTGGTATACAAAGAAGAAATAGTAAAGAAAAGCTATTTTAAAAATATACTTAATATTGAGGACTTAATTTATGGTTTATCAGATATGTGGATGCATTAAATAAAAAGGCAGATGGAAACATTTCTGCAGATAGGGTGACAAAGTGAAATTTGGGATAATATTTTATGAAAGTTAATGACTTACAGAGTATACTTGAATGATCTTAAAGGTAATAATTTTTACTTTGTAATAGTATTTACTTGATAGTAATTATGGGACAGTGCAATAAAAATCTGCATAAATAAAACCCAAATAAAGTCTTGCAAACTTTGTGTATCTGCACATTTTCAATGGTATTTTTAATTCTGTTTTAGGGAATGGATTGTCAGTTAGGGTTAGCAGAGCCTGTTGGTTAAAGAAGAAATAAAGACTGGATAAGCTTAATAGAATATTCTTACACAGAGATATCACTTCTGGATCAGCAAGTCCTTGAGCTAGATACTACTGCAGACTAAAAAGAAACTAATGGAGAAAATGATTTCTCCCTTTTCTTTTTTCTTCTGATTTCCCCCCTTTTTTTTTCAACTCTTATCTAGGTCTCTGGTATGCCAGCTTAGGTGCATTTCAAGTCTGGCCATTCATGTTCTTATAACCCAGTATTAATAGACACAGCCTGAGAGCTTCCACAGGAATCACATGAGAAGCACAAAAAAGCAGCACTGAGTTGAAGCAAAGAAAACATGACAAGACCTTGCCTGAAAACACATGGCGGACAGAATTTGTGACCAGGTTGTACAGTCCTTACATAATCTAACAGAGGCAATCATTCAGGATTTCTCTTGTTCGATTAGTAAGAAATCTGTAGAAAGTGTGTATTATAAATAGACCCTTCTTATGCCTTTGTTCAAGGGGACAGAGCTAACAAGGTGCTTAATATTTCTGCAAAATCTTTCTGTAAACAGACCCCAATCACTTTGTGCTGCATTGCTCGCCAGCGAGAAAGCAGACTAGAGTTGCTGCTTGCTGCTGAATGGCACACAGACTGCTGCCAAAAAAAAAGCTGCGTCTCAAAGCTTCACTCCTTTTTTCAAACCCTCTTTTGTTGGATGGGAGTCTAATGGGCAAGATTACATTCAATCCTCTTGTTTCAGGAGAAAATCTAGCATTGTCAATCAAGTAATAAAAAACTGAAGGTAGGAAACGTGTGACAGGTATTCTGCAATAGTAACAACCATAATTACCAGCACCTTAGTTAAGCTAGCTCTGAAATGGTTAGGACTGCATTTGGGAGCTCCTGGAATAACATTTGCCCCACTTATCTTCCATTTCAACTTAATATTCGTAGTGCTAGTGTTGCCTATATCATCAATGTCAAAAACTAAAAAGTCTTATCTTCAACTTTCATTCCAATGCTTCAAAAGAGCTTTGAATTTGCATCTTACTCTAGGGAAGATGTAGTTTAAAAACATTTTTGCCCAGCTTGCTCCATTAATTTCTGAGGAAAATGCACCTACTGCTGTGAATATGACAGTTCTCAACCTTGGTGTTTTTACAGGATGTCCCTCCCTAGGGAACAACCAACACCATTCTGACTTACACTGCTGGAACTGCACCTCCTGCTGGGTAATCAGCTACTGCAGCACTAAGGGAGAGACCTCAGTATGATTAACTGGATGCCCCTTGTGAATGCTAAGGAAAAGGAGAACTGCAAGTTTTCTTGGGGGAAAAAGTGCTTTTAGTAATCATCTATTTTCAATTCAAGCAGCTAATTTACAGTTGCATAGAGCTGCTCAATTACCAGCAGCACTTAGTATTTTATACATCTCAGTAAGCTTTAACTTAAAATAATATTCATCACATCTATCAAATATATTTTTCTCCCAATTATTTCTGTGACTCAAGAACAAAATTCATTTTGTAATGATTATCTGACTCAGGTAAAGCTGATTTTCTATTACTCTAGGCCAAAGCCACTGACAAGGGCACAAAAAGGATTATTTTTCAGCAGTTCTCAGCTCAGCTAAATCAGCAGATAATGCCATCTATGATGCACAGTGATCCTGACCTAAAGCTCTCCTCATTGTTAATGTTTCTCACATCTCAAATATGCCTCAATGGCAGAAAAACTTTCTATAGCTACCTTTGAGTATCAAGAAAAATTATCTTTTAGAATTCTTTGGATTTTATGCTGTTATTTTATTTTAGTTTTCTTCCATCCCAAATGGCACTGTTAATTAACACATGAAGGCAATATATTTTATATAGTTAGTGGTGGTAATTTAGCGTATGGCTTTATTATATGCAGACCATAAGATAAAGACTCCTTGTACTGCTATTAAAAAAATAACAAAATCAAAACCAAAGTGCAAAACCCAGAAGCAAAAGATCCAAAAGAAAATTATGTTGATTGTCATCAAAACCATACAACAAAGAGTAACGTACCTTACAAGTGTCTCTCAGTCAGTGAAGAATTATCATTCCGTTTTAAATATGGGGAAGGTGAGATACACAGAAGTGTAAAGGTTTATAGGGTATTCTGAGTCTGAGCTAAGGCAAAAAAGCAAACCTTTTTGTAATTCTGCTGGATGATTACTCTAATAAATGTGATATAACAAAACACTGTCAATGTTACAGTATTTTAAAGTTATCTGGTTACTCCTTAAATGTAGTTATTTATTGTAAAAAAGGCTTTAGAACTCAGTAGGAGGGTTAACATACTATGAAGACACCATTTTGTCCTTAAAATTCCTATTTAAAGTATTTCTTTTTCACATCCTATGTTATAGAAAGAAAACCTTGGCAATAGTTTGCAACCATCTGAGGCCAAATCCTATCACACCGACTGAAATCATCATCTTGTCTTTCCCTTGAGCTTTGCCATCTGACTCTGTCTTGCTTTGACCAGCACGCCTCATTTGTTCCTTGAACTTTCTGGTATTCCCAGCTCGCTCTCTCTCCATCTCTTGCTTGGTATTCACTCTAATACCTTTTAAGTAATTTACATATTAAGTAGATACAGAAGGAAGGCAGAGAACAGGATATGACATGCCATTTCCTAGTTCCTTTACAGTTGATGAACAGGATAGATAGGAGTGCCACTCTGATGCCTTGCCTGCTTTTGGAGCTCAGGAACCTTGCATACTTTGATACAAAACCATGCAGTCTGACTTAAAGACACTGCTTGTGAGATCCTGTATCATTTATACAAGAAAATTTAATAATTAAAAAATCAGTTAATGTTTGCGAGTTATTACATGTAAATGCATCCAGAGGAACATCAAATACAGGCTGCTATAGATTTTCTAGATTGTGATAGAAGTAGTACTAGGTCTCATCTTCTGATGTCTGATTACTATAAACTATTTTACAAATAATTTTCACAAGAATTAATAAAAAAACCCTCTGAAATCGTAACTGACCCTGCTTTGAGCTGGAGGTTGGATAAGGGACTCTCAAATAAATTATCCTATAATCTAAAAATACCTGTTTTTTTCCCTTCTGAACCATGTGGAAACCAAAGCAGAGAGTCATTTTTTTCTTTCCCAGTGTTAACATGTTCACATTTCATAGGAGCAGTACTACATTTTACTCTACACACTTTGCGTATTTACCTTCTCCCAAAAGAAGGAATTTGTTACTTTTCTCTTCTTTTCCTTATTTTCCCATCTTGCCTTATTTTACATATGATGTTTCTTATCTGTCTGTTCTAAATTCTCGGTTCTTTTCCAGTTGCAAAGTCCATTTCACTGAGTAACTTTGATCAATGAAAACTGCATTACTAAAACCTGTTTCATCATACCATCCAAATCATAATTCCTTATTTCTGGTGATCACTAAAAACTCTTTTGGTTGGTAATTTTTATCTTATTTACACATCTCATCATCTGATTGACCATTTTAATTTAATCATTTGTATCTTTGCTTCCACTGGAACCTTTGTATAAAACAACATCACAGAAACGGCCCACACAGTCTTTGCTCTGTAGTAAATAAAACTCCTGTTCAGAACCCACTTACTGTAATGTTCATGGATAATTATGAGAAGATAAAGAGCAAGCTGGTAATTGGTCACATTCTGTTTGAATAATAAAAATAAGGTGGTATCTTCACTAGGTTTTGTCTCTGCTCTCACCATTGGTTCTGCCTGTCAAATGTGGTTTCAGCATGTGTTTAAGCCTTCTGGTGTATGGGCTGCATTAGAAAAACTCACAATAGCAGCATGGTTCATAAGGTTAGGAAAATACATTAATACAGAGACAGGCTATATAATCACATAGGAATTATTAGTCCTTGGAGACAGGAATGATATCTGTAGATACAGGTAAATGTATAAAAGATAAGTTGGTCATTATAAAAGAGTCAGTTAAAAAAAAATCCTACCAAACGAAAACCAAAGAAGTATAGAGAAGGTGATGGCACAGTGATATAAATATATTTCTAAGTCATAGATAAACTTACACCACAAAAAGGGTGTATCGTAAAAGCACTGGCATATTACATTAGATCATAAATAAATTTGAAATAAATTCTTTAAAGCTTGTGTATTTGAAACTTTCTGTGAACAGAATGCATGAAAAAAATCTGGACCTGACAAGTCATGACAGAAATGAAATGTTTGCTTTCTCCTCCTGCTAGATCTAGACACATAAGATATGCTGCCACTTGTCAGTCATCTCAGGGTCAGCCAAAAGCCAGCTGACCTGCTCTGAAATTGCCATTAATTTTTTAAAAGTATTTACTGATTGCCATTAAATGGATTAAAAAAAGCACCAGTGAGCAGAGGAGGATAAATATATCCAATTAAAGTTATGGGTTGAGATGAAAATATTCTGATAAGATTGGATATAGCAGCTTCTGTGGCCTTATATCATGCTATCATTTTGCCATTTAGGTGACTATCCATCTGTGAATATGGTAACTCTTTAATTTCTAAATACATTTAGTATTTACATGAACTCCTTCATAAACTGTTTTTATCCTCATAGCAACTTCTGTATGGACTAAAGGTTTGAGGTTTTTCTGACTCATCGATTAAGCCGTTACACAGCAGCACTATGCTACACAGCAGTTAGCATCTCAAGCAGGACTATGAACACAGCTTACTTAAAGTCAGCTTCCTTCAAAAGACAAGGAAGACCTTTCTAATCACTGACAGTTGGGCTCTATCTCCTATGTCTGTACTAAAGCTTTAAAGTTACCTGTCACAGTGATATCTGATTACATAATTCCCTCGTGTTCATAAGCTCTGTATAGTGCTTTGTCCTAAAGGTTAGGCAGTAAAGTTTGTGTAAATGGAGAGAAGGCGTTGGCATCCATCAATGTTCTGAAGCTGTGTCTGCAGTTGCAGCAGACACTGGATCAAATGATCAAGAGGCAAAAGCACCTGAACTCACTTAGCTAAGTCGTAAAAGGAAAGAAAAAAACAGTAAGACAAAATGCAGAAAACATTCTGAAGTGCTGGAATAAATTAATAAGATTTCTAAAATTCTGCGGACTACATGATTAAAAAATATTTTTAATTGCAACAAAGCAATAATAGGCAAAAAGATAGTTGTATAGTCACACTTTATCTTCTGAAGCCTGTAAAAGTTGGGGGTGAGGAAATTCAAATGCTTGTATTTCATATCACATACATTCATAAATTACTGATAAAGAAATGGAAAAGGAGTTCAATAAGGGACTAGAAATGGTGCAAATGGTGCCCCACATCAAGCAGGATCAGTTATGGCTTAAGCTGATTTTAATGCCCAGTTGGAAACAAGCTTTGATGTGCAAGAAAGGTTCATGGGTTGACTCAGAACAGTTTAGGAAAATGACTGGTGAAGGCTAGATCTGTGCAAGTGTTTTCACACTTTAAGCACCCCTAACAAAATGTGAACTACTTGCTAATTCTGATATGAAATATCTAGCATCTTACTTGATCGCATTGCAGAAGTAAAAAGTGTTTTTCTCAGTATGGAGAGAGAAGCAAAACACCAAAGAAGAATCCCAAGCTAGGTGTCACTGCTGAAAACCAAGTGTTCTAATTTTAAGAGGTTCATAAAAGTAGGATTTTAATAATTTAATTGAGAGAAATGTAATAGCCATCCTTCCTCAAGTAATGCATTTGACTGAACAACAATTTGGAAAAATTACAGGCCTGTCTGGACCACCTGTTTATGAAGCATATGTAAATGATTTAAAGACAGAAAGAAGCCATTTCCAGTGACACATTTTAAGAAAAAAAACAAAAATAAATTATGAGAATCTTTCAAAAATTTACATATGGAGCAACCCCCCAAAAAAACTCATTAAAATGGGTCATTAAATTATCTTTACACTATCTTGTTGTATTACTGTTAGTTGTAATTTCCTAAATAAATGGCAAATGCTTTAGCAAAACAAAACAAACCAAACAAAACAAATATAACAATGTGGGCTGTTAATCTGTTTAATTATAGATAATGTTAACAATTTTATTACTGTTTTATTGCTTCTCTCTGTAGTTTATAGTTTCTTGAACTTTTCCAGTGGTTCTAGAAAATGTGACAAAACTGCTCCTTAATTGTGCTCTACTCAAAGGAAAATTTCTTCTTATGAAATCAGATTCTGTTAAGGAATACAACATCCCCTTAAGTAATTTCATGAACTTTCTCTCCAGTTAGATAATAATGTCTCAAATTTCCTGTATTCTGTCAGAAGACTAAAAGACGTCAGTATACATGTATACTGTTGTGAAAATTTACATATATTTTCAATTTGTCGTACTAAAGTATGTTCAAATTTCATACATGCACTCAAGGCCTGAAAATAGACTATTCAATGATTTTTAATTTTTTTTTTCCAGAACAAATAAATTTGTGGAGAAAGATCTCCACCAAGAAACACTGAGATAAACAAAGCACCAAATAAAAGAGAGGATGAAAACATAATTTTGCTGTTGGAGCTTCTAGTTCAATGTCCGTATCTATTCTTCTTAAGAAATGCTTACTGAAATGGTGAAAATGCTTTAGCATTTAAGCATTTTGTTTCCTTCAGGTTATATCATGGAAAATTAAATAAGGCTTGGTGCTACCAGTTGCTCCTTCCTATCTGTGACATTGCTGTGTATTGTTGTATCAGAAACAGATCAGAAAAAATTATCAAAACCAGCATCCTGATATACATGTGGTTATTCTCCATACTGGAGGTTTGTTACAATACTGCTTTATGTGGTACTTCATGCTTCTGTGTACCCCGTTTTTCAACTGAATGCTAAAAAACCACTAAGATTCCTATAAATTCACATCGCAGGTAAAGGATAAGGAAGCAAATGTACACTGACTGCTAAACATTCCCAAGAAAAGGGTAGGCATATGGTAGCAAAGCAATATGTGGTTTCAAAAAAAGAGTATTTCAGGCGGAAGAAATTACTTATGCTGGGAGGTTAAGGAAGTGACTATACTGATGTTAGAACTGTGGAAACATTAAATATGAATGAAATGCAGAAATAGCTTAAGGAAAGGTAGCAGCAGGCTAGAAGCAAAGGATGTGACAGAAAAGAGCTCTGGGAATGAAGAACAACGGTAATAAAAGAGACAAAGAGGTAAACTGACAGAGAGGAACATTTAGGATTTGTAAATGAGCTCGTCCAAAAGAGAAAAGGAATGTTCATTGGAGTGGCGTCAGTGAGTGACAGGCAGAAAAGAAAACTTTACAGAAAGGGCAGTATAGAAATCCACAACAGAAAAAGTTTAAAGGATTCTAGAATCAAAACCTTTTTGTCACCTACACTCTAGATTTCAAATTTCAGAAAATTAAGAAAAAAGACACAAAATAGAGAGGGAAAAGGACTGTCTGAGTCACAGAAATGGAGAAGAACAAGGAATGAAATCAGAACATTACATCAATGTTTACAGTAATTTCTTCCTGTCAAAGAAAGAATGTGGGTGCCTGAGGAAGAAGTATGCAGTTACAAAAATTGGCTTTATCCCACAGAAGATAAAAGGACAATAATCTTGAAAGAAAATTGCTCTCCGTTCTTCAGGACAGTACAAACACAGAAGCAAGCTGTGTGCTGAGAGACATAGGATAAAAATTCCAGAGGACAAAAATTATGGGCCATGTCCTGTGCTTAAATTGAGACTGAAAAGGTGATATTGAACCACCAGATAGAAATACTGGTTTGGTCCGCTGACGGATTCTTAGCAGCCTTGGGCATTTCTTTCTTATATTGGCCCCCCTCTGTGATCACTACACTAATTAAAAGAATGAGCTACAAAAACCACCCTGACTATGTTCCTCCTACATAATAAGGAAGACATCCATAATGTTCATATATTAAATGTCCTTAATAAAGAGGAACACCATGAATTTTTACAGATCATGTACAGAGAGAGATTCCAGCATACTTTTTTTATATACTGTGGAGTACTTATATGAGAACTGGACCATTTTCTTATGCAGGAAATAGCATACCTTTTATAATTTTCATTCAAGGTGGAAATTTTTGATTTTACTACTGTATTTAGCTGTGTTTTGCATACCATATGTAATAGTGTATTTAATGTCAACCACTATAAGACCAGAAAGCCAAATAAAAAGCATAAAATAAGTAATTGAAAAGGACTTGTTTTTCTAATGTAAAACAAGCTGAGTGAGTTTAAATAGTCTAAATAGTCATTACAGTCTGACTGTGATGTGTTCTTTCCTCCTCCTTGCCGCAGCATTTCTTGTATTATTATAATGGTTTCTAGAGCAATAAATTACAGACACAGAACCAACTGCTGAAAAGTGTAGGCGGCTCACACAGCATGATGCAAATCACACTGTTGGATACTGTTCCTTTGTAACAACAATTCCATTAGGGCCCACATGATTCTGCCCACCATAATACACTTTCATTATAGAGCACAGTTTCTGTTGGAGCAATGGAAGATGGAAGCTTCCATTGCTAAGCCCTTAATTCTGCATACTGATATTTTGGTGCTTGAACTTTGCGTGTCTATGTAGTATTCTAGTAAATAATGTAAGGAAATACATATACGAAGTCGATTAACAAAAGACATGGCCATCTGAGGGCTGTTTAGCAGATTGTGATAAATAAATTGGTGATTTTTCAGCCTAATTCCTTGTGAAGTAATCAAAACATCACAAACCCCCTCCTAATAAGCAATATTTAGCAAGCAGAAGACATAGTCTGGGTCACTGAATGAGGTAAAGGACAGTAGTAAATGGCTGTCCTCTAAAACAGATTTCTTTGAACTATGAGAAATAATTGATTCCAAAATTCTACTCTGCCTATTCAAGCAAGCCAGATCTTCATATTTGTAAGTCACTCTGCACTAAGTAAATTTACGTCTTAATTTAATTAAGCCAAATGTAATAAAATATAAAGGGTAAAGATATGCTTTTTCAAATGTCATTTAACTTCAATAAAAATATGCTAACAAAACAGGAGTCAGAATTAATTTTTCCACTACTCAAAGTTAGTATTGTCAGGATTCATATAAAATAGAATTAGAGATGTGACATAAATGAATGATGAATAACATGCAAAATTTGGCAAATACATACTAATTTTGAAAAAAAGCCAAACTGACTGCACAAGTTCATCTGTAAAAGATTTCTCTTGGAGAACATATGGCTTGCAACTATCCATAAAGCTTTTATTTTGCCCCAGAGAAGATGATATTTATAACATGCATCTTGTGTACATTTGAATAGGAAAGCCAGAGGTAACAACCTATATCTCAGGATGTGAGAGAAGTCACAGGCCAGCAGGTAGAAAGGGACACGGGATGTTTATTGTCCA
Source organism: Lophotriccus pileatus (assembly GCA_035583135.1). NCBI lineage: Eukaryota > Metazoa > Chordata > Aves > Passeriformes > Tyrannidae > Lophotriccus > Lophotriccus pileatus. Next base: position 39,442,598 of record JAWWES010000133.1, on the reverse strand, counting down.
TGCTCCTGTGCTATTAGACAGCAAATTGCACCTTGAACAGTGTACAAGTGGTTTTCTGAGGAGATAACCGGAATTCTAGTATACAATATTCACACTTCTTTCTATGGAATCAAACTCTTTTCATCTCCCATCCTCCAGAAATCACCTGACAGTATATACTTCTGAGTTGGGTTTGTGTGCGGAGCATTCTATATAAAGGTTCTATTTCCATCCGTCGCTGATTCATCAATTTAGACTTAATACCAGGAAAACACAGTTGAAAATATAGCTGTGTGGCATAAACAATTCTTGTTCTTTTTGTTTTGCTGACAGAATTTACGAGATTTTACAATAATACTGGCAACATTTCTATTCACCACTGAAGTGATCTATTCACCACTAAAAAGATCATAGCAACTCCACAGTGCTGTAGCAGAAGTATCTTCCACAGCATCTACAACTAACTACAACTAGTTAATTCATCACTGTGTTGGTGGAAGGAAAGGGAAGGGAAGATGAGATTTTAAAAAGAGAATTAGGACAAAAGATACATTAATGAATATTCTGGGAAAGACTACAGGCTGAACCATCTACATGTTATTTTCAGTCATTCAGCGCACACCCCAGTCCCTCTCTTTTTATAAGTGTTAATTTTATCCAGTATAATTTCCTGTTAGGTCGTCCTATTTACTGGTCTTGGCATAACTGGCATGATTTTTAATTTTTTTTTAGTGGCAACACTGGAAAGATTAAGACTTTTTCTAGCAATGTTTGGTGCATCTTCACTTTTCTCCTGCTTTCTGAAATTTCTGTATTACCTTCAGAGGTAATGCTTTACTGCCGTGAAGGTACTTGCTAGAACTGTCAAGAATAAAAATGTCAGGATTATATTCTGTATTATATTGATTACAGGTTGTGAGGGTATTAAATGCTCTTTTGATATTTGCTGCTTATTTTTTTGCTTACTTATAAATTATTATTCACCTTAACTTCTGTTAAGGATTTTGATGCAAAGCCATAGGTATACTTAGAAGAGTTTATTTTTCAGAAGGGAATGATAAATTTCTAAATAGACTCAGTAGTATTAAGTAAATAACTGGATATGCTGTAACTTGATATACACTATAGTTTGAAGTTTTTCAGTCTAACTCTAGCTCATTTTTGTAATATTATGTAAATACACATTTGACATGTAAGAAAAAAATCCAAATATAGCTTGAAAACCCCTTCAAAGCATACTTGTGAAGAATCATGTCCTTACAATTTATAGCACAGGAGGAGTATAAATTTACTCATTATCTACAACTGGTTTGTGTTATCAGAATAATTTTAAAACAATCCCTACAAATTCAGTGTTTACTAAAGGTTCTGAAAGCGAATATGAAAAAAACTTCCTTTGTGCCTAAGGAACACAGATATGAGTAATTGTGATCTTTGCATTTCCCTGGTACTCATCCTGCTGTGGATCTCCTAGTATAATTTATGGCAGGATGCAGATAACAGCTTATGCTGGTTGCTAACAGATTTAAAAGGTGGTATATCATCCACAGATCAGAAGGATAAAAGAAATCTTTGTTTTAACTTCAGCCTTTGCCAGGCTTAAGGATAACCTTAAAATATCTTCAGAGTTTCAATTGGACATTGATATATTGAGGATTGTGGGGGAAAATTGGGGAAGGGGAAAGAAACTACTTTTCATTACAGTGCATGCAGTGTACACTTTGTGGCACAACAGGATACCTGTGCAGTCCACCACAAACTGCAGCTGCTTAAAACAAAATACTTCTCTGTTGACAAAAGAAGCAAAGTAGCCACTCTTCTGGGTTAGCTATCTTGATTTCATAGCCATAATTGAGAAATGATAAACCTCTGCCCTTGAGATTTATCACTGTACTATTTCTATGTGTTAGAATGTTAAAAATGTAAATAGTGAAAAAGAAATAAGAAATAAATATCTACCTAGACAAATTTAATTAATTTTTGAATGTCAAAAATCCAACAAAATGATAGATAAATCTCTATCTTTTCTTAGGGATAACTTCCCCAGATATTTTCCTTATGATTTCTTGATTTGGATAAGACAAAAATGCCAGTCAGTATTTAAAAGACAATCTTTTATAAATAAGAAAGAGAAAGATAATTAATAAATTAAACTGAGAATAACTAATAAAACATTTAAAGGGCCATGCTTAATGCATCTCAGCATCACAAAGGCCTTTATAAAAGTTTTATTACATAGAAAAAGATATTTTAAAAAAATCTATAAGGTTTCTTAAGGTATTGAAGATCAGGCTGATGTCCAATTTATTGCAAAAATGCTGGTACATCACATATATTACAAAGAAAGAAGGAAAGAAAGGAAGGAAGGAAAGGAAAGAAGGAAAGGAAGGAAGGAAGGACGGAAGGAAGGAAGGAAGGAAGGACGGAGGAAGGAAGGAGGAACGAAGGAGGGAGGGAGGGAGGGAGG
>JAWWES010000133.1:39415256-39432363 GCA_035583135.1 Lophotriccus pileatus | reverse complement strand
TTTCTGAGATAGGAGAGAAGACGTAGTATTATTGCAGCCCTCTAACATTTTGCACTCTAACATTCACCTCTGTTCATAATCATATGGGAATGTGTTGGAGCAAGAGAGCGGCACATGGTTTGGAGAGTCTCAATGAGGGCACTGAACTGGGGAGTACCATTCATAAACCACAAGAGTGCCTATGCTTACTGTGTGCTGGAAAGACACCCACTCCTGTAATCAAAAAAAATATTCCTTACTGCCATTAAAGTCCACATACCTCAAAAATGTACATATTAGTAGAGGTTATGACAGAACAGACAGTGGTGAGATCATTTTTTTTTACTACGTCAGGATTATGATGATGACACCTTGAATTCTGGGTTTAGTGATGCAACATTTTCAGCTGTAGATTCTTATCCCTGGGCTTTTTTGCTGCCTGTACTTTCACCAAAGCCTAAATTGGAATTTCAAATTGTATTAGGCATTGTCTTGTTCCATCTGTTTTTTGAGGTGAATAAAACAACACTAGGTATTAATTTCAGATGAGGGAAAGACTTCAGGAATCCTGTAATTTTTGACCAAAAGAATTGTTTTTGTAGAGACAACACACATATATAGATACACTAATTAATTCAGAAGTGGAGCTCACTGTGAATCTGTAGGAAATGAATCACTCAGAGTAATCACAGAGAATATAGTGAGGATACTGTTTTGGATAATAAGAAGTACAGATACATATGAAGGATCCTTCAGGTTGATATGTTAATTATACTGAACATTCCTTGATGCCTGCTGTTTCAGTATTGCCACAGACGCATGTGAAACTTCACAACAATCACACTTCACAGTCTTTGTTCTTGATATCGTCAAGGTCTGCCCTGTTAAGTCATGCTTTTAACTTGTCACAAGAAATCTACTTGTAGGAAACTCAGACCCACATGCTCATTAGAATTGCTGCCTGACTGGTTCCAATCCATTTTTTTCTACATCCTTACTAGTACCCATCATTTTCAAGCCATCAAGTAGAAGGGGAAAAATGTACTTCTCTCTTACTCAGAAATTCATCATATCTTAAATCTTCCAACAGAACCAAATAATATTTAACACTTTTACTACACTTATCCGCATATCTTTCAAATTGTTTTAAAATAGTCTTAGAAATATTGGCAGTGTCCAACTTTGCATCTTAAGAGCCACAAGCTTTATAATTTTGTTTATTTCTAAAAATCAAACTTGGGAAATATTATGGATTGATTTTAATTTAAACCAATGCAACTTTAGTAAAGTATATTAAGAATTAATATAGATATCAAACAGTATCAAACAGTCACAGTGATTATTTTTACAAGCTGCTTTTCGTTGTTGTTGACCAAGCATACAGAGGTCACTGAAGGGATTTTATTCCACTATCACAATACATTTTTCATAAGAAAAAATTTATGCAATTTACATTAACATTCATATTTTAATTTAACCAACAGCTACATTAAAATACTTGCTCTAACAGACTGAACAAAATTTACCAGTCCCTGAAGATTGTCTATTAACTTAGATATTCAAAACCCTGTCCTGATTGTTCCATACTGACCACATTTACCTAAACTGCTATCTTCAGCCTATCAAAATCACCACAGAAGGACTGCCAAAGAACTATATATATCTGTGCATACCAATACACCAGACATAAGGATATAGATGAACAAATTTCTCTTGTTTATAGATTTTGAGAAATGTATACTATTACTAGTATTGCAATGTAACACTGTTCTTGGTATTTTTATATTAAATCACATAATAAACTTGGTTCCCATTTAACAATTGTAATTTAAATATCAGAATAACTAAATAGATTTTTTTTTTAAATGCTCAACACAAACGGCCAAGTGTCATTTGAGATAAACACTGCAGCTCAACTCACCATTATCATTATGAGTTTGCTGTTTAGTAGCTCAAAAAAGGCAGATTCTATTCTCAGTTATAGCAACCAGAGGAGGTATGTGGTTGGATATGAGGCAATTGCGTTGAATGGTTATGGTGAACAGGTGTTAATTTGGTAACATACAGGTGAATCAGCATGGATTTTTATTGTGTACTCTGTGAGTCTTATTCTTTCATTTGTTAGATTCAACTATTGTAAGGACACACATTAGTCAAAGTGGGGAAAAAGAATGAACTTTGGTAAATGAAGGTGTTCCTGGAAAACGTGAAAAATACTCCAATTATAGAAAAAACAAACCAAAGCAAAACCAAACCAAAACAAAAACCCCACAAAACCCAAAACAAAAACACAAACAAAAAAACCACAAAACAAAACCAAAAACACCCCAACCAAACAAAGCAAACCAAACCAAACTGAAAAAAAAAAAACAACACAAAAACGAAACCCGAAACAATCTGTATGCTTTAAGGACCTAGGAGCTACAAGCAGTGGGATTTATTCCCTTTTGCCTTCTCCTCTGTGTTTTTCTCAGTAGCAGTACATTACCTATGCTCCAAAAACCGGCAGGAGTTTTAAGTTCAACTACAATTTTGCCCTCACAACACGACAAAAATGCTACCTGAACCAGATCCATAACGTCTCACATAAGGTCAAGGATATTCATACATAACAAGCCTTCTTGGAGGGGGATAGTTTGATGTTGTCTAATGTACCTGCTCAAAACAGAGATTCTGAAACAAGATATCAAATTGATCACTAAGGCAGTAGAAGCTGGACCTTGTAAAGCAAAAGCACAGTCTCTCAGGAAAAGAGTTTGACTGTTGCATTCATAAGCACCCCTTGCTGGCTACAGTCAGTCAAGAACTTGTCACTAGCTGTAAATGTGCCGTGCTTTTACTGACACCATCTCCAGCTGGGGAAAAAATATACTGATGGCCATTCTCAAAGGATGAGATGTTTTAAAAATATTTATAAAAATAAATAGACAATACCACTAGCTTTCTGATGTAAAGTTCCAAGGGTTTCTAAAGGGAATGCAGTTTCAGATCATATTGCTACTGTTTCTTTTCCTAACATTTTGTCAGCTGCACGAAACTTGATGCTAAAACTGATAATAAGCTTCATCACAAACAATAGCGTTCAAAGGCACAACATAGGAACTAGTAACATAATACAGATCTTTAGGACATACCCGACATTCTGATCTCATTAACTGACTAAATGAGAGACTGAAACAAATATTTTGGAAAACGAGGTGCTATTCATATAGAATTTAGATATTCAGAGCCAAGACAGCTATTCATAGGAATCATGTCTCATTTCATACATAGTCCAGAAACAGCAAGCACCAACAGTTCTGCTACCCTGTGTGACCTGTGGAGCTACTGGCTTAACAGAGTGGGGCATCTCATTTCACATTTCAAAGGATACTACTGTCAAGTGAGGATCTTATTTCCATGGAAAGGAGCCCTGGTTGCCTGAGCTTGTGCCAAAAATGGTTCTCCTTTTGTATGTAAAATATAGGAGAAAAGAGAAAGAAGTACCTAAAAAAGTATTTCAGTCTTTTCCCCATAATTACTCTTGAACATTGCAATAGAGCCAGCATAGTGGACTAAAGAGATTAGGGTTTCATTCCAAGTTTTTGTATAACTGGCTGTTACATCAATGTATTGCTATTGTGCAGCTTTTTGTTTTTTCCATTATCTTGGGAAATCTTTTGTTTTCAAAATCTATTGTATGTTTTTGTTTTTCCCTGAGATACGTTAGCATATGTAATAAAAGTACGTTCAAAAAACCAGCAGAAAAAAATTTGCACACAAGAATGGCGTTCACTTGTTTCCAGTACTCTAATACCATATGGTTGGCAGTCCTGCTAACCACAAAACTGTTTCCTCACATTTAGAAGAAGTAGAGTTTCACCTTTAGCAAACAGAAAAACCTATAAAATCCTTTATTCTGGAAGTCTGACAGTAGAAGTTAACTTGAAGGGGGGAAAAAAAATCTCCCCATCCAAAAGAAAACAAACAAACAACAAACCACCCAAAACATCTTACTTGCCTAGTAAATATCATAGTTTTCTGTAGTTGAATAAAACTTATCTAGCCAGAAAAAGGTCATTTTGGCTTTCAGCATTGCCTCAGACAACTTTAGAAATTTTGGGAAACGGAGGTACTGAAAGATTTTGATTATTACTCATTCATTCAATACTGAAATAAAGTCTTCTCATCAGTGTGAGAACAACATGACCTCCATAGTATCAAGACTTAAGCAGCTTTATTGTTCTAATGGAGTCAGGAATAGATGTTCATTTTTATGAAAACAGGGATCTTACTACAGCCCCTAGTTTGACTGGTGTTATATCAGTATAACAATTATTTATACTGATTTAAGTACAAACACAAGAGTTTATAATTATGATAAACCTTGATGGAACTTTCTTACAGCATCCCAAATGGAATTCAAATATAAATACTGTTATGGCTAAAATTAAGTGCTACAACTTTCTACTGTACATAAACTGGATGGATAGGTTGAAAAAACAGGACACTTGATTTATCCTCAATGATGATTCTTTTCCTCGCCTCTGGTCAAACTCTACACAGCAACAGAAATAGTACAATTGCCAAGGAAGATTTAATAAGAGATGATCATATTGGTGCACATATTATCACACATACACATTGTGTATATCATTGTACATATTTATCTATATGTCAAGAAAAAGAGAGATAAATGGGAAATAGTAAGAATGTAAACATCAGTTAATATTAGGATGATTGCCAAAAAATGAGTTACTTCATCACCTTATAGCTTTTAAGAGTAACTTAAGTGTTTATAATGGTACCACTCTGATGTGTGTCTGTTCTGTCCCCTTTTTGTGGCTATTTATCTACATTACAGCCCCTAATATCCATGTAACTGGTGTATTAGATACAGTACAGGCACACTATATTACTATATACAGTGAATATATAGCTTCATTGAAAACAACATAAAATTAAAAGAGGGCATAGCAGTATGATCTAACTAAACATTGAGTCATTATAAGTGACATATCAGTATATTTCTCCAAAGGTATCTCTATAGCTTACAACTATTAAGAATATTTTTTTGTTTTTAGTAGAAGAGTGAGTCCAGTTACTAATCTGATAAACCAGTTTAAGTCTACATATTTGTAACAAATTTTGCTCTCCATTTCACCTTATAGTCAGTATTTCAGATGTTACCAAAAAGCAAGGAAGAAGCTTTCTGTAATACATCCCAACAGTGTACAGTAATGTCAAATGGACTTGTTCCAAAGCAAAAGGGCTTATATTCCTTTCCTAGGAAAGTACTGAGGTTGAAACAAAATGATCTTAAAACTTCACTGCCAATAGGAGATAAAAATGTTCAGCTAAACAAGGCTGAAATTAGGCTTGATCAAAGTCTGGAAGCTAATTGCAACATATGTAACAAAATACTGAATCTCACTAAAATAAAAGTTTCCTTATGAGTAATAAGAGAGGAATCTTGTATAGTATTTTATTAACCTCTTCATTTCAGATGCCTTTGAATTCATAAACAGAATAATAAAGTTTAAAGGTCAGCTAAATCTCACAAAATTGTCACCATGAGACTTCATCTGAATCACTGAATTTTGCAAATTAGTTTTTTATTTCATAATCACAAAAAAACCCCACAAAGAATTACTAAAAGAATGTCACAAATTTATTTTGAACTATACTTTGATTTTTGATACACACTTAAAAGTAGGAGGATATTTTCAGTAGTATATTCTATAAAATTTGAGATCACACTGAACTTCAATTTAACAAAGAAAATACTTTGTATGAGGTTAATAATGTACAGTTTCAAAAAGAGTATTTTTGAAAGAATGTTACAATAACAAACCTTGTTATCTATTATCTTCAGAATTTTGCTAGTAAGAGGTTGGAGAAAATTGATATTACAAAACATACAGTTCACGGTAAATTTTAAAAATAACAATAGAAATTTTTTAGTAGGAGTATCAAACTGACAGACTTGAGACCATTATCTAATGAAGAGTCAAACAAACAGATCACAAAAGAATATGTTGTTACTGATCAACAGCTAAATCTTCAAACTGTATAGTATGACTGCAAATTTATCCTAAACAAGCATGGATGAACATCTATCCCCTACATTTACTTGGAAAATTAAATTACATATATGCTTCCTCTGAGTTATGCTGCACCATGGAGGATGGTAAAAAAAAAAATACCATGACTGAAATCAGTTTTTGGCATATGAGGTCGAACTACGCTTTCAATCTACAATAAATGAATTTACAGCTAACTTCATTGAATGTAGCATTTTAACATCATTTTGCAGGTTTAAGAATTGCAAGAGTGGCAACATTCTTGGTATTTTGATCACTAGCACACAAGCATGTAACATACTTTGTGTTCAAGGGGAACCTTCATCCAGGATGCAAAGCTGGTGCTGAATTATAATCACCTTCAAAAAGATTGCAAGCCTGTGGGTATTAAGCTTTGCACTCACCAAGCTCAACCAGAAAGATTTATGCAATCTGCTCTGGGACCTGACACTTATTCATACAGTAGATCTGATAAGTGCATTCTGAGACCTTGAAGTTTATTCTCATCAGAAGTTTTGCATTTAAGGTCTCAACAAGTAGACCTTTTTAGTACTGATCAAAAGCACTTCATTATGAGCTTAAGCAAAACCACACAATAAAGAAAAAAAGGAAAGGGAAAGGGAAAAGGGAAAAGGAAAGGGAAAAACCTTATACTTCTAAAAATAAAAGTGAATCTTGAAAGCCTAAAAATAATCTCCGATGTTTTAGGCAGCAGTCAAGATTTTTCTGTCTGTGCTCTTGCTTATCTGGGAGCAGTCTGACAGATATGTTTGCTTTACAGTCTCAGCCTATATAAATGGCAGAAGACATCTGAACCAAAAGACAATAAACTATATTTTTCTTAACTTTAAGGCATCCATTGAATCAGAAAGCTAAATAAGCACAAACTAGTGTTTGTCCAAACAAAATAAAGATGAACAATATAATGATTTAAAGAAAAGATTTTACTGTACATTTGCAGTTAACCAATCATCCAGATCATTAATGAAGATGTTGAACTGGATTTGATTTAATACTGGTCCCTGGGGCACTCCTGGGGCACATCTGAGTCACTGGCCTCCAACTAGACTGTGTGCCACTGATCACTACACTCTAGGCTTGGCCAGTCAGACAATTTTAAGCCCACCTTGCTGACTGCTCATCCAGCCCACACTTCAACAGCTTCTTTATGAAAATGTTATGGGATACAGTGTTGAAAGCCTTACTGAAGTCAAAGTAGACAACATCTATTCCTCTCTCCTCATCCATCAAGCCAGACACTCCATCACAGGTTAGTAGGGTGGTAATGTCTGACTTCCCCTTGTGAACTAATGCTGACCTGCAATGACATCAGTGACCTCCATCAGCTTTAATGGATGCATCCCATCACAGCCCACAGACTTATGTACATCCAAATTATTTAAGTATTCCCTGATCTTATACTCTTCCACTAAAGGTAAGTCTTTCCTGCTCCAGACTTACCCACTGGTTTTCAACAAGGATTTTGAAAGGCTGTTTTTACTAGTGCAGACTGAGGCAAAGAAGACATTCAATACTTATGCCTCCCACCAGCTTCCTTGCCCCAGTCATCAGGCCTGCGATTTCTCTCATCTTTTTTTTGCTGCTTATGTACCTATAGAAGCCCTTCTCACGGCATTTGACACCCTTCATTGCATTCAACTCCAGTATGAACAATAACCATGATGTTTCAGGTTTCATAAATCTAAATATCATAGGTATACCTATCTAGTCCAGAATTATAGATTTTTTTTTCCCTTTTGGTCACATCAAACAAGATAAATTCTGTAGAACTGTGGACTGTTCCGATTCCTGCAGCTTACACAGATATCATATCTACAAGTTCCCTTGTGTGCACTTTTTAGAGGGATCTGAAAAATCTGTTCAAAAAGCAAAATAAATCTATTGCTAAGGTATGAAATGTATCATGGGAAGTTTTCACTGCTCTGAGCCATAAACTCAGAATGCTGATTTATTTTAAGTGAAGTCTTGAGCTTTTCCACAACCTCTTAAACTGCAATTTTTCCCAGAGCAAGAACCATTTCTCACCCCTATCTTCATGAATTCATGTTGCTTTCTATGAGAGAAGAAAAGCTGTGAATAATATCAGCTAATTTTTAGAGACAGATATAACATTTTTATGTTAACTTCTAGCAGTCTGCCAACTGTGTTGGATTTCAAAACAACTACAAAATCTCAGTCTTATATAACAATGCAAGACAGTAGCCATTAAGTTACTTCAATACTCTAATTCAGGCTTCAAGTTCAAATATGCATCATTTCTGCCAAGTGTTTATTTTGAAAAATAAGTTTACCCTTTTTGATATATAGAGCTTATTTCTTTGATGTTTGGTGAAGAATGATAATTATTATTGCAATATGGATGATGGTCATTTGAAAGAAACACATTTTGATGAATAACCTCTTGAATTAGGCCTATATAGTAATACCTACAGATTTACAGTACATATTTACTTTTCTTATTTAAAAAGTTTTCATCTTTAGAACGAGTTGCTATAGGTTAATAAAGAAACCAAGTAGCTGGTCTGTAATACCTTATTTCACATTAAAATCTGGCAAAACAGATGTTTTTGTGCTTTATTTGGAGTTATTTTTCGTACCAAACAAAATATATGTTTTTTAGTGGGAGCCAAAATGACTGTTTTGTCACCATGGTAATATCTCTTATAGCGGTATCAATTACAAATGCCACTTAAATACAAATATTTTTTTCTGCTGGAAGTTGAATGATTATAATGATAACCAATTATCACCTTTGCCATTATTCTTTACATGTGTCAGTTGCTTACTATCAGCAATTCCTTGAACGTGAGATCACAGAACAGAAATCAACAGTCATTTGTTATTAAATCAAAAAGAGATGCCTGTTCTGAAAAGGAATGTTAAATTTTACAGGTACCAGGTGTTTAAAGTAAGAAAAATAGCTGCAGAAGCCCCTAGAAGACACCATAAGGAACCAGATATTTACATTAACGTAAGAAAAAAAATCAGAAAAATTCAAAGCCAAAGCAGGAGCAGCTGCCCCACAAAGAACCAAAACACCCACATAAAAATGCATAATAAACCAAAATGTTAATTTTAGTCATACCTTTGAATTAAATGGAAATTTTTGGGATTGCATGTTGAATGTTTGTGCAAATAAATTCAAGGACTGCATCTCCTTCAATTTCCAGAAAGAGACTGTGCTGTACAAAAAGATATAACATAAATTTTCTAGTGCTAAGTCATTATTTGTAGCTGATGACTTTTTCTATTTGATTATTTGATCCAATTATCTTGTTTGTGTCAACAACAAAGTAAATCTTGATTAGTATATATTAGGGATGAATGATTTACAGGTTAGATAAAAGTCGCATTTTGCCAATAATCATTTTAGAGACATGATCATTTATGGAGATAAGGAAAACCTGACTTACAGGGACAAGCAGTAATTGTATTCAGCTTGGTGGGACCATGGCTGCAAAAAAGCGCTGAGTCAATTGATCAACTCACGGTCATTAAAAACGGTTCCTGTATTCCACCCTCTGCATTACCATGTTAAAACTGTGTTCCTCTGAAGGCAAATAACACTTACTACTTGCTTGGCAACAAAACTCAACTTGGACAATTTTCTGCCTTTTTAAAATATTCAGAAGCTCAGAGAAGGATTATAGAAATACTACAGCTAATGAGAGGACAAAGAATTGTAGTATGGAAGATGGGAAATTAAAAATAAGTGAGTGAAAGCAGGAATAAAAGAGGGGAATGATCCCTTCTGTTTTCTTTTTCTGAGAAAGAGAAGCTGTAGCTGGAAAAAAAGCACAGGCACCTGAATCACATGCACTGTTCTAAAGCAAGCACATATTTATTTAACTCCTGTAATAAAAGCAATTCTATTTAAACAACCTTAGGTTTACAAACAAATCCGCTACTGTAATAACTACATGTTTACTAGTTGCAGGCTACTGAGCAAGTCCTCAGGGAAAAATCTGTTGCATTTGAAGAGATACATATAAAATCCACCCACAAAATGTCATATTTTAAATCTGAAACGTTACGTAGACAGGGCCAAAGTAAACTGTTCAAAATCAGTCACATCCTAGTGTGGCTGAATACAGTCTGAAGAACTTTAACAGTTTTTTGTATACATGTTTAACATAAGCCCCCTAACCTATTTTTCTGAAAGTAACTTTAGTTTCATGGCCTCATTGGTTTTCGCCAGCCTGGAAGAGCTTGCATTTGGGAAATGAGAGGAATTATTTTAAACTGAGAACAGATCACAGCCAAGAATGTAATAAATTGTCTTGGATTACAACTTACTTTAGATCCTCAAAAGCAAACCCAAGACATAATTATTTAGAATGTCAAATTATAGTAAAATGCAAAGTTACATCTTTAAAACACCCAAGACATGTCATTCTTTCTCTTTCCTAATGAAAATTTTAAACCCCTCTGATCAAGATCTTTGTCAGGAGATGAAATCCATGAAGAGAGGGAAGGTGATGGAGTATCTTATATCTACTCATTCACCTCCCTAGCATATAACAAGTCTTAAAAGATACTTTGATAAAACCAAATATAATGGTGCAATTGAAAAGGACCATTTCTATGTTCCTGTGATTGTCATTTCTACAGAATCATAAAGATCTGGGGGCTTTTGCCTTTGCATATTTGATGTTTAATTCCTCTTGTAATTAATTAGTAGCAATACAACAAAACACTATCTTTTTATAAAAGGTACAAAGGTTACTAGCTGCCTTTCAAAGAGTAAATTAACAAACCGACAAAAAAACAAATAGAGCTGCAATTAAAAGAAAAAGAATTAAAATGAAGCATGATAATCAGTGTTTTAAGAAAACTGACAACATGGCAATGCTATCATCTTTTCTGCCTCTTTTTGAAGTAACTTCTGTAGGATAAGTATCTATCAAACAATAACAGTGTGTGTTTATATATCTATATATCCATATAAAGATATACATATCTATATACAACTCTCAATGAAACCTTGAATGTCTGAAAACCAATGGAAATTATTTTCAAGTGTTACAGAACACACAGTTTCCAGAATAGTCGGTAAAACTACAGAAAATAGCAGTGGCTGAATTTATGATATGATTGTACTTCTGCAGAAGTCCTAAGATGAAATATTAGGCTAAGCATGTGTCCTTTCATGATTAAAGTTATTTATGTGTCTCAGAGCAGAGGCAGTGATATCAAGAAGTTGACCAGATCCTTTGATGGATGATACAGAACTTTGGCAAGAATGACCAACTGCATGACAGGGATTATTTGGTTGATTATTCTATAGAAGGGAATATGGGGTCACAGAGGATCACACACTCAGGTGAATCAAGATGTATTTTTTTGCTATGAAAAAAGCAATCAGAGTGAGAGCAACAATAGAAAGGTAGCTTGCAAGACACAGGAAATCAGTCTTCCATTTTCTCTGTCACTGTCAACACACCAGATGCTTACTGGGTCCAATTTTAGGAACACTGCTTTGAGAAAGATACAGCTAAAAAAGTTATAGAAAGCATGGATTTAGGAAAACAAAAAGATGGAGAGAGAATACATGAATGAAGGGACTCTTTGTGTTCTTGTTGGACAGGGTAAGCTTTATTGAACTTAAACTGTAATAAGAAAGAGTCAAGTTATACATTAACAAAAAACTTTCAAACTATAATTACAGAAAGGTATCACAATAATTTGCCTGAAGAAAAGTCTGTAGGAGCAGGATAGGAAAATTTTTGTCATGAATGAAATAAACAGAGCAGATTCTGCCTCTGGCAGAAGATTAAATGATCTCTTGAGTTATCTTCAAGCCCTGCTTTTCTAAGATACATATGGCACCTAGAAAGTGAATAGAAAGTTTCAAGATCAGCTTAGACAAAGTAATTAATAAGAAACTGTGCACATGGAATCTTTCATAATAAATAAAGGGTAAAATAATCTAATGGAAATATAAAGGTTAACAGTTGATTGTGTTTTCTGTGATGAAAAAATGGATTACACTGTATTACTATAACAGGCTTTAAGCAGAAAAAATACAACATTAACATGGAGAATGCAAAATTAATTAAACAGTCAAAAAAGATGAAGTATCTTGGAAACAAAGCTAACTAGAACTGCTACCTCCACCTTACCCCACATGAAAAAGCTAAGACTAGTTTGATAAACCATATTTTGTTGAAACTTCAAAAATAAAGGAGCGGGATTGGAGCAGACATTGAACTCTGTCTTGTAGAGGAGAGAAGGAGAGGGAGAGGGAAGGGGAGAGAGAAGGAGAGGGAGAGAAAGAAAGAGAGAGAGAGAGTTTGGCATAACTACTGTATAGAAAACATGGTTTTCCGTTTTGCATAGCAACAGTGAATTGTTTTACAATTCTCTCTTGAGATAAAAGTTCCACTGGGAGTTGTGGAGAATGTAGCCTAATTTATTTTAATGATCAGAGCAGTCAATTAAGTGCCTGCACTTACAAGAGAAGGACTTTTTATGTCTGGTCATTTTCTTAATAAAGATTTCTCTAAACATTGGCTGACTGCATTTGGGAAATGTGAGTAGCCATTATTCTCTTAATGACTAGGAAATTCCATCCAAGTATTGCTATCATATGTCTTTCAAAATAAGACTCCTTCTTTTTGAATCCTATGATTTTTACAAAATCCTAGTGTTTTATGCCAGATTTTGCAAACTACATAGTGTAAATATATTCTTTTTAAGGAACTAGTAGCTACAGTCTGTTGAAACAGGAAAATCTATTTCTGAAGATAGAAAACCAAAAAAGCGCAAATGTTTGTTTTCATCCCAAATGCCTGGAACATATCTATTTTTAAAGATTTGTTCACATTTTTCTCCAAGTTTTAATTTAAAGATACCTTTGAGGATGGCAATGTCTTTTAAAAAGTGTTTAATACAATGCCAAAGAAAATAGAGCATCTTTTGAGAGAGTAATGAAAAATGGCATTTTTGAGAATTTGTTATTGAATTTGAAAGAGCTATAGGTAAAGATTAATTTCAATCAATAAGATTCTGGCACTGATATTGACAGTCAGTCACCTATTACCTACCATGGCAACTGAGCAGATTAACCAAAAGAAACGTGGACACTCCTTACAATGTATCTCGTGCACACGTATGAGCTGCAAGCTTTAAAGTATAGAATCAGGAAAACCTGCAAGCCTTCAACACCAACAGACCTCACCAACTAAGAGCAGCTTTCAGCTAGCAGAAATTACATCTAGTAAAAACTTTTTTTTAGAAATTATAAATATCATTGATTGAGAGTTCTACAAATTGGACAGTTTCTTTTTCATCATTTTCAAGACTACTTAGTTGCCTTCCTGAACAGTCCATCAGCTCCTGAATCTTGTTACTGTGCTGCTGAAAGAGGAATTTGTGTTTTAGCACAGTAGATCTTTCTGCCTCATCAATCTCAGAAAACTTTTTTTTTTCTCTTGTTCTTATCAATGTACCCCAGTCTTTGTACCTATTTCATCTGCACCTTCATAATGTGAGTAAAATTAGTACCTGGACATATAAGTAAATATGTTAGTGAAAAATAGACTAGAATTATCAAGATGCATTTCAATTACCTTATTACCTGCTTTTATGTTTCTTCATAAAGCTATGCTATTTTTGTCTTTCTGTATATTTTGTATTGATATGATGCCATTAGAATACATTACATCAGAAAAAAAGGAACCAAATGCAAAGTTCATCTAACATTAACATGTTAATGTCAAAGCACTCGCAATTGCAAATGCCAAAAAATTACGACTAATCTATAAATACTTATTCATGCATTTAGACTAATGACAAAACCAAATACCTTTTAAATTATATGATCATTCGCAATTTGTATATCTACCTCATTCAGAGAAAAGACTAAAGAACAGTCTATTCTATATCTAGAATATATAGTCTATATACAGATACACAGTAGAATACTTTATCTTTCTCAAGTATTTATTATGTGTCCCCTGATTTAAAAATGTTGGAATAGACAACTAAACAAGTTACAGTTGTCATACATTGCAAGCAAATGAAACTAAAGCAATTGCAGACAATTAACCTTAATGTTATCAGGTCTACCTATAATTAAAAACTTGTCTTAACAGTAATACAGATGCAAATCTGTACAACAGAGTCTCACCAGGTTTCTCTCCCTTATGACTCTTAAAAACAGACCCCCTACAGTGAAAATAGAAACTTGGGAAATTAACTGACCTAGGCTGCAGAATTGAATAGTCCTCTTTTCTAAAGGGTGTAAAAGACTTTCCTTTGAACACCTCCTTCATCTCAATTTCAGAACACATTGCTCCAATGACAGGGGTGTAGCTCTATCAAATTAATGACATACATATATTTTTGTTGGTGGGTGAAAGTGTGATAGCTCATTTTAAGAATAAATCTCAAAATACATATGCAAATTCCTTGGGTCAGTATGGAAAAAGATAGGTTTTTTTA
Source organism: Lophotriccus pileatus (assembly GCA_035583135.1). Lineage (NCBI taxonomy): Eukaryota > Metazoa > Chordata > Aves > Passeriformes > Tyrannidae > Lophotriccus > Lophotriccus pileatus. The sequence goes on along the minus strand of JAWWES010000133.1, from coordinate 39,417,856 downwards.
GTATTGTGTCAAGTTCAAATAACTTGGTAATTTTCAGTTTACATAAATATATGTAACTGTGGATTATTTAACTATAAAATATACTATATTGGAAAGCTACTTCTGCAGGGAAGTGGTTCAACAGTTTAAAAAAAACTTAAAATATATAGCATAATTAATATATTTTAAATAATTCTTTAAATTTCATTAAAATATTCTTTTAAAATATGCTAAATAGTAACTGATTAGGAGCAATAATAATTTTAAACCTAAACTTGCCTATTACAAATGCACTCAGCCTTCATAAAAAAAGGGAAAATGGATTTTAATCATTAGTGAAATTTCACTCATTAAAATTTACTTTGCAAAGCAATAATAAATCAGGAAGTTGATTTTTCCTAATTTAACTGAACTAAAATATTGCAAAGCAACACATACATGTGCTGCACCACTGAAGTAGGAATGAATTTTTTTTTTAAACATAATACAATGATTCATTTTTTTTAATTTCATCATTCCTTATATGCAACATTATTCAAATATATTAACAGTAATAAAATTAATTTTTTATTGGTCAGATTCTGGGTTGTCATACAATTTTAACTGCCTGAAGTCAATGAGATTCTCAGGGTATTACTATGCAAAAGAGAATTTGTTGCATATTTAGTCATTATTGTTATAGTTGTTTACAGGTAAATGTACTAATAAACAAAAATATAGAAAGATGACTGCTTTCAGTGCCATTTAAATATGTCCAGCAAAATTTAATTTTTTTTTATGAAAAAAGTTAACAGAAAAGAAATTCATGATAATAATTTTGTCAGGTCTCTTGGACGTTTCTGGAAACTGTATTTTATTTCATATGCACAAAGGAAACACAAACAGCAACTAGTTATAGCAGCATCGAAAATGTATTTCCTAGTCATAGATCAGTCAGAATCTCACCTTAAGGACTTCATTATGTGGTCTCACTTCTGTAGCTTAGTCTGTGCTGGCAGACCACCTTGAAATGGCAAAGAAATTAAAGTTGGAAGGGAAACACAGATAACCAAAGAATATTTACATAAGACTGCATGCTTTAGCAAAAGCCAACTATTGAATCAAATAAGGTAGAAAAGGGTGTATTCCAAAAGACATGGAAGGGGACTGGACTGCATTCAGGCAGACAAAGAGCAAGGGAAGCACAATGAAAGCTAAGATGAAATAGGGAATGTAACTCACTAAACGGAAGAAAGATTTCTGAAAGAGAGCTTTTGTTTCAGTCTCAACTGAAAATCATAATGGAAAATAGATTCTAATAATGGTAGAAAATGAGAAAAGGAGTAAAGAGAAAGCCTTGAAAAGGACTGTACGCTAAAGACTACCCGGACAACGAAAATATATTAAAAATAGTAGAACAAATAAATTCAACCTATTGTGCTAAAAAGGATCTGCTTTAGAAGTATCCAAATTTTTAGTAGTTACAGGAACTGTCAGAAGAGTAAATGGTAAATGAAGGTATGCTGGGAAAAAGAGCAAGAACAATCTAGGAATAGTGCATCTGCTTCCAATACCTAGGAGACTGCTGGAATAATTAAACCTTTTTAAGATTAACCTAGACAAAAAGGAAATACTAAGTGATATTGTTTATATAAAACAGATGATGCAAAACTAAGTTAATTTCTTTCGCAAGAACATTTTTAGAAAAATAAACTTAACAAGGCTTAAAATTTTATCTTATTGGTGCACAGTCTTCCCTGTGGCATTACATAAGATCAGAATCAGTCATGTGGCATAGTGATGTCCTGTTGTATATGTGTTACAGAAATACGAATGTAAGAAAGGACAATCTGAATACATAGTAGGCTAAAATGCCTACAGATTAGTGATTAAGCATTTGCTTTCTATATAAAAAACCAGAAGTTCATGAAGTTCCTATTGAACAGCTCTGTGCCAACTAACAGAGATTCCTTTGCTAGCAGACTCTTGGGTTCTTTCCAAGTCAAAGGCACACACACTACAATAGCTAAATTCCCATATAATTTCAATATGAAAGTGATTACAGCTTCTTAGAAGAAAATAAAGACCAATGTTGAGGAAAGGGTTGTAAAGCAACAAAAAACCTCTATAAGTAAGCACATTCCTGTCACAGTCATAACTGATAGATATGTGGATGATTAACATGTACATTTTTAGCAGTAACACATATCCAAAAGAATTTGAGAAAAAATGCTGGTTTGATCCCACAACCAACTTACAACAGATCTGACTATTTTTATAAGATGTACTATAACTTATTCTTTTGAGGTTTTTTTTTAGTCTCCACAATGACAAAACATCAAGCTTTAGCAAAGTGAAGAAACTTAGACGCCTCAAGTGGGATGAGAGTTGAAATGTGTGCATTTCAGTACAAGATGACAGTAGTTAAAATGTCCTGAGAAGTGCCATGAAAACACAAAAGCACCAAAATATTACTGAACGCAAATCTGTGGTGTGTGTTTATTTATATATAGAAGAGACACTGTCCTGAAAATGTCAGTACTTGTTTGTGACCCATCCTGACTAACTTCAGAATTTAGGTCACTCTTTAAAGACTTGAAACTGGTGAACTGGTCACAACAGAAAATACAAAAATATCTAAT
>JAWWES010000133.1:39295718-39406784 GCA_035583135.1 Lophotriccus pileatus | reverse complement strand
TTTCTCCACACAAATGAGAACAGAGGTGTCTCAGATTTATTCTCCAGGCAACTGGATTAATTGCAGTTTTATCTATCTATCTATCTATCTATCTATCTATCTATCTATCTATCTATCTATCTATCTATCTATCTTCCACAAACATTTTAACTGCAACATTTATTTGGATCACTGTAAATTAACATATCAGGCACTTTGGACATTAATTTGAAGATAATGTCACTTATCCAAGGGTATCATAAACCTAAACCCCAAAGTCATGGCACCCTTTTACAACAGCCTGGATCCCAAATATTTATCCCAAGCTTTTCAGAGGACATGGAAGCAGCATAAAGTTGTTTGTGACATGTGCACAAGGAAGGATGTACCCATACTGTATCTCAACAATACTAAGTAAAGAGTACTTAGTTTGGAGTATTCATTCATATAAAGGAAGTAAATGTCTGTAAATGTGGAAACTCACTAGAATGTACCAACTTCTACCTTACAGCCTTATGCTAATTATTAAGATCTGTTAGACACCAGATTAGTTAGTATTGGTCAGAATCAACTTGTGGGGAGTGTGTGTGTGTGTGTGTGTGTGTGTGTGTGTGTGTGTGTGTGTGTGTGTGGAGGCAAAGGGACAGGTCGAGCCTCATGGAGGTGGGGTGGCACTGTGTCCCTCATGGAAGCCCATGGTGCCCACATATGGAAACCCTGGAGTAGCTGCCACAAACTGCCTGGGAAAACTGCAACACACCACACCTGGAGCCCCTAATCCAGGCTCAGATTGGCAGGGACAGTGAGAACAATGCTCCTCACCCTGGCCTGGAGCCCCCAGAATGCCTGGTGGGTCAGAGACCCCACCTGGAGGGCTTGACCGTGGGGACCAGAGCAGATAAAAACAAGGGCATGTGTTTGCCTCGTGTGGTGGCCCTGCCACTGGACTTCTGAGAGCTGGTTTCCTGTAAGGCTTTGGTGGTGGCCACATAATCTGTCTCTCCCTTTTTCTCCTTCTCTCGTCTTGGTCCCTCTGCTTTTCTTTCTCTGCTCCTTTCTTGATGCTTAGGGTGGTTTGGAGCTGGAGGGATTGGATCTCGATTTAAGGGTTGTGCAATTGGTTGGATTTTGACTTGAGTGTTGTGGATGGATTAATAGTATGTGTTGAACCAGTATTGTAGTGCAACATTTTTGTCTAGCTTGTGCGTGTCCTTTTGAACTTTGACCAAGTCCCCTTATCTACTCCTGTAAATTAATAAAGAAATTCCTTGGGAACAAGCCCATGGATTATTCTCCTCACACTATTAAAGAACCCTACGTCTATATATTAAAGTAAAACTCATAGCCAATCCCATGAGCCAGCAGCTCCTGGAGCTGGAATTTTAAGAGATCACAGAATGGTTGTGGTTGGAAGGCATCTCTTTAAATCATCTTGTCCAGGTTCCCTGTTCAAGCAGGGTTGATAACAGAGGGAAAACAAGGCATGACAGCCCAGTGCACACAGACAGACCATAGAATTCGTTGAAGTAAAAGGGATGCATGACACATAATGTCTTTCATAGACAGTATTGAAATAGTTTTAGAAAACATGTTCAAAAGAACAGCTTCCACTATATGACAATTAAGGTTATATTAATTAATGAAATCCAAACTCCTTTCTATGCCTTTTATTCAGTCTGAATGGGGTTGATAACAGGAAATACGTAGTAACTGAAATTTCTTGAAAGTGCTCCCTGGAGTTTCTTATTTGGAAAAGGTAAGAAAATTAAAATTCACTTAATTAATTTCAGGGGAATGAGTGTTTAAAAGTGCCCAAGACAAAGCTGCAGCATCTGTTGGAAAGCATAACTCACTCTAGATTTGCAGTATAGCATTTTTTTCTGCTAACTTTTCAGACTTCCAGAGAAAATCCAGCAAAAAAAAACTTCCATTCACACCGCATTAAAAAAAAAAAATTCTATGTTTCTTGAAAAAGCTATGAATTTAACATGTTTTTATATGTCTCATTTTTTATTAACTTATGGTCAACATTTGCATTCTTTCATAAGTTTAATGAGGGATGGGAGGAAAAGTCCAAATTAATTTTCTTTCTTCCTATCAAATCTAATCAACCTCACAATTCCACTCTTCATTTTCATGTAATTTTCTGAACTTGAAACCTGGGGGTTAAACTAAAGTGAAAGAAAGGTAAAACAAAATTATAATAGCAGTGTTGCTTAATAAGTAGGAACTAGGTATTACATTAGACAATAAATACTGCCTCCAAGGCCATTCATTACATTTGTTATAGGATTTGTCTTCACAAAATGAATTACACTGCAAATCTCTGTGATTTGTACTAGACCATCTTTAGCCATTAATTATTTGTGCTAGGTTATCTTTCTACTATTATTTTGAGAACTAGGAATTGTTATGGAGCTCAAGCAGAAGACAGGAACCAATTTGCCTGGTTGTTGGGAATTTTAGTGCAGGTACAGTGCAAGACCATTTTCAGGAAACAAAATCAAAGTCTACTCCTTAGGCAGCGAGAGAAGGTTCTTTTCTCTCAAGCTATGGATCGTATGTAGAGCTGTCTTACATGTGCCCCAGCAGACAAAAAGCAATTCTTCTCCTAAGGGGACAGTGGGACTATATCCAAAGCAGTGGATAATGTGCTTTCTTTTCAGCCAATTCCATGACTTCACCACTATTCAAATTCCAAATAGAAGTGCTCATATATCTGTAGAAGATTGGAGAGATTTACATTTAGTAGTTTTCTTTTGCATTGTTCTATTTCCTTTCTTTCAGGCCACAAACTGGCTTGAGAATCAGAATTATTTTATTAAGGTTAAAGAACTCAAATGATATAAATAAAATATAACTGATGAATGGATTACTGTGATCTTTCTTCACTTCAGATAACTCTTTTGTGCTAAATCAGAGGAGATTACTGAAAATGCTGATGGCCAACCAGTTCCAGTTGTCACCTTCCTTCAGGCAGTGACCTTTCACTGGTAGCTCCCAGAAGAAAAGCCAACCATATACCTATACTACTGTACTAGGGGAACAGAATAGTGAAACAGAATTCCTCTTCAGTCTCTAGAGGCAATTATTTAATATCCTGAAGCAGAATGATCGATATATCCCTCGTAACTTAGGCAAAAACAGTCTCCCACCTTACACAAATCTAAATATTTATATTTAATTCTTGCTGAACTACTTTTGCTTTTACCTCATCTATGCGGGCAGAAGCCTATTACTCCATGTTTAGCACTAAAAATTTCCCCAGGTATTTAATTTGTCAACGTTTTCTTGCTTTGCGTACTACAGGTCACTTAGAAAAATAATTGAAAGTATTAAAATTCTAATGATGTGTCCATTAATTTTACACTCTCTATAATAATTTTGGTATTGGTTAAGAGCAATACATTTTTTCTGATTTTGTAGCTTTGGGGGAAAAAAGCTACAAAGTGACTAGAAAATTCAGGATTTCAACTGAAAAAAAACAAGAGCAAATACAAAGAAATTAACTTTTTTAAAAAAAAAAAGTTGTATGTTTTCTAAGAGAATCACTCTTCTATTTTTGACAGTTTTTGTTGAAAAGAGTAAAAAAAAACCTCCTAATTTTGATGTTTTACCCCAAAATTAATTTTAGGAAAGATGGATCTTGTCATCAGTCAGTTTTTTATTCTACATATTTTTAACTATAGAATATTTTGACTTTTTTGTTTTTAATAATTACTTTTCTTTGTATACTTCAGTATGGCACAAATTTCCTAACATACATATGTACAATATTTGCAAGCAGAAAATCTACTGATAAACTGTTCATATGTGCAATTTAAAAGTGTTGCATTTACATTCCAACAAAAAAATGTCCAATGCAAACACAGAGCTTTACCTATTTAAAAACACATAGAAAACTAAGAAACATTTATCAAACAGTCAATAGCAAAGCTATTTATAAAACTCCACATATTTAAGGAACTAAACTGCCCACTTGACAGTTCTGTATATGCTATAGGAGCACCCTAAGAGTTCCCTGTCCTTCAATACCCACAAGTATAGGAAAATGAAAATATTTCTTGTATGAATGTGCAGTGCATGTGGTTTAAATATTATATGTACTGTATTAATATAAATAAGATACCTCACAACGAGAGAGAGGAGCCAAGCAAACTGACCTTTCTTATTTTCTTAATGAGTAAAGATACAGCTTTCTTAAAATAATCAAATACTGCTTGACAAGCACTCTCTCCACAAAAACAGATGGTGCTATTGAAAAGTTTATCTTCTTTGTCTTTTTTTTTTTTTTAAATATTATTTGGTATTCATATGTAAAATAAGAAGCATGATGTTTATCAAAAGTAAACATGCACTGTTAAAAAAGATCTGTTTTTATGACTGTTCTGTGTTTTTTGAAATAGCAGGATTGCATTGCAATGTAGAGTGATTATATTTTAATCCTTGGTGGCATTCTCAAATATATAAACAGTAGAATAGCAATGAAGAAGTTTTTACTTCATGAACAATAATGTAATTATTAATGAATTGAACTGATTTACAGAAAGCTGATACATTAACAAACACACGTGAGAGCTACTGTTGTAAAAGAAAAGCTTTTGAAAATGAATATTTAATGGCAGAAGAAAAGTTGGACAGATAATGACAACAGGAAGTGACCTTGAATCAAATGATGGAAAATTAAGGTAGAGTGCATGGTTTAGATTTCAGGGAAAAGATTTATGAAGGTGCTGGAGTACAGTATCTGAAAAGAGAAAAGGAAAATCAAGAGTGCAAGGGAAAAAAATTCTCTCAGTTGGCAAAACATTTCTAGCATGCCCATTTGTAAAAATTATTTTGTCTGTAATTGGTGTTTTCAGAATCAGATTTATTATGAATCTAGTATAAAGACTAGATTCAGAAGCCTTTAGAGGGCAAACAGCCTGACAATAAGGAGGAGGGAGAGGAATTTCGATATTGAAATGAAATGTTGATTACCAGATATTAAGGAGAACGACAGAAGTGAGTGAAATAATTTCAGTCACCTCCACAAAACTTGTTCCAGGTATGAAAACACAGACATTGAGAAAGCATGTTTTCATTAGGGGTATAAACAAGACTGGTGCATTAAAAAAGCAGAAAAGGGTCTTTAGCCCTTCATGCCCTTATCTTCTGACAGAGAAGGGTGCTGGTAAACAAGTAGAGGTGGAGAAGAGGAAGAAATATCTTGAGCAAAGCATCCATGCTTAAGTTAATAAGATGTTTTAGGTTAATGAAGGTTAAAGAACAATGTTTATTGTTCGGCTCACTCCCAGGAATAAATTTTATCTTTTTGTGTTTCTCACCTAACAGACTGCAGAACAGTAACAGTCTTAGCACACATCTAAATCCAAAATACACTCCCATGAAATTCAGAAGTAACCAGATCAGCCCCTCGTGCTTGGGTAGAGTTAAGATCACAAGCCTGTGGACCAGAAGGAGAGTTTTACAGCAACCCATAAAGCCATCGTAGGTGGGAAATTTCATTGTCAGGAAGTAAATACCTAAATTCCTAATATTCAAATAAAACTCTTGGCATGCCTATAGTTTTTAAGGAAATGTAGTACTCACATATAGGAAAAGATAGTCAAATTCTTCTGTCAGCATCTTTACTGAATGTGAAAATGCAATAAATTAACTGATAAAATAAAAATAATCCTAGGAAAAAAATCAATTTTTTGTAACTTTGATCCTAATTAAATAAATCATTAAAACAAGTTGTGTAACTGTTGCCTTACTACACCTTATTCCAGGCAAAAAAATGTTTTACTTTGTCAAAGAAAAGGAACACAGGCAAAAAAATGATCCCAAAAAGACAGTGACAGGGAGCAACTGCAGACCACTGCCAGTGTCATATTTCTGCTCCCAAAGGCAAACAATGTTTACTTGGTTGGTCTAATAGACAGAATCACTAACTATGCACACGTGCACAAAGGGAGAGGAGGAAGTCAGTCACATAGAACATAACAATCCACTGGGACACAAGGTCACATCTAGTAGTGTAACAAAAGAAATCATTCCAATCAGGTTGTTTTGAAGTGAATAGTCAGTTCCACGACAATTTCCAAGTCACTATTCAATAAAAAAGTAATGGAAAGTTTTATTTCCAAGTTTTTTCCCCCTCACTGCTGCTTAGTGATTCTTCTCTTCTGTTGACCAAACATAGTAATGGACCAAAGTAAATTAATAGAAATACCCCTCACTGCTGTCCTTGTATACATTATACATTTGTATGCATTAACATCAAACTGTAACTGGAAGAACTGTATTATATTATGATATAACTTGATTTCCTTTGTCTTAAATATTGTTTCATCATTTAGTCCTGCATTGCTTAAAATTTATGTAATGCTGTTGTATTAATACTTACACATTCACTTTCCATGTAGTCATGACAAAATTCAAGGCAAAAGGGCAAACAATACCAAATAGAACTGCAGTCTTGTAAGAGTAAAAAAGTAAGACAATTTTAAAAATCCATCTTCTAGCACAAATTATGTAGAGCATAACATTTTCTCACGGGACAAACCTGTTAAATAAAGAATTTCTATCAATATGACTCACAGAAAATTTAGACTAACAATGGAAGGAATTTTAATTTTTTATGTTATGTGGATATTTGTACAGATGGCTACAGAAAAAGTATAGAATTTAAAATAACTATTTTTAAAAGCTCCTTTATTTTTGTTGATTCTCTTTGTTCGTAAACACTTTGTGATTCTGCTTGCTATAAACCCAGACATTTTCCTGAATATCCTTTATGCATATACGAATGTGTGTGTATATGGGTATGTGATGACTGATAAACTATGGGAAAATGAAGGGGTATGCAGGTGTTGAAATTGGTGGATTTGATGGAAAAAGCAGGAATTATGCTGACTCATCTATGGTCCTTTGATAGACATTCAATGAGACAGATAAAATATCGTGCTGTTAGTTTAGTGGAAGCCAGAATAACAGCAAGACATTTTAACCAACATCACAGTCTAAACAAGTTCATACCAAAAAAGAGAGTAAAAATAAATTAAGGGATGTAAATTCTAGTAATTAGAAGTTCCAGGATACTTAAAACCCAATACAAATGGGAGACGGAACAGAAAGATGTAATCCTGTTAAACAGTCTTCAGATACAAAGAACAGTTGAAACTTGGTAAAGGAGCAATCAGTGGCAATCATTAGCACATTTCACTTGTACTGCAAGTTAGTGTAGCCCAGGAAATAGTATTCCTCACAGGGAGGGTTGGTTTTTTTTTTGGTTGGTTGGTTGGGTGGTGGTGGTGGGTTTTTTAAATGGAAAGGATACTGTTGCTCAGTGCACTTGAGTTATCAATACATTTATGTTATTACTCGTAGTCTCTGGATTTCTCCTTTCCTTGATTCCCATGTCATGCACAGAGAATAGAAAAATGTTGGTACTATTATGAAACTGGATTGTTTTTTTGCATCGTAAAGAAGTCTGAGTTAGAAGTCTGAAAGAAGGTTGAATTAGCAATTTAGTCTCACTTGCTCTCTTTATTTGCCTGTAAGTCAGAGAGGTACAGATTGTTTCTGAGTGTCAGAGCACAACCTACATGCGACTTGTTTTGATAAAGCAGTGCTTCAGGATTTAATCAAAGATTCTAAAAAAGCAGGCTTGGTTGATAAAAAAATAATATGAAATCAGCTGTGTATAAATTTGTGAAAGTGCATCTGTTTTGTAGACACTATTTTAGGAGGTATATCAGCTACCAGACATTGCACAACCATTATTTTTGACACAGAGTTGGAGGTTTAAATGCTGAAAGGAACTGACAATTCCATTCCAGTTCAAAATAACTCTTTTCTACCATAACTAGAACTGGAATTCTTCATACAGATACACTTTCTTGAATGAAAGAACGTAATTACCCATGATTTTTAAAAGTTCTTCCTATTTTCCTATCTATCAAAAGGCTTTGCAAGGAAAAAGTGTTACTAAATGCCTTAATTGACAGCTATGAATACCTCTGATGGAGATCAGAAAAATCTTGACAGAAGGGTCTTTCTATAGTCAAGAACATTCCTTCCATTCTCTTTTAACTGGGAAGAGTGAGCCTATTGATTAGGCCAGGAAAACCAAATTTTCATGCAGGTCAGAACACCTCTGACATCATGATCTCTGTGATCATACACCTGAAGTTTAAGACTAGGCCACACACAGGGTGACAAAGCTGTTTTAAATTTAAATTTCCATCCAGTTACAAGAACTGTGTTGGCATACCAGTGGAAAAATTCAGACAGGTATCTAAGATCGGACAAACTGGTACAGCTTGTACGGTAACCAACAACATACAGCTTTAATGAGATGAAAGATTTGAAAGGGTTATTTGCAAACTGTCTAATAATAAGTAATTTTAGATGTCTCAAGGCCAATCATAGAGAGAATGCAGTTTATAGTTTTATAATCTTCATGACATGGTGCCCTCCAGCAAGCACAGAATGGGTCCTATTTCAGTTGTTTTAAAAGACCTGCATGTATCAGAATAAAGTTGGTCTCAGCATGTTAAAACAGCATGAAATACATTCCCTTGCAAATTGTTTACAGAAAAAATGTGTTTATGGAAATGTATCACTGATTAAAATTACTAAAGGTAAAAGACTCTCTCTGAGTCTTTTAATTGTATTTCTTCCTAGAGGGTGGTTAGTAAGGATGCTATTCTCAACTCCCACTATGAAAAATAATAATAAAGTATTCTTTTTCTTTGAACTACTATTTTCCCTAATTATTTTGAAAATTCCAGTTTTTAAAAAGCTAATGGCTCCCTTGGTGAACAAAATCAAACTCTACTCCTGGAATTTAGGTCTTATGAACAGGCACAGATTTTTTATACCTTGAACACAGAGCCTGTCAAAATTTTATCTTGAAAAACACCCTTGTAAAATAGATAACTTGATCCTAAATATGATTGTTTATGCTCACTTACTATTGAGAATGAACATGGAAACTCAACTAATGTGAAATCAACAGATCAGAATTTCAGGAAAAACCATAAGAAAAGTAATTCAAAATATTCCTATTTCAGTTGGTGAAAAAGTTTTCAATTACTGTAAAAAAGATTCTGTGTTTGAAACAAGTACTTTTCACAATAAGTGAAATAAAAACTTTCTTAGTTTTTAAATTTCTTCTTCTCTTAATTTAAACAGTCATAAATGACAAGTAGACAATTAACTTAATCTAATGCAATTAATTAGAAGTTCAAAGATTCAGGTTGGAATTGTGTCACTGCTGCCATTACTTTTCTGCATTTCATCTCAGAACTGAAACACAGGGTTATGCATTCTAGGTTAAACACTGTATGTGTTTTTTGTTTTTAATCTACTGTGTTATCAAAGCAATGGCAGAAATAGGGCTTGCCCCAGGTTCTCTTTAGGAGTAAAAACAGTATAAAAAACATTTTAAAAAGTACTAGCATTAAACTGACTGAACTATGAATTTTTTTCATTAGAAATATTTGATTTTCATATATTTAAATGAAAAATCTATTTTCCTCAAAATAAACATTTTTGACTGCATTGAATTGCACCCAGAGATTAAACCTTCAAAAAGATCTGTTTCAAATGATTTTCACTTAGCTTTCAGGTGGGAAAAAAAAGCCACAAAAATCAGTTATTTTCACAGCTGTATGCACAGACTGTCTTTTAAAGCTGTTTGTATTCTTCACACTTACTTTTTCTTAACTGCCTGAATCTTCTGTGGAGAACAGAACTAGGTATGGGGAAGTTATGCAATATGACTGTTAAAGGGAATAAAGGTTCTGCTCTGATGTAAAAAGTAAATAAATAAGTAATGCTGGCAGCCAGAATTCCTTAACATCTTCAGATACAGACAAAATCTGCCATCTGAGTTTGGAGGAGCAGCATTATTGCAAACTGACGCTAATTGATACATCTTATATTCTCAGCACTAAGACATTTACAAGAAAACTACTAAATATACAAGATTACAAGTTCGCTGAATCAGAAGAACCTCAGCTTTTGGTATGATTAAGTTTTAATTGTATTTTTCCTTAGGGATCACTAGTAGCTAATAAGCTGATGAAAATAGGACTTTAAATGGCAGGAGTAGTAAAAGTCACTCCATGCACCATGTTTTGATATGCTTGGCTGCCTAAGGCATCCTACTGCCTGCAGTTTCAAGAATTTGGTTTTCATCAATGAAAAATCTATTAAAAAAACCCTTAAGAAATTTTCAGTTTTTTTAAATGACAACTGGTTCAGAACATCATGTACCTTTTGTGAATTTCAGAGATCCTGCTACCCTGTCTTCTTAATTTTAATGCGGTTTATTTGTTAGAAACAGTTTGTGAGTCACAAATTCTGAATCAGACACTTCTCAAATTTAATTATATGCATCTCACTGTCTGATAACAGTGATTGCAGTGATAGCATTCTGCAGCCATAAGCATTTAGAGTATTTTATAACCTTATTGTCTCTTGCTTCATTCTGTAAGACTATTGGGTCTTTCTGCTAATGTGTACAAATTTGTACCCATCTTTTTCTTAGCTGTATCAGTCAACTCTGGCCTGTGGAATATGTATTTTCCTGAAAAATGAGCAAGGGGAGCTACTGCAGGTATACCCATCTACAGAGTATGTGTCAGGTCAAAGATGGAGGCATCATTCTGCAAGCAAAAATAGTGGAACATAACCAAACCCCAGATCTGTGCCATAAAGCAGAAAGACATTTAACTCTTTTCTCCCAAGAATTTACTTACCTACCCCCCCCATTTCTAGGTGCTTCTAAATGAAGTTAGTTCAAAACATGGCAGCTAACACAGAGGGATTCTCTACTGTCCTGGCTGATGATTAAGTACATTATAAACCGCCATTAAAATTTACGTGAAAGTCTTAATTTATTCCTTCTACATATCCTAACTAATATCTCCTTTTCAAATTCAACTCAGGCCTTCATTCATTTATAAGGCTTTTCCTTTGGATGGTCAGAAAAAAAATCTTACTGCTTAATTTGAGATTGTATAATTGCATTCCTGTAACTACATTTTTGCAACTGAAAATATTGCACACAAAATCTTGCGCCCACAATCACATAAAAAGAATACACCTTTTTTAATATCCTTGAAAATATATCAAATTTATTGAGAAACATGGCATTAATAAAGAAGGACATCAAAATAATCAAAGAGTTGAATAATAAGATTGCACTACAATTCCAATTAATTAATTATTTGGCATAAGGCTTCTTTACCCTCATAAAAATTCAGTTTTATCAGAAAACTGATACTGGCCTATGACAACTGAGATGCTGAGGAATGACTTATGGAACACCAAGACTAAGAATTTATTAAGCACAGAGAAAAAATGAGCATTAATATACTAAACTTCAGAATTAACTAAATCCTATGGACTTGCAGGGCCCCAAGACACTGTAACAGGTGCAACAATTATGTATGGCATAACTTGAGGGACATACTAGCCATTCATCTGTGAGCTCAGCAGTTTTGATAAGAGAATTAACTGTTAATTAACAAATATTAAGATCCCAGCTTGTCAAGTAAAATTAAACTCAAGGGAAGATGCATGTCTGCCCATGAGAAGCTAAGCTATCAAAACTAAACCAGGTCAGAATTAGTGAATGAATTTTGGAAACAGTAAAAGGAATATTTCTGCTGTTTAATTTTTCAAAATACTCCATGAGAGCTCAGTTAATCTTTTTCTCTGAAGTCTCTGAGATATAGAAGGCTCATGGATATGCTATTTTGTAAAAGGCCAGGGATTCCACATTACTTCTGAGCTTCCATATGAGATGGCCTTCTTTCCCTTAAGACTCCATTGCATTTGACATCGTACTGATTTCACTGTAATAGTGAAAGGATTTGAAGGACAATTCTACTTCTTGAGAAAATTAGACTTTCTGAAGAACCTCCATATCACAGCTGTTGCCCTATACAAATGCCAACAAAACACATTTCCTCAGTCTGAAGGTAGAAGGGGTGTTTTCACAGAGATGGCAGGATTTGCCTACATGGAGTGCATTTCCCTTACTGAGCAGATCCGTGTATAACAGTGTATGAAGATACACACAGTGTACGCACAACAACATGAAGTTGCATACTCCTGCATGAAGTTCCTGCACCTTGTAAGACTGAAGCTGAAACTTGTCAATGAGAAAGCAAAGTTGATGAGCTGGTTTCCACATACAAGCAAGAATACTAAACTTTCTGGAGAAATATGTTCTTTTCAGCTTTCACTTCTAAATTCAGGGATTTGACAGTTTAATTGTCTGAAATAAACTCTTAGGACCTGAAAATTCTAGGAGCTGTGCAAGTATTCTCAATGAGGCATGTATTTCATCTTTTCCTTTGGAATGAATACTGAAATCAAAGTAAAATCCAGCAGACAGTTCACTTTATTTGATCTAGCCTGGATTTTCTTTTAGTTTGTAGTGAGATGGTTTTTCCATTTCTCAAATTGGATCTCTGAACAAACTCTGTCTTGATTTTTAAGAAACAGTATGCATGAAATACCACAAAAAAATGACAAAAAAACTTATCTTAAAATACATGATGTAACTATGTCCATTGGCTACTACTCACTGGCAGTGACACAATTCCCATATCATAATGAAGAAAAAGCCTTAGTACTAGGGTAAGCAATCAACTGCTTCCACAATGAACTGAACTGTAGCTTGTCTGCTCCTCTGAAGTAAGTGTTCCTCCTGAAGATAATTTGGAAGACTGAAAATGTGTGAAATAGTGACCTAAAAAACACCACATTGAATTCTTTTGTGGGTTCTTCTCAGTACTTTCAGAACAGTGCACAACAACTCGGTTTTAAGTCCCATTAAGATGTGATAAATAAATGTGTTTCTTTACTAGACACCTGGTTCACTGATATTCAGCAATTAAATAACACAATAATATGTAATAAATAATATGTAAATAATATATAAATAGTATATAGTCATACTTCAATTTACAAGGACTGATATTCAGAGGAAAGAAAAGAAACCTCATTTACAAATATGACTCAGTCTTGTCTCTCAAGAATTTGGCTTTGAATTACCATAGCCAAAAAGAAAACGCCTTTTAAAGGTATGAAGGAATGTTTAATAGATTTTAATACATATCTATACTGGAAAAAACACACCTGTAGCTAAATACTGAAGACTTGCATTCATTCCCACGTGAAGGAAATGGAGAAAATTTATGGGAATGTTGATATTACATCTAGCAAGCAAAAAAACACATATACACAATTTCTGCTATTAAAAGCCAAAGTCCGATGTATAAAAATTGTAATATTTTTTAAACTATCTAAACTTTGTAAAGGTTGGTAAACTGACATTAAAACAATTCACAACTTCTGTCTTGTATAAAAAGTTACAAAGGAGCTTCCTCATTATGCACAGCAAATTATGTCACTAATATTCATCTGGAAGCAAAGGTTCTTTGTAATTTGGAGACCATCCACCAACTCAGATCTAGGTCTCCCCACAATAAGGAAGGACAATTGTGCCAAACTGTTTGAACGAAATTATTTGGCTACTAAGGTAGAAATTCATGTAGTAAAATCACTGCTTTTCTCTTTTTATGACCTGTGTACCATACCGCTTGCAAGATCACAAGATTCTTAAATTCATTCTCAATCTACGTAATCCGGGGGCAGGAGCAAGGGGGATGTAAGAGGGAAAAAGTATTACCAAATGATTTACTGAGCTAGAGAAACATTCTCATTCAAATGACAAAAAATCTTTAGTCTCACATTCTCATCAAGAAAAGCCTTAAACACTTCTTTATTGAAACGACTCAGAACAAGGCTTTAGGTTTTAGTCAGACATAAGGATTGCCAGCTTGTTCAAAATTCTCTCTGATTTCAACTTGACTGCCTCAAAATGATCCCATGCTGCCTTTCATGTGAATGTTTATATCTGAAAGCAGCTACAGCAAAAATTCTACTATACTATTTGAAAGGAATATCTTTAAGCAAAATAACAAGAGAAGAACACATATGACTACATTTTAGTTTTTTTATTCTTTTAGACACTTTGTATACAACTCAGTCTTCGGAACAAGTTTCTACTGTATGTGTATAAATACCCTGTATTTCAGGACACCAAAGTTAAACCTCATCAGTTCTTCTGAAGTTTGGCAAAATAGTTCATCAAGTATGCTGATAAAAATATCACCTATTTCTTCTTCTACAACTGTTCTCAGACAAAGAACTTAAGGTAAATTGAGTGGAAAAAAAAGAGGTGTCATAGAAGAGAGATAATGAATGAGATACGAAACAGAACAACATGCCGCAGCCTTAATAAGTTATCAGAAGCTACTGAAGGAAAGATCTTATTCCAACCCCTCCTCCCAAAACTAAGCAGTGTCAGAGCCAAACAGAATATTTGGAATAAATGAATACATTATTGTAGAACAGAGAAAATTTAAGAAGAACTCTCCTTCTTTGTCCTGTTTTCTTTGTTTCCCAAACAAGAATCAAGTGTGAAAGATGAGGAGACAGACTGGTCATATGGAAAAGAAAAATGCATATGCACTCTGTCTATTCATTGAAACTGAAAACTTAGGATAGAGATTTCCTGCTGCTGAGGAGGATGTCATCAATTCATAGGGGGAAAAATTATACAGCAGCTTTTTCATTTGTGTTAGATGAACAATGTCAGATACCGAGCACAGAACAGATAAGCTTCTAGGTACCACTATAGTGAGTATGCTACAATATATATATCAAATATATTTTATATATATAAATATTATATATATATATATAGAGAGAGAGAGAGACAGAGAGAGAGAGTTATCAATAGTAGTTCCTGGCCCCATAGCTCAAAGTATATTTTATATAGATGTAAAATAAAAACATCTATATATATAATATGAATATAGCCAATTTAAAACACACATTGGCTTTCTGGACTTAGTTTTACTTAAGGTAGATGTTCTGCACTTATATGAGCAAACCTTATCTGCTTATGGCTTTGTTTCTTCCCTTGCTGAACCTTTTTCCTCTCTGGGTCTCACAGGCAGCCTGTATTTCACAAAAGTAATTATCTGACCTACGCCACCCTCCTCTCATTTTAAAGTTTTAGTTTCCTTAGTGATGTAGCCATTTTCACATCCTTTTCTTTTACCAGTTTCTAGTATGAAAGTGCAATTTAGTCTCCAACATGTCAATAATGAAGCCAGGTAGTGCTGCAGCTTTACATACAGGAATGCCATTTCAGCTGATACAGTGGTAATTATGAGTCCACACAGGAAAGGGCATTTATTAGCTTTATCATTCAATTGTGTTAGAGTAGGAATGGAAAGCATTATGTAAATTATTTTCTATTCCTGTGAAAGTAAGCATGTAAGGATTTGGTGTATTTTTTCTACCTTTTTTTTTTTTTTTTTAGATGTTTACATTTTCATTTTAATTGGGAAACAGGATCTGATATGGACAATAATGACAAACTCTTAAAGGCTACTTACAGCCAAGAATACTTTTATTTTCTACTAAAAATCCTTTGCTGTTGCTTAGCACACATATTCACTTGTTCAGAATAGAGACAATTCAGAAAAAAATATTCTTATAGATTATTTCAGATGAGGGCTTTATATTTTGTGGAAAAATAAATTCCTGAAGTTATAGAAAATAACAGAAGTGTGTACAATTTTGTATTGGAAAGTAGTCATGTAGTTCAGGCTTATGCTTTTTTAAATTGCATTTTTGAATGCATGTCATAAAAATACAGTCCTACTTTTTAAAATACACAAATACATAGAAAATTCAAAATACTCATACAGAAATATTTTAAAATGCAAGTCCATTTGGACAGCTTTTGTATTATACCTTATCTAACAATAACTTTAGAACTAAACTAATAAACACTCTTTGAATTATCTGGGGGAAAATGGACTTTTGTTAACAGAGGAATAATTCCTGAAAAGTAACTACTATGCTGTTAGAACTTTCCTAGGCTTGCCAGTGGAGGCATCTGTCATATGAGTTTCCCCTTGCTACCCAACAAATGGCCTGAACTTAATTCAGGAGGGAACATCCAAGCTGTCAAGTCACACGGAAGCTATTTATGATCACCAAGAAAATGAACAGATATATGCAGAAGGCTTTACATATTTTCCCAGTGAAAGCACAGTAATGTCAAAAGTTTAAATATTAAAGGATTTTTTTCTCTTTGCATGTAAACCATAAGAAAGAATGTTTCACAATCTCTGAATGAAAACAGTAACATGGTGAGGGGAAAAAAATTAGCACTTGCTCATATTTTTGGTAATGATTTGGTAAAGATTTGTGACACTATCAGAGGTGTTATTCTTGACCAGATTTGCTCAGAAGTAAATAAGAATTTATAGGAATGTTTTGCAATAAACATAATAAAGCAAGGTCATAACTTTCGACAATTCAGAAGTAACATTTTAATTCAGTTTTAGTATGTGTAGAGAAGAATAGCATAATAAAAAATAAAACAATTTTCCAGATTTATCATGTAGGTTTTAACACACATAGCATGGAGGAATTACATAAAAATAGGTATGTTCTTAAACAAATAAACAAGCTAACAACATAACGCAAACAATCAAACAAAAAACAAACAAAACCCCCAAACAAACAAAAAGTGCACAATCATAAGTAAATGCAAGGTTCAATATTTCCATTTAGTAAGTGGAAACTTAAATCTATGAATTGGATAGATTCATAAACAAACATAGAGACTTGTTTAACTCTTACACTTATAAATTAAAATTTGACCCCATACTAATGAGCACCTTTAAAAACAAACTCTTCTGTGTCTGTAACATGTAAACATGGGTTATTTCAGGTTTGGATGACATCTGTGAAAACTGTTTTGAAGTAACGATTTAAGTACCTTTATAATTCTTGCAAATAATGAATTAGTAATTTCTACTATTAACATTTTCTCTTTCAATATCAATGTATTAAACATCTGATTCACTTTCATGAAGAATGAAGTAACCACTAACTTCAAAATCAGTAGTTTTCTAGATTTCAATGCCCTACTTATATCTCCTTTGTGGAAATAAAACACAGCACCAAATAATGCTATGTACGTACTCATAAAAGATACAATTCAACTGAAATCTAATGATTTTGCATTTTAAGATATAAAACCTTGGGAACTGAAAAAACCCCCATTTCTCTAAGACTTCAAAATACTAATCAGCCATACTAAACAAACCACCAAGGTTAAGGGCATCCTCTTGAATATAGCACAAATCCTAATTCCAAAGATGGACTTAAGCACAGCAAAAAGCTATCTTTGTTAAGAAAATGGATAAACAATAATGATATATTAGCATTTACAATTAGAAGCATAATACTGGTTAAGACAGACTAATGCTTTGAAGTAGTATGGCAAATATGCTTTCTTAGGATGTGTTTCTCAGTCCTTTGTAGATTGCTAGACTTGGAGATGTCAAACCAAAAAATAAACCAACTAAAAATATAAAAATATAATAGGAAATAAAAAGGAACACTTATAAAATAACTGTGCACTGCCATTTTTAATTGTGTTCTTTAAAGAACATCTGAGCTCGGAAAAAGAAATATTCTGGTCACAGGTGACAAATCTGGAGAGACCAAATCCACTGAAATAAAAGCAATCCTAGCTTTAGTGTTGAGAGATATGACAGACTGTTCTCAAAGAACACAAAATATAAAATAAAAATCTAGCAAAACTATTTATTCCTTCAGTGCAAGAACACACCACAGACATCTTGATTACACACATAGTACTAACTGTTTAATTGGAATGTTTACCTTTCTCACATTTATTACTATTAACCTGTGATACTCATAGCCATGGAACATTTCAAAATAGCTACAAAAGAAGATGAGAGCTAAGAATAACTTCTACAGAAGTAGATTCTACCAGCCAATTCATTCTATCATACATAGACAATGCATAATAGGGATTTTTGACAGAAATAATGGAGAATTTAATTCCCTTAGGGGAATTCTCACTGACTTGATGTTAGTGGAGGAATTAGACCCGCCTTCTCCATCACTAAACAACTAATCACTTCTACCCTGTTGTGGTTTAACTCCAGTCAGCAACCACAGCCCATGCAGTGGGTCACTCAGTCCCCCATGAGCGAGACTGGGGAGAGGATCAGAAGGGTAAAAGCTGGAAAATTCATGGGTTGAGATAAAGACAGTTTAATAAGAAAGGCAGAAACCACACAAACAGGTAAAGTAAAAGAAGGAATTGATTCTGTGCTTGCCATGGGCAAGCAGTAGTTCAGCCACCTCCAGGAGAGCAGAGCCCCCTCACGTGCAAGGGTTACTTGGGAAGACAAATGCCATCACTCCAAATGTCTCTCCTCTTTCTCCTTCTTCTCTCCACTTTACATACTGAACGTGATCTCATATGGTCCGGAGTATCCCTTTGGTCACTTGGGGTCACCTTTCCCAGCTATGTTTCCTCCCAACTTCCCATGTACTCTCAACTTCCTTGGCAGCATGACAGTGTAAAAACTAGAAAAGGTCTTTGCTCTGTGTAATCACTGCTCAGCAATAGCAAAAACATATCTGCATTCTCAGTTTTGTTCAGTACAAATCCAAAGCACAGCCCCATACTAGCCACTATGAGGACAATTAATTCTACCCCAGCTGAAACCACCACATACACTGATCAATGAAGTGCAGTGGGGTCTGCAGTGGATCAGGCAGTTGTAATGCTCTCCTATTGTGACTAGTGCTCCTCTGTTCACTCACTGTAAATTCATCTGTTTCTTTGGAAAAGCAAAACAACTCTTCCCTACTTTACAAGGAAAACAAAACAAAACATACAAACAATTAAAAAAAGAAAAAGAAAAAGAAAAAAAAGCAACCAAACAAAAAACACCACGAAACAACTACCACTAACTACTACAAATTAGAATTTGACTAAAATTTATATCTGAGTTTAACTGATTCTTGGCAAATTTGGCAGTTTTTGAACATGTATTACACAATACTTTGAAGTATCTGATGCTGGAAATATGTCAGAAGTAGACCCTAGGATCATAAGCCATGGGGCTCATCACTTGATGTTTATATCTGAGCTAAAGATCAGTATAGCCATTAAAATACAATAGGTAAAATATATTTACCTGCTTTGAGAACTGTTCATAGGGAAAGAACTTTGGTCTGGGATGTAAATACTCTTGTAATGAAACGTAAATGTTCATGAAAATGACAGGCCACCTTTAACAACCACTTAACTGGAGAAGATACCAGATCTTTGGAAAAAAGGTATTATTTTTTTAAAATACCTTGGGGAGTGCAAACCGATCTACGCAACGGAAAGGTCTAAGCAAGTTCTGCTAATTTAAGGGAAGTACCTATACTTGTTCTGGCCACAAAAAAGGTGATAAGACTTTCTCAATACCTGCATTGGAAGTGGATTAAGAGTATATTATCTTCTTTTGTTAAAGAAGGCACATAATCTTATCAATAACTGTCACAAAGGAATAATCAATAGGATATGAAGACAGATCAGGCTGCAGTCTTTACTGAAGAGGTATATACGTACATTAGTTCACACTGCAGTTACCAGTACACTAGCATTGGTACTCCAACTGGTTTAAATTTGGCAGTTTCCACTAAAACACTTCCTCATGCCCTCTTCTCTCTGCTATCCACAGAGTAATAAAAGAGGCAGACCACATTCCTAATTCTCAGTTTCTCTAAAGTGATGTAGCCCAGAAGTAATATAAGATTTTGCAATGGACAGTGATGGGAGAGAGTTTTCAATATGCATACAAATGCCTTAAAGAATAACACTTTCAGGTGAGAAATTATTTTTTTTTTCCTGGCATGACTGTCTCTGTAAAATTACACAGTAAGAATTCCAAGTAGAATCCCTTGCAATGAACTGGGAGAGTTCTTCACAGAGCGTAATTAAGTAAGGATTCAGAGCTGGACTTCTCATAGACTGTAATTTTTCTAGACACTTCAGGAAGTGCACAATACTTAGCAAAAGTGTGAAAGGAGCTCCAGGTGGCTGTATGGCAAATGTCAAATATGAGAAAATTCATGGGAAAGCTTCTCTCTCTGTTTGAATTGCAGCCAAGTGGACCTTTCATAAGAAAGAGGGAGTTAGTGATTTTGATGTTATTCTTTTACACACCAGATGTCTTTGAGAGGGGACTGGCAGTTCCTTGAGTCTTTCAGCTTCTGATGGGAAAAGACTCTTCTTGTAAGGTCATGTCCTCATTACAACATCTAATTTTCAGACATTTGTTTCCAGAGATGAAGTGTGAAGTTTAAGAACGAATAGATGCAAGTTAACTTCCTTCGGTATGTGCAAGTCAGAACTGTCTTTAGGTAAAAGCTTCTGATGGATCTTACCACTTGTCCTTATGGAAAACTGTGCACTACACGAGTTTGAATCTCAGCTGTCCTTGTTGCAGAGCAGGGATCTATAAAGACTGTTTTCAGAGATAAATGCAGAAGACAGCATCAGAAAGATTCAAAAAGCTGTCACATCAGAAGATAAAGGACATGAATAGTTTGTTTCTGACAACAGGCCAACTATTAATAGCCTAGAATGATTTGCAGAGATTTCTGATGTGAAAACTGAGTGATAGAACATCCTGCAGAGTAAGAGTTGCAAAGCAACCTCCCTCATGGAATCAAGGGAATTACTGAATTTCCACTTAAGCATTTAGATTCTTACATTTTAAATAAGGATTCAGCACGAACCACTTTCTTTGCAAACATATATAAGGCTGTTGCCTTAAAACTCCTCTTATCTCCTACAGAACTAAGTTCTATAGTCTCTAACTATGGTTAAGATTGTATCTGGACTGAAATGTATATGGTGAAGGGTCTCTGAGAAGATGGCATGTTCAGAAATTGGATTGTATAGCTGTGGGCTACACTATACAAAGCCTGTTTGATGGATATACTAGGCTTCCGTGGGCACTGCAGTTTTGACTGGCAAACTGAAAACCTGAAGAACACTTGAAATAGAGAACAAAATGGCACTTTCTATAACTGGGGAGAAGGCAGAGTTCTGTAGTGTATTTTTCTACATTTTTTAATTTGAAGCCAGACTTGCAGCACTGATAACATAGATGCCAGGAGACATTTGACACTAACCCTTAGTTATTGATAACTGGGATACTGATTGTTTTGCCTGGGCAGAATTTATGTTGCAAGAGCTATAGCACACATAGATATAATCTAAGGGGAAATGATTGTTCTTGGTGGGAACACAACGTAAGATCTTCATGTAGAGACTGGCTGAACATAGGCCTGTTGCGTGTTAAATGGAGACTTTTTACACAGAATAACATGCCCTGAGGAAGTGCATTCTTATGGCAACTGCTGCCACTACTCATCACAAAGTGGTGCCAAAGGCATCAACTATACCCCAAAATGGTGTCCCAGAGACCAGTTTACTTTAAAGTAGTATAAAATTAAGGTATCTCCTAAAAACTAGTAGAACACAATCTGAAAAGAACTTATGTGGAATAGTAACTTTCTTGTAATTAGGAGACCCATTTCTAATGTGGAATTGAAATGAATCAAAAAGAAAAGAAAATAAAAATTACATTAGAAAAAGATACTTTTTTCTTCATAATGCCTGAAAGAAAAAGGTTTAACTTACTTCTTCCTGTAGCAGGAGATAATTGTAGACAGCAAAGAAAGAAAATTTCTGTATTTTCTCCTGGCTTAGTCTATCTAATCTTTTATATATAGCCCCACAAGAAGCAGGGCTTTACAAAATGACCCCTGCAGGATCCAGGAGAGCATAAATATTTTTGTTTTCAGAGTAATGGTCTTATCTATAAAGGAAAAAGAAAAGGTAAGCAATATCCATTAACAAGTGACATGATTCCAAGCACAGCTTACAGAAGAATCAACTCTTCTCTTCCTGTAAGGGCTTGTACTTTTTCTGTATTTGAGACCTGAGCTCCATGGGGTTTTTAGCATTGACAGTCTGCTTTTCCCTAGGACATATAAATGGAAGAGGGGAAGAACATATGGAATGAGTCTCTCAACTTAATTTCTACATCAGGTATGGTCAGACAATTTAGCAGCGGATGAACAAGCAGCATGCTCATCAGCACTGCTGAATTTTTAGACCATGCATACTGACATAAAAATGTCAAATATGTGTGCATGCATGCAGGGAGTATTTAACAAACCCACTGGGAGGTTCTTACAAGATTTCCTTTGGAGAAATTTTGTGGTCTCAGAAGATCTACAAGGGTATACTGATACTAAAGGAAGCTGAGTTTAATACCTGATGCTGTTTCTTCTTTCCACATGCCCATGATTTAACTGAGGAGTTTTTTGTGACTTTTGAAGTGACTTAGGTGCCAACATCTCTTCATGTCCTGTTCTAAAGATGGCATGACAGAATTTAGAGAATGGGTCAAGAGAAACCATTAGTTTCCCTGAGTTCTTCAAAGAGACTGGAGCAGGTTTTTGGGGAGGAGGGCTTCAAAGAGTCAAACAGCATCAAAGACACATTTATAAAGCTAGCAATTCAGTTTGGTTTAAAAGACAAGACAGGAAAGGAAATGTGCCTGACTGACGGAAAAGCAGGTAGCTAATGTAGAATCATCAATGTGCTATAAAGTAGCAGTGGACTAGAACAAACTTCAAGAATCATAAGAAGAAAAGCTCTGATCTGGCCAAGCACTGTGAGGAATTAAGCTGACATTGAAGTTCTGTCCATTATGTGGACAGTATGCAAAGGCACATGGCTTTGAAATGTTCCCTAATGGATACAGCTTACATAAAAACTCCACGCCATGACTAGGATAGTGCTGCCAAGAATCCAGTATCAGCAAAATATGTACTTTAAAATTTAGGTAATTTGTCATCACAGTTGGCTCCTGCAAGAATTTAAACTACAGATACCAAAATGCCATAACAGGTTTATGGTGTGTGTAAAAGCAGACTATAAAAAGGCAAGTATTTGCAATGGCTTGCATGTTCTCATACTTTTTAAAAAATCATTTTAAAAAATTCTATAAAAGTAATGTCTATACTACATTCAGAAGTACTAATACAGCTCATTTCAATAAATCAAAGCTCATTTAAAATGGAAGACACACAAGGGACTGGGTTGAACCAGATCTGTGTTGTAACGTGCATCTGGCATTTTGGAGGGTAAGTTGATGAACTGAGTTGTGAAAAGCGTGATGGAGTTGACACAAAACTCAAGATCAATGACAATGGTGTAACAAGAAAGTCATTACATCCTTTCTTTTGCCATAGGTTGAGTTCTGAAAACACCGATCACAACATGGAACATCAACCAATGCATATGATAGTACTAAAAGGAAATACATGTTATTTTTCATATATTTTTATCAATAATAATGTGGATTCTTCTAATAAAAATTATCCTTGTTAATACATAGTCAAAGCACAGTGAAACTAAGAGATTTCCTCAAGGTTGCAAGAAACTCCTTTGCAAGAAAAATGTAACTAAGACAAAATTACTTCTAAGGAAAGTTGTAATCGACATGATAGAGACCCCAGCACTATTTTTAGTGTCAAGGAATTTTAACTTATTACCCCAAAATTATGAATTTATATAAAAAGGGATTAATATAGGTAGGTAGCTTTTATTTTAAACTATGTCAAAATCACACGTGTAAAGAGATTTCAGTGTTTTACAAGATATAAATTCAGAGCTGCTGTTTGATTAGAAGAGAGTTATGCAGAAGGTATTAGGGAAAATCAGAAAATGAAATGTAGATACAACTGCTACTATAAGATATGGAATACCTGTGATAAAGCATGTACTATATATAAATTTTGCCTACAGTTGCCTGAAAAACAAGTATTTTTGGTATGGTGAATGCTAATTACCTAATTAAGGTAATTTTCCTACTACATTTGGATTAAATAATTGTTGAGACATTATAATTAAGAAGTGCAAAGTTTTTAGCAGGGTGGCTCAATTTGCTTCACTGTTAAACATTTTAGGTCTTATTTTTTATCAACTATCTGAATTACAGTAACGGGAAAGTCACTCAGTTTCTGATGCTCTTGTAATGGAGGCTAAAGTACTGCAAAAAGCGATGTATACTTACTGACCTTAATTTAAAATAGTTCAGTTTGGTGCATACATACAAATTTTAAAGCACTTGAAATTACCACAGCAAACCCTGTCTTTTTGGTTCTCCAAACAATGTTTGCTCTATTTCTGCAGCAGCTCCATTAAAGGTGTAGTTGCAAGCTTCTAAGTCAGCCAGTGTATGAATGTCAAATCTAAAATCCTAACAGGAATAACTGTAAACACGCCTCCTCAATGACATAAACTTCCTATCCTTAAGGGCCTTATCATGAAAGAAACTGAGTGCCCTGAAGTCAGGTAACTCTTAGCAATCAGTGTATTTCTATCTCATGTAATTAACTACAGACTTTTGGGCATATGACATTGTCAGACCTGAAACGGAAAAGAAAACTTTAAGTAGATATGGACATAAATGGATGAGCTGAACTGAAATATTAATTAGAACATTTGAGAGACATTGGTAGTGTGGTACTACAAAGAGAAACATTCTCAAGGGATAAATATGGTTCCTCTAGAACCACAACAAAAACAAGCTTGCCCCGTGGACAACTGTAAGGAAGTGGAAATACTTATTGTATTTTAGAATCAACCAAATACCCACATCTATGATTTTTAGTGTATGGTAAAGTAATGAATTACTGTTCCCACTGTTGTCATATGAAAATTCTGTATGTCCATCGAGACAATCAGATTGAAAATTCAGAGAAGTGTTTGTTTTGTGAAAGAATGGTTTTTTTCCCTTGGTAATGGCTAAATAAATTGCACCTAAATAAAGGCCAGTTTAATATGGTTAATAGTTTTTGTTGTTTCCAATTCCAGAATTTGCAAGGAAAGCCAGTCTGAACTACGACTTACAGCCTTTGCTAGAAGACAAAGTATGAATACCAGAAACAGTTTTAAAGGAAAATCTCCATTGTAATGTGGTTTTTTTTTTCCCTTGAACTAAAGACATCTCAGAAGGATTATTTCCTCTCTATAACATTATAGAAACATTTAGGTGAAAAATCACTTTCTTTTCCACCCTCTTCAATCACTGAAATGAGATTAGGAAAAAAACAAAAAGAAGAAAGAAACATTTCCCTTTTCTGTTCACTTTTGCAAGTGGATTGGGTAAATGACAGAAACTAAAGAATTCAAAAATATGCAACTGTGGACATTAACCAAAACAGCCTTTTTCCTTTCAAATTCAAATATTCATCAGGATGGCACTACTAAAACAACAAACCTTTTATTTCTAATTAGGTGTTTGTATTTCCTGTGTTGTCTTTAGCATAAGGCACAATGGGAGACTTTGATTTTCACTGGAAAAAAGTACTGCATCAAAAACTACCCTTTTAAGGGTTCAAAAGAACTCCTGTCCATAACATGCATATTACCAGTACTTCTGTTGGTATTTGAAAGTATTACATGCCCATTCTTCAAAAAACTTCTGGAAAGGCTCACAAATTAGTGACACAATAGTGACATATGAGAACAGCCTCATTTGAGAAAGTCTGTCTTTACTGTCTCTAGTAATTTCTCAAGAAGAGTCCACTGCTACCACAAGAAAACAAGGGTACCCTCTTGTAATATTCCAGGGACCCCTTTTTGGGATGTATGGATTGAAAGAGTCAAGGTGTCCCCAGAGAAACTGAACAAATGAATTATCTTAGTTTCACTACATGAAGAAACTGTATTTATCCATGGGTACTCTGGTGCCCAAACATTGGAGAGGCCTCATGTAGCCCTTCTCTTCACATTTCTGCTTGCCAGAAAACAAGAACAATAAACACTGGTATAATATGAAATTATATTATAATGAAAATTGAATAATTTAATTACTTGTATTTAGGTACTACAGGTTATAGCACAGTATTTCTAAAATCAATCAAGGGTTCTTAAACACATACATCATAAGTCTTGCAAACATTATATAATTTACAAAGGAAGTCAGTGATAGAGAAAGCCTGAACTACTTCATTCATAAGGGCAGAACACAATATGTTGTTTCTTTTCTGAACTGAAGGTCAATTCTGATTTTGATCAGTTTGAAATCATAGTTTAGATATAAATTCTTTAGATTTCATACTCTAGAACTTTTAACATTACTCAATATTATTTAGATGCACTTAAAGTGTTTGGCTTTTTTTCTTAATTATAAACAAAAATGGCAGTTGTGTCCACAAGATTATGGTCAAACTGTAAACATGACAACAATGCAGTTACTGTGTGCCTCTTCTCTCCCTCCCTGCTCTTTATCCAGTAATACAGTACTGGAAAAATCAAAGAAAATCATTCTGTATCTGAAAGCAGCAACAATATCCAGCTGAGTCAAAAGAAAACTCCATTGCACTGGTTGGTGGGTAGAGAAAGGCTGCATGTAGGTTGTCTCCACACTGAGTCAAATTTGATTCCAACAGAAAAGAGCTGAAAAACCCAGAGACATTTTATCTTTCTTTTGTTCACTCTGAGAGCCTCCAGTTCTCTGCTGTAAGAACATTACACACTGTTCTTTGCTATAAATAATATAAATGCTTTAAAAATATTAAATTAGGCTAAAAGACCACAAGAGGCTAGAAGAAAAAGAATAAATTATAGTATCTGGAAAATTTTGAAAATAAATTACAAAGTTAATATATCTGTGCTTATACTCCTATTGCCAAATAAGTAATTTATAGATGTAAATGCGGAAAGAGGTATTATGTAGTTTTCAGTCATGAAGTTGTTTTATTGGCAAGTAGAAGACATTACCTGGTAACTAGGTACAAGCAGGAGAAACATAGAAATACCCCATCATAAAACTGACCTGATAGAGATCTCAAATTATTTCTGTTGAAAGTAAATTAATGCACTTTTTCACTGATCATTTTACCATTATTTTGAAAGTACATATGTCTCCTGAAAAGTAATTTCCTAAATCTTATATTGTGAATTGGGACAGCTCACTGCTTCAAAACACCTGGTCCATCAGAAGCACAGAATTGACTACTTCCTATTGCTGTAGCAGTCAGCAACTGTCAGTGTTCTTAAAACAAAATAATTAAAGCCAAAGGAAAAAGAGAAGTGAAGAAAGAAGTAGCAGAGAAGGTAGACAAAACAAGTATTTTTCTAAACAGGATGACAAGGTGCCTTCTGAGTAATAAGATGCAATACATTAGATTTGCCCAATGGAAATGTTTATGCTCCTATATATATTCTGAATTTTGATCCTTTTTCTCTCCTCTCTACCTAAGTTCTGTAGCAAAGCTGTTGCAGCTCAATAGATTTGCTGAATACAGTCACACCTGCAGATCTGAAAGTCAGAGATAAACATTATGTATGGCTTAATTTTAACCTGGTTTGAACTCAATCAGACTCTTCAACATCTGGAGTAAGTTCTGAAAATTTTAGAAAGATCATTATTTTCTGAAACAGAGAAGCCACATTTTCTCTACTATATAAGTAACATATAGGAATTTTCCAGCTATGTTTTAGATAATATCACCTGCCTATTCACAGAATTGTTAGGAATACTGAGAAACTGTAATTTTGTCATCAAGGAAAGTTCACACATTTTAAAAGGTGATCACTGTATAAATTATGTGTCACAAGCATCAGTAAGTGACTGCTGTGAATTTCAGCAGTAATTGAACATGGCTCTGCTGTCCCAGAGGGTATATATATAACGTGTAAGTCCTCACACACAGTGAATACCATTAGAACATGAGGTCTGTTTGCCAAGTGTAAGTGATGTGCCAGAGTGTTTTGAGGTCAGAGGAAACTGAGATACCTCTAACTCCAGCTAAAAGCAACCAAAGCTTCCTTCTGGGCCTATCAGAGCTCAGGATTTGTGAAGCCCCACTATTCTGGACTGACGTATCCTGAGGGGCTGCAGCAGCACGTGACACAGTTCTGGAAGCCTTAAGAATGACTCAAACTTACGTTACATAAGAGAGCAGAGGTCTGTAGGTTGTAGAAGGATGTACCCCCATGTGTACCCGTCTGCCTTAAAAATTACCACTGTTAAAGATAGTTGTGGTTTACTAAACACACTGTAAGACAGGATTTGTTGAATATGATCTGTAATATTTAACAAACATTTCTCAGCAAATTTCTCCAGATAATTCAGAAATGTCACTTCTCTGAAAAATGGCAACTCAACAGAAAAAAGCCTGCTGCAACACTGGGAAATAAATTTATCAGGTGATAAGAAGGTATTTTCAAAATATGATAGTGCTAATATTATTTACTATAATATTATAATAATATATATAACTATAATATAATAGTATTATTGCTATTATGATCCATGATTATTATTAAATATACCAGAAGTTAGGATTAATAAACTTTTCAAAAATCAAAGTTTCATCAAGAAAAAAACATTCCTGACCTTTCCTGTGAACTGAAAGTGCTGTATAAGGGTAAGCATGAAGCAGTGGAGTTTCACTGGAGATCTAAGCCCAATACATCCTGCACTGTTTGCATTCAGTTTGTACCCACCCAGGGAAAAGAAAACTGCATAATTTCGGAGGTATTTTGACCAGTTTTATAATTTCATAAGGATTATGAGATATTTATAGATAGCAAACAAGGGAATTCAACCTAATGGTTTTCATTAGGTTGAAGCAACAAAAGTACCATAGATAGCTGAAAATATCTTTTTATGACTGCTGGATACATAAATTCCACAAAGTTTCTGAAAGAATACCTTGGTTTAAAATTTCATAGTTGAACCATGACACATGTAATTGTGTAACCAGTGTTCCAGTATAAGAAGTTTTAATCTTCTACTACATTTTATTTACAGTAATATGTTCACAATTGTTAAATCGTCTTCTCCAGATTAGACAACTGAAAATCTAAATTAAAAAGAGAGTGAAAATTTGTTCAAAATCAAATAAAACAGGCTGTGTAATTTCTTTGCACAAAATGGTTGGAGGTTATTATGTCAGTTATGTAAACAACTCAAAATGCTCCTAATCTATTTCTCCAATACATTTGTTAATAAATATGCATACTTTTTCTTAGAGTTTAGATTAATTTATAAAACTGGGTTTTAATCCATAATGGTATGTAACTGACTGTGTTGATACAGTGCCTGGCTACACACATCCCAAAGCTGCCATTAAAATTATGAGGAAGCACTGTAAAATATTGAAGGGGACTCTGCAACAGCTCCAGCTAAGCTACAAAAGCTTTAGCTATGACATATGAAAAGATTTAGTTCAGTTACCACAAATTTAAAAGAAAATCCTTCAATCAAACATGAGAGAAGGCACTTTTAACAGAAGCCTTGGACTATCCCCGCCGTTGCTGTTGAAACTACACTGAACAGAACTGTGCTTTTAATGGTTGTCTTTTACTTATTTCCTTTTGCTGTCAAAATTAGTATGCAGAAACAAAAAACAGAACAAATGTGAACTAAAAATAAGGGATTGATTTGCAGCAAAGTAAAATGCAATAGCTAAGCAAGAGAAGAGTATTTGCCTTGCAGCAGTATGGTATGCCAGTGAGAAATAGCAGCTCGAGTTGCAGCTCAGAGAGACTTTCACAAATGACAGTGGCCCACCTGCTGTATGTCATTTTACAGCAATTCCACAAGCATTTGAATACAATGGAATGCTCATCATCTTCATGTAAAATGCATGACAAAAGTCCGTCTACTTAAATTGCATATTACCATGAGCAGGAATAAGGAAGGTGGTTTTTTCCCACAGTTTGTATAAAAATAAAACAGGTAGTAACCCTACACCTAACTTACTTAACATTGTTTATTTGGTAAGATTTTTGAATATTGGAGGAAAAATGGAAATACGGGAAAACTGTATTGTCAAATAAAAGAAATAACAAAAATAAATAAAGTTTAAGGAATATATTTTTAAATGCATAACAAAAATAAATCATTTTACTCTGTGCATATCAAGGGCACATACTATTAGGAAACTGGGGGCCCTTAGGACCAAAAAAAGTTATAGTTTGAAAAGGAGCATTTCTAGAAGACAAAGACAAAAATGAGTAATTGTATTCCTTCATTATGGTCAGGTCTTATAGTATGCAATCTATTAATGAATCTTAAAACTTTCTTAGATCAGATGAATGAAAAATGAGGACTGTGATGCTAATAAGAACTTTGGAAATGATCGAAGACTGAATCTTAAGTCTATGTGGCAAATGGTAGAATGCATAATAAAGAATTTCCTTGTATTCCCACAGATATGCACAAGGTAAAAAAAAATTTGTGATTCAAGAAACAGGAGTCAAGGAAGACACCTTCCCACTATGGGGTCATGAAGGGTGGGTAAACAAACTTTCACTCAACAAACGTCACTACCTTATAAAAATAACTTGCAATCACATTTGATCACAAAGCAAAAGGAAAGGAAGAGATGAGGCTGTGCCATATGGAGGTGCTATTGTTGCAAGCCATCTGAAATCAAAGTGGCTGCTCTATTTTACACCACTTGAGAAAGTAAAAGTAATTAGCTTTTGAGAAATAAGAATTAACTTCACAAAGTTAAAATTAAAAGTTCCTCCTTTCTATATTCCTATTATATTTTGTATCAGACAATGATTGTCTTATATGTGGAATTATTACCATCCATACACTAGGGGAGAAAACTGCTTCAGTTTTGACATGTAGAGGTATCAATGCTGAATTTTCTGTCTAGGTCCTAGACAGTTCCTTCCACACTGCACCTCAGTCCTATATGCAAGAGCATTCTACTAAGAGAAAAACTTTACTATTGAACGTTACTCTTACCTTCTGTATTCTATTTTTTCTATATTTTCAGATAATAGTAATGCAAAGATTCACATCTCAGCTGTCTATGAGAAACAGACACTTTCTTTAAGACACCTTTAGACTCATTTGTTCACTTCCACGGGAGACAAAAGTATTGATTTTCTCATGCAAGATTTTACTTTACAGTAAAGACTTAGCCATTTTGGTATTTAAAAACAACAGAACATAATCGGATTACTGAGAGTTTAGAAGCGCTTTCACATGCCATACTTTACATGCATTTTTAATAACGATTTGTTATTACTGTTCTGTAATATGGAAATCCATATTATTGTTAATATTGCACAAATTCACAGCTAATCACATTATAGTACCAAAGGAACAATTATAGTATCTGAATGTGTATAAAGATTAATATACATATCCTAATAAATCTCAGCTGACCCATTAATGTATAATGGGCCCAAAGGAGGCCTCATATCCTAAGTATATAAATGGCACATTTCTTTCCCCTCCCCTCCTTTCTTCATTTTGTTTTATATGTACAAACTGCCATAAAAAGGAAAATTAAGCCATACAAAACCACTCTCAAACATCAAGAGGCTAATCAAAAGCACAAACCACTTTCTTTTCTTATTATACTACAAGAATCACACTAATATTTGACATGCATGTACAATGAGGTTTTCTTTTTTTTTACTCTTCCTTTTGAGAATAAGGCTTCTCAAGTACTGGACAGGCATCCACACCACATGCACTCTGGAATGAATAGCTATTACAAGTGGGTTAAGGGAGGAACTTTCAGTTTTAATTGTAAAACATAATGGCTTGTTCTTGGTTTAGTAGGGGGATACCTTCGGCTGTTTCAATTAAATCTCTTGTAGCTTAAAATGAAAGAAAAAAGAGACAAATGATCCTTTTTGTTATGTAAGATATGCCTTACAATATCACTACCTAGTGACAACTCCTTGTCCTCCTGTCACATCCTGTCCCTTAGACCATGCTACAGAAAAGCAATTTTCTGCCTCAAAAGCACTCTATTTTTTAAAAGTTTGTCTCTGGGCAATTTTCAGGTCTACTAGAGCTGCACAACTGTATACAGATGAGAAAGACCCAAAATAGGGCAATTTATTTGATTCTTCCTCTTCAAAACATTTAGCTGAGATTGCATATCCAACAGAGAAACCCCAACCAGAATATTCAGAGATGACCTGCAGTGACACACATCTTTTTTCCACAAAAAATTTGCATTAAACATCTTTTCCAGACTCCTCAGATAGTCTAGATTTGATTTTTGTTTAATATGACCTTTAACACAAACATTTCCCAGGATATTAACAGCTAATTTCTTTTTTAAAGGAGATAGTAAGAACTGGTCAGTCAAATAAAACACTTATGGAGTTTTTCAGAAAAAGGAATAGGGTATTTTGTGGGCACTTTAAAAAAAAAAAAAAGTGCATTCATTTGAATCCAGTTTCTCTCCTGTTAGAAAGTAAAGAACCACTTGGATGGGAAAATACATCCTCAGAATGTTCAGCTTCTGGTAACTTAACATTTATCAGTGCCTGAAGCTAGTTTGACTTCAGTATTCCCCTGGTACAGCTCTGCCCTAACTCAGGGCACTTCACAACAGAGCGCAGGCCTCGCCTTTATAATCATCCACAAGTTTCAAACTTCTTTACCTCTATGAAAGTTTCTAAGGAATTAGGATAGCGTCAGGATCTCAACCTTAGTTTGCTATGAATGTAGCATTCACTAGAGTATTGTCTGAGGCAAAAAACCATGATAATATTTTTAAGACTTTTCAAGAAGCTGGATAAATTTTAAAATCTGAAAACAAACCATAGGCTCCTCAATGTTCAAAATCACATTCAAATTTCGTATATATAGTTTGGAAAATTTTAAACCAGACTGATAGCTCATTTAGCCCTACAGACATAAATTTATCCATTTAATTTCTCTATTGCTGTCTTTTTTAATTGAAGGATATGTACATTTAATTTTGGAGTTTCATGCTGGCATTGAAGTCAATTATGTATTAAAAATCACTATTAACATTTGCACCAGAAAATAATCAAGCATAAAGTATACCTATAACCATACATGGTTCTGATTAGCAGATTAGACTCCATTAGCTAAAGCATGGATTTTCTTTGTTAATAGAATAAATACCTTTTGTATGAATACATTTTGAATTTTCCTTTACGTGGCATGTGAGTATATTTAAAAATTGACTGAAAGGCTGTTATGATCAGGTTCTTTAAATTATTAGACAGATGCCTTTGCCCAAACTAAGGTACAAATGAGACCATATACTGAAGTAAATAGTACAGATTTTGATTTATGTATGTAGTAAATGTGAGGTAGAGAGAGAGAGAGAAAGAAATTGGAAAAAGAGAGAGAGAGGGAGAGAAAGAGAGTAATAGAGGGACAGAAAAAGTAGAAAAAATATCACCAGTCTGTGGATTCTGAGAGTGTCCTATTGATTCTTTTCTTGTGGTCTTCTCAGTGATGAGAGTCTCAGTCTTGTCAAAGTGATGGTTGCAGTCTGGATCTGCTGAGGGAAGCCCAGAGTGGTGAGGGAAAAGGCCTGGGTGATGAAGGAAGAAATCTGTGCTGGTAAGGGAAATCCTGTGTGATGAGGGAAGAAGGCCTTGTTGAACTTCATGAGGTTTCCATCAACCCACCTCCTAAGCCTGCCAAGGTCCCTCTGATGGCATCCTTTCCCTCCAGCGTACCGACTGCACCACACAGCTTGGTGTCGGCAAACTTGCTGAGGGTGCGCTGAATACCACTGTCCATGTCACCAACATAGATACTGAACAGTGTCGATCCAAATACTCACACCTCTGAGGATTGCCAGTTGTCACCGGTCTCCACTTGGAAATTGAGCCATTGACCACAATTCTTTGAGTGCAGACACCCAGCCAACTTTTTATCCACTGAGTGGTCTATCCATAAAATCCACGTCTCTCCAGTTTAGACTTAAGGATGTTGTGTGGGACAGTGTCAAACGCTTTGCATAAGTCCAGGTAGATGACATTTGTTGTCCTTCCCTTGTTCACCACTACTGTAACTCCATCTTACAAGGCCACCAAATTTGTTAGGCATGATTTGGTTTTAGTGAAGGCATGTTCGTTGCCACCTATCACCTCACTTTCTATGTGCTTTAGCACATTATCCTCTAGTACAGAAATATATCCACTTCATTTGCATAATTCACTTGATTAGCTTTCGAACCAGAAACACTACAAGGCTGCTGAGTTGCACCTACACAATCATGCACTTGGCCCTGACGACAGAATTTGCCTCCTGTTGTGTCTGACTGAAACTGCCTTTATACTGGCCCACAGAATCTGTGCAGACTACACTGTAGATAAGAGAAATATATCATCAGCAGAATACAGAATTTTATTGAAGGCAAATCAGATTTCCAGATATGCTTAAATTCCAGATACGCTTCAAATTATTGAAGAAGAAATTTGTCGGTATATATTGCTGTGGACACATGAGGGAAGAAGACCTTTACAATTTAGTCCTTTATGTCTGCAAGTGCTAATGTTGCGTTAGCACATCTTGTATTCAATTCCTGAGCTGGCACTGGAAAATATGGTAACACAACTGTGTATAATGTAACAGAGATGAATAAAACTGTAAACCATGAAAACTTTGAAAGTGGCTGAAGTGGGAGGAGAATATCATTGTTTTAAACTATCTTCATCTCTGATGTGTGCTTTAGACTGCTTGAATATTTAGCTGTGCAAGAAACTCATTAATGTACATATTGCTGGCTGGCAAACCCTCAGTTGCTGGTTGTTGTCAGTTGGTCACAGCTCACCGATGATTCAAAAGTCTAAGTGCAGACTGATGCTCTATTCATTTCAGTATCGCAGTAATGCTATGGCTATGTCAATCAGAAGTTATCAGGAAAGAAAGCAACAAGCTGGTAATGAAAAAAAAAAATTCATTTTCCTTAAAGTCCTCATTTTTGCCTAGTAATTGCATTCTATCTGCTTGTATATGTTCACTATTTTGGTATGGCTTACTAGCATATGTTCAAAATCAGAGGAAATTATTTAAGCTAAAGAGTCATAGCAAATCTGACTATTGCCAATCCATTTTGACAAAATGCATGTAAAGTTTCTGTAATGGAGCCTTATATAGTCAGTGTTCCACAACGCCTTTTAAATCTACTTTTGCAAAGCAAACAGAAGAGCATGCATAGAAAAACTGTATACTTGACAAAAAGAGATAGAGTACTAAAGAAGAAATCTTGCCCCTAATTGAAAGGGGGAGGCAAGACATGTCCCTGATGTCCCTGACATGAGTCCTTGGATTCCTGTGAAGCAACGTATACAGTAGGATATAGAAGGTATCTTTTTTTCCTTACTAGTTGAAATTAAAATAAAAGGAAAAAAAGAGGAAGAGGAAGAGGAAGAGGAAAAGGAAAAGGAAAAGAAAAAGAAAAAGAAAAAGAAAAAGAAAAAGAAAAAGAAAAAGAAAAAGAAAAAGAAAAAGAAAAAGAAAAAGACTGTTTCCTTCCAAAGGCTTGTATCTGTAACATGTAAAACCAAATAAAATCCTAATTCTACTTTATGTGAGTTTTAGGTAACTTTTGTAAAGTCACGTGTTCTTTGTTACAAGAAATCAATCTCTTAAGTTGAAAGCTGTTTTTCCAATGACTATTCAGTAAAAAATGCAGGAGCAGTCCTTAAAACTGAGACCAGGGCTTCTCCTTTCTTCTCCATGGAGACTATACTAACCACAAGGCTGCAGTTGTGCTTCTTCTGATCCTTCTATTCCCTTTCATTTTCCAAAGTTTCTCAACATTAGTGATGAATACAGGAGACTTCTCTAAGAATGGTGTCTAGACTGTGTGTCTAGATATAACTTGTTCAGAAGCTCAATTCCCTTACGACCCTCACGATGGGAAGGCCTATGCCTGCCACCAGAGGCCCACAGGTATGTGCAAGGACCAGAATTCTGAGGTTATGAATGTCAAGTGAGCCAAAGCTTAAGTTTAGCTATGAATATGGGCACCCTTAACCTGGTGAATGTTCTCAGTTACTCTGTTTCTAGTTGGCTGCAACTACTGCTCTGACAAGACACCTCTTTGTAGCCAAGGAACAGGAGATTTGTGGCATATCTCTTATCCGTGCACTTTGCGCTGACTAGGAGGTCTGACTCCTTTTAGCATCTTATGCTGACTCTTGTTGCTTAGTTCACAGCACATAAAACAGAACTGGGCACCAGTTCAAGTACCAGATGCTTGAAATCTAAGTGATGTTGTCATTCTCTGTCCCTTATTACAGTCACCATAAAATGGTAAAATTCATAGTTTGATAATTTCAAACCTTAGTTAAAAATGCATCTGATCTGAAACAAAATTAAAATCAGAATCAAATTTCTTACAGACCTAAAATAGAAAGCAAAGAAAGAGAAACAGAAAAATAGAAAACATATTTATGAAATATCTTTTCTTCCCTCTACTTGCAAGATATCTGAATAGCAACAACTTTATTTCAACTTTGCTGGGCAACTGTAAGCAAGTAACAAGAATATATGCATAATAACTTCAACCTGGATGTTTGAATAGTAGATCAGACAGCTACAGAATTACCCGAGAGTATTACCACATGAATACCTTGTGCTTCCTAAATGCTGTCACTCAGAAGGCTTCTGTCATCTCTGCTGAGCCCTCTCATTTACTTCCTTTACACAGCAGCTTTCATAGAGGAAATAGCATCACCATTCATATTTTAAAGCTTTTCTTATATTCTAACAAATCATATAATCAAAATTATATTTCTTTAGGAAAGGAATAACTTATCTTCATGATTTCTATGTGTGTTTTTTATTCTGTTGCAATGTACTAAAATTAATTTTAATAGCGCATCTGGTGAAACACAGCCATGTTATTCAAGTATTTACCAGTGTTTTTGTGATTTCTATAAGAATATTTTGATGACTTGGAATTATTTATTAATGTCTTTCCACTCTGAACATTTCATGTAAACCCGAAGATTATCTCAGTTGGTTAAAGCACAGTGCTAAAAACACAAAGGTTGTAGGTTCAATTGTATGAGCCATTCACTCATTAAGAGCTGGATTCAATGATCCTTGAGGGTGCCTTCCAACTCAGAATATTCTGTGAAATCTGTGTAATGTTAACCAGTCACTGACTAGTCTCCTCTATTTTTATTGGTTAATAAGACTTACACATGAGCAATTGGGATGATCTAGCTAAGTAATCACTGTAAAATCTCAAGTTAATATCAGCAATTCACTTTAATACATTTTCTAAGTTAAAAACCTTGGGCAGGGAGAATTGTTTTGCAATTGGAACAAACAAAACATCCAAAATGGAATAAAAAACATAGTGTAGTTCATGAAAATCTGCAGTTTAGTTAAAAAAACCCAACATTTTGTCAGAGACTGATAACAGTTAAATGGCTTAAAAAAATGGTTAATGTTAAGATCACCAAAAGTAAACTGCAAAGAAACAGCTGCTCATCTATGGAAGCCCACCCCTTCCTGAATATGCTACTGATTTGGACTATGAAGGGACCTTGAGATAAGACAGGGTGGTACTGTTGTCCAACTATCCCAGGTGCAGAAGAGCATGCATACCTATAAACTGGGTTTCCAGATAAGGGAAGAGGCTGATAAGAGGCAAATCTCATGAGATGAGATAGTCTTCTTATTATGCTAATGTCTTCCCTTACACAATGACACAGCTGTGAAAACCCCTCCTGGGAGCAGAGAGGACATTCACACCTAGCCTGAGCTACTCATCTCAGGTGATGGGCCATAATGGGCCATGATTGATTGAACTACACTGACAGCTGCACATCTTAGAAGGTGTCAAAGACTCCTAAAATGTCCCATGATCTAGTATTACATCATTCAGGGGTGGTCTTTCCACCTAGCTTCTGCACAATATAAACTCCATGAAGAAGAGGAGTCTTTTCCCCTGCCACTTGAGAGATACAACCACTGAGGAGACCAGAAGAACACCAAACAGGATGTTTGGATCTATGGAGTGGTGATATGTTTTTTCTACTTAATCTGTTTCTCTGTCACACTCTCTCTCTCCCCACCTCTCCCCACCTCTGTCTTTCTCTCTCTCCAAATACCTCATTTACTGTTCAATAAAATCTGTACTTTTGACTTTGGCAAATGGCTTTGTTTGCAACTTAATTCAGGGAGAGGCCTCTCTAATAATGTTAATAATCAAATTGTAACACATTTGTGGAAAGTTGTTTGTTTGTTTGTTTGTTTGTTTTTTAATTAAGTTGTCTCTTACTCCTAATGGCAGCATGGGGATTCCAGCTACTTCTTGTCTTGCCTACATGTTTTAGCCTTACTCAAGGTGTGTCCTATCTCTTTTCACTTAGTACTTTTTCAGCTGGGTGATTGTCAAGAGTAAAGCAAATTAAAGAAAAAAAAAGTTTTATAATTAAGATAATTAAGACCCTGTGAGTTTCAAGGATGGAGATCCAAATTAATATGCCCAGGGAGAGGAATGTGGGTAGGAGAGGGCTGGGCTACTCAGCATTCAAGGAGGTGCAGACTAAGCACAGCTCTAATGTTTCTCAGGCAAAGAAGGTAATAAGAGGAATAGGGTAATCACAGTTGCAGTTGAAACTGGTGACCTTAGAGTACAAAGAAAACAAGATTTCACAAGGAAAGCTGGCTTTATTAGTTCCAGCATCATGTTTCTACTAGCTGGCAGTTTATGTGACTTTCCTATAATTCCAGTTTCATCAGATTCCTAAAAGTTTAGACACAAGCAAAATAAAAATTAAGAAAAAACATAAAGATTCAAAAAAATGTACATTCTTTTACAGCACTGTCCTTTACTTAGAGGAGATCAACACTAAGACTAATGATAGCTTATACTTCTGAAAGTTAATGCAGTGCACAAAATCAACAGATATCTGAACTCAGTTGCAAGGAATTGTCCTCATAAAGCTTCATATATGGTTCAGAGCTACAGACTTGAAAAGGGTAAACTCTCCTTTAAAAGTTCTGTGTTAGAGCCTGCACCAGATTTTTTTTACCAAACTCCCAATACATAGTTGAGGATTTAAGAAAAACAATAAAATAATCAGAGGTGGATTAATCCCACCTGACACAAAACCAAGAATGTATTTAATCTTCTTCATGTAGAGGGAATATTTTTAAGTATATCTATGCGATACTTAATACACTTATTTACCGATTAACATCTCTCAATTTTATTGAATTAAGCCCTCTTACCCTTTATAAAATGTCAAATTTGAACAAAATATCAAATATGTGTAAAATGCACTAGGGACAGCATACTACTGAATCTAGAACCATTTGGTAGATCACACTGAAGTACATGGTTGCATGAAAGAAATTAAACCATGAAAAAGTAATATCACAAATTATTATCATGCTTGTTCATTTATTTCTAATTACTAATGTGGATGTAGTCAATAGTACAAAAGCCACCTTTTTTGTCTAATAGATATGCACTGAGAAATGGTAATGATTGTATTTGATCCCCTCTGGTCAGATCCTAACTTCTAGAAAGCTGCTGCATTCTAAGTGAG
This sequence comes from Lophotriccus pileatus, assembly GCA_035583135.1. Taxonomy (NCBI): domain Eukaryota; kingdom Metazoa; phylum Chordata; class Aves; order Passeriformes; family Tyrannidae; genus Lophotriccus; species Lophotriccus pileatus. The sequence goes on along the minus strand of JAWWES010000133.1, from coordinate 39,367,465 downwards.
GATAAAGCACTTGCTGTAGTCCCAACACAACTTATGATCACCCTTTACTGGGATACCTGTTATTGGTATACCAGTTGCCCTTGCAAGATTTCAAAAAATGTCATTATAACTTTATGAATTGTGGACTGTATGCCCTTGGAATCTTGCATGGAAAGAAGAAATTCTGAGTCTTTAACTGTTGGACTGTGTATAGTTCTGTCCTATGCATTTTAAAGGAAAGCAGCTACATATGCAAAATATCATAATATGATCAAACTTATTTCATAAAGCTTCTATAAATCTATGCAGTGTCCTCTAAAGATATAAAAAATGAGCTGACAGACAAATTTAGAATGAAAGCACAAAGAAGGCCTATCTCAAAAGCTGAATGCTTTGAAACTCTACCCTCCACTCATTTTTTAAATGGTGTGCAACCTTACTATCACATGTCACCACACTAAATGTTATAGTGTGTGGTTACAGGTATCATGATGTCACTAGAGGAAAAGCTGTAGAAAATGTATTCATGCAATACATTTTTTTAACTGTTATTACAATGATTTCATACCAGACTGGAGACTTATTTCACTTCTGAGATTCACATGAATCCTCAAAACTAAGCCTGATACTGATCTACCTGTATACCCAAATGCTACCCCCCAAAGCAATAAGAAGCCCCAAGTCCATCATGCAGTTGATTCAGAGACAAAGCAAGAACATTGACAGAGCATAGAAATTTATGTAATTCTACTAAATTCTGTCTTCCTTCTCCTCTCCACTCTGTCCCCTGATTACTAGCAGTCAAGGAAATCAGTGACAATCCTAACATACAGCTGAGGAACTTGTAAATAGCACCACTGTTCACTTTCTAAGCAGTGAGATAGATACAGAAGATATACCAGCCTTTCCTTTCCCTGGAAGAATACCATTGATGAAAAGACATTATTTCATTAGGCTGAAGCCATGATAACACTCTTATTAATATTTCTTTTGAAGACGCTCTGATCCTTTAAACTGACATACTTCAAGTACACATATGGTTAAGAAAAAAAATTTAAAAAGTCAAACTTTACTTATCATATATTCATAAATGATACATCACAGTTCTTTGACTGTAGTCTGAATAGGAGATAATTGCAATAACATAGTTAATACTGAATGGCAGCTGCCTAAGTGACCCTTTATGTCAGTGTCTTAGTTTTAATACTTGTAATCCTTAAATAATTTCCATATTTACAGCTTCCAAACTGTTTCAAGCTAGGTTAAATATTTTTTGTATCTGAGCATGTACTCTATAAAGTTGTGTGTCACAATACTGTAAATATTCCTGAACTATGGATGGCTATTTCACTATCTGTTTTCAACACTGAAAATCTTTTAAGCCATACTGGATCTCTCAAGAAGGATAAATCTGCTGAGATAGCCTCAAATGACCTGAAAACTTTTTCAGTACTGAACTATGTAATTTAGACAGCCTTATGGAACGACTACAGATATGACATCATTCCTGGACTGCCTTGTAGGTATCAGAATTTCTGCAGTGATGTGATTTCACCCTAGGCATACTTCCTAAACCAGAAGGGTCCCAGAACAAAGCCTCTAGCTATCTTCCTTAATTCCTACACTTGGGAAAGTTTCATCTTGCCATATTTGAGGTGTTATGATAAATTTATACCATTCCAGACTATTTAGCCATCAGTAACAGGATGAAAAGACTGATTCCTGTTTGCTGTCAGGAAGTATTTATCTGTAAAACAGTATCTTGAAAGACTAGTTCTTATAGTTTGAATAAGTAGCACATGGTAGTGTTCTATAAATGCTTATACGTCTAAAGAAATAAGTGTCATTAAACACCTCGACTTATTATTAAAAAAACCCAAACCCAAACCCAACAAACACCTGCATATGTGGTTTTTTTTATACCTTGAAAAGATGGAAACCCCTCAACACAATTTTTTGAAACAAGTTTCTTTGGGCCAAGGAACTGCTTTCCCCATGTGGTCACTCACCAATATTTATGAGGGAAGGTCACTTGGAATGCCACCAGCAGATGAAAAAACAAGAAGGAAAGAAGGATTTTCTGTCTTCACTGAGCTGGCTGATTTTGCCAAAATGATAACCGACATTGACATTACACAAGGGAAAAGTTGTCGTAGTCTCACAGTTGCAGCTCGGCTGCAGAAACAAAACAAAAAGAGAAATAAAAACATATATGTATATTTTTCAAATAAATGTAGTGCCAAAACATTAAAACTCTGATCTCTGGAATATAAATAATGCTTTAATCTTGGCTTTGAAATAGTTATCTCAAATCTACTTTAAAAAAGACCTCTAAGAAATCGAATGTTCTTCTGTAAAATTAATCAATCACTTTGAGGGTTTAGTGGAAAGTAATGGCCATAAACATCTTATGTGCTCAGCTGGTGGTAGAAGGCAGACGAAAATTACAATTCTGATAAAAATAAGGAAAAGCTGAGATTTGAAGTGAGGATTGCATACAGAATACATGACAGGGAATGACAGGAAATTTTATAGGTCAACGTGGCTACAGCTGAACATGGCCTACAGAAAATTTAAGGGAAAATGGAAGGATTAATGAGCAATTCTTATTTATTTATTTAATTAATTAATTTTCCTAGCATCTGTGTGAATTATTACCTATACGTCTGGTACGTCCTAAAAGAAAAAACTGTGATGAATAAATAAACAGCTCTAGAAATCTTCAATAGGGTCCTTTACCTTGCAGGGAATATTATCATTGGCTTTTGATACAATTTCTGCTGCAGGGAAAGACTTTCAAAGCTCAGAATGCTGAAGTATTGCCAGGCACTCAAAGACCCCCTGCTGTGCGCGTCAAACTAAGAAATCTCTCTGAACTTGTCGAATTAAAAGTCATCTCTCTCTCTCTGCAACCCCTGCATGAGCTGGGAAGCTCTGTCCTCATTTTTTTTAGGCCTTCCATGATAAACAAATGGAGCCTGAAGCATCTTTATTCTTTTCAGGCACATAATTAAAATTCTTTTAAAAATGTAATTGAAGGCAATGAATTTCAAAAGGAGGTTCTAGTTAACAACGAGGTTGGAACAGTTTCAGTAGGCCATACTGCTTTATCATTCAATTTTGTTTCAAAGGTGAAAGCAAAACAGCTTGTTATGATCCTGGGTGTCTTTTTTTTTTTCTTCTTTTTTTGTTTGCACATCAAGAGGTTGCTCCAAACTTAAACATCTCAGCAGGATTTATGCTTTCTGGAATGTCATAAGACTTAATTACTGAAAGAGCAAAGAGGAGTATATTATTAAAATATGAACAAAGCAGAAAGTATTCTTGGTTTCTCAAAATCGTTATTTATACATCCTCTAAAAATTAAAGAATATACTTACTGAAGAATTTGTATTTTCTTGGCTACCCTCTTTCATTCACGCAAATCATTATAAATATTCACAACCTTACAATTTTTTAAAATCTGATAATGCATAGGGTACTAATTTTCTATGATGACTATTGCTGCAAAACATTGTAATGACTGTTTATAATAGTATTTTTGATGTTGCCAAGAATAGAGCAAGTGTTGAGATAATTAATGATTTCAAATGAATATAAAAGGAATGAAAAACTATCTCATTGGATTTGAACTGCAGGTATTATCACATAAAATGAAGTGAAAGGTAGTGGGAGACAGAAAAGCTTTTCAGAAAGTTGTCTGTAAGGTGACTTCCTAGAGAGCTCAAAATCTAAACCAAGCTTTTTTGAATATCTATTTTAGGGTGTTTTTCAGTATCTCTCTGAACATCTTTCGTTTTCACCTGTTTTTTTGTTTGTGGTTTTTTTTTTTTTCCTCATGCTGTATTTTTAGAACTTACTTCTGGCTATAAATGACCACAAGATATGTATTTTGTAGGGTTGTTCCCTAAAGAGACTAGAGACTGAGATGTTTTAAGGAAAGTTATTTACAATTCTTGTAGCATTAAAAAAAAAAAAAAAAAAGCAAGACACAACCAACGGTGCAGCAAGGCAGCGCTACTCCCACAACTTCTGGCTAGTAATCTGCCTCTGATAGTTATAATGCCTCTGGGAGACCTGAGATAACACAGCTAACATAGCTGCTTTTCATCCTTGGAGGGGGAAGCACACTATGTTTTCTGTATGGGTCAAGAACTGTTCTGTCTGGCAATGGTAGAAAAAGGATCCAGTTAGCTCCACTGAAAAAGGCACTGGCAAAGCAGATCTGCAGGAGCAAATTAGGTCTTTGACTACACTATCAAGTAATATCTCTGCAAGTCAGATGTTATTTCTTTCTAGTTTTTTTTTTTTATTTATTTTATTTTGTTTTGTTTTGTATTTTTTAAGTAAAAACTTGTACAGCATAGGGCACAACCCATTTCAGAGGTCATGCTTAACAGGTAATACAGAGAACAATGTAACAAGGTTGACCCTCTCTATTTTCTTCAGTTGTTTCACATTAAGTCAGCAGGTTTGAAACACCCACATGCCTTCATCTCACACCCAGAATATGCAACACACAAATTTCACACATTGCACAGAGCCTGACCATTACGCTGCAATTTGGACAAAATTCTTAGCAAATAATGATCATATCTTAGATCCAGCAAGACACCATACGGGCACAGGAGCAGCACGACCAAAGGCTACATTGTATCTTTCTACCTCTGAGTTGTTTACGTACGTAAACATGTACTATTACAACCAACTAAAAGAATAAGGCAGTCCCTACTATGCCTTCTGTATCCTTGTATCCTTACTGGGAAAAAGTGAACTCTTCTTAACCTTCCCTTCAGAAAACAAAGGAGAGTTTTGACAGTGTATTTATCATCTTTAATTGTATACAGTATCTTTATGTGCCATGAAGTCAACAGAAAGCATAGCTGTAATCAACAAGAAACATGAAACAACGAAAAACATTAAATAAAACAAATGTAGGCAAATTAGTATTTTCAAGTTTCATTTCTGCTATAAAACTGGATTAATGAAAGCACCGTGATTATAAAAAGTAACTCACCTTTCACCACAATTTGCTCGGTAGAATGTGAAAGACATTGGACAAAAAAACCCCAAACCAAACTTGTAACAAAGAGAGACTATCTGATATTTTAAGAAAGGCCCAGCATGAGTATTTAATATCTGTTTGCAAAGTGAGTAAAGGCTTCTTTAAGTTCACTGAGTACTCACTGTAAAGTTTAGGGAAGACCACAAGCTTAGAAAAAAGAGACTACTGAAATATGAGTCACATCCATGAACAAAAGTGATCAAAGTCCACTTGGCAGCTAGAGTGTCTTCAGTTTATTCCATTGCAGTACACATATTACTTGACTGAAAGGTGTGTGGATTTAAGGTACCCAGGTCTGTCTGCTGTCACTGGGTCTGAATTTCTCATTTGTTACACCTGATTTCCTTTATTGATTTCTTTTTCCTAAGAAGCAGAAGGTGAAATAATTTTTATAATATTTGGGAACATAAATGTTTTTGTTATTTAAAATACATTAAATTTAATGTACAATAAATTCACATTAATTCCCCTCCAAGTTAAAATTATTTTAACAGTTGTGATGCATTCAAAATTATCCTGACTTTGTTCCCACTCACATGTTGCTAATATGACTGATGTTATACAGTCATATTGTACATTCTTACGTATCTTGAAGATCTGAGACACCTTTTTCAGTGGAGAAAAAATTGTTTTTTACACCATTGCCAAATAAGACGTTAATGCAAGCAATTTATTTCAAGTGACAACTGATGTTTATAAACACCTACCTCTTAAACACCATAAAATAAATATCTAATAACAATAATTAATTATTAACTTAAATAGAAAATTAGCATACATATGGTAAAACTCTCCCAGAAACAGTTTTGATCCAGTAGTTCAATGTTCTGTAGACAAAACTACTTATTGCCTTGATAATTTGGTATGAGGCACTGCTATTTCAGAAGATGGCAGAAGAGGGAGTAAGTGAATATAAACCCAATTATGACTTCAATGAGAAGTGTAGGAGCCAGAATATTTCAGCTGCTCTCTCTCTTTTCCAAAATAGCTTAATTTCCTAAGACAATTTTCCAAACACTGTAAAAAGTTAGCCTGCATTAGAATTTAAAGTTTTTGAAGATTATTATGGTCCTCTTGTGTCTTGATTATTTAAATAATGGCTTTTCGACTGTACTGTTAGATCATATATTCTGTAATTACAACAAAACAATAATTTATATGATAAATTTAAAGCAGAGATTACAACAGAACAGTAAGGAATTCCTCAGTGAAATTTGCTATCAAATCACGATATGTACAGATTCAAATAAAAATACTAAAAATATTTAACCTTAAAAACTAGTTCAATCCCTCACATCAGTACTGATTTGACTGTTCCATATGAGGTAGTAATCACAAAATAACTCAAAAAATGTCAAGAAATATTTTACTTTACATTTTCTATCTCCCATGTACGCAGGCAATATGATGGTCTCCACAAAAATATTAAATACTAGACATTATCTGAAGTACTTGAAAAATAAAATTACCATATATTTTGCATGATATATTAGTAGATGGTAATGAGGAAAATAGATAATCAATAAAATAGACCCTAGATTATATTATCATGCACTTAGTCCAGTGATTAGGTTGAAGGTTTTACAAACAAGTTTAGAGAAAGGAAAAAAAACACCCCTTATTTTCTGAAAGTTCTGTCTATATATAACGTTGCAGTATTGAAAGTAACTAGTAAGGATATGAAGGAAAAGTTTGAATGAAATCTTTCTGATGATTTTATAGATGATCCATTAAGCCAGCATTTCATCAGAAGCAGGTACATATTAGAAAGCGCTAAAAGTCAGGTGCTGTTTTTGCCATAGAAGCAAAGACAAAACTGCTAACACTTCACAGAAAAATGTAAGTCTGTGTCAAAGTAACTCATTCCTATAAAATCTTGATATATTTAGTGCTTTCTTTGGTTTCACATTCTCTTATGAATACCCCTTCCCTATCAGTTATGTAGAGCTCTGTGGCCCTAATTCCTTCTATTCCTAAGTTTCTTTGCTCCTTATTTTGCTAAAATCCACGTATTCTACAATACTAAGTCTCATCCTGTGCTGTTGCAAAAAAGTAACATCTGTCAGACACTTGAAGAGTTTTAACAACAACTAACACTTCTGTTCAGCCAAAAGCACTCTGTATCACTTCAGTGACGTGAATCGTACTTTTTGGATAAAAAAGCAGAGTAGCCTGACAGATAAGTCTCTGATTCATTTTTCAGGAAGAAGGGAAGAAAATCTACTTAGCTAACAAATAATTTTCAGCTCTTAATAATATTCGATGATAGGTTTATTCATTATATTAAAAAATTCAATCTGGTGTGACAGAAAACCTTCAAAAAACCTTCTTCTGTAAAGAAAAACAAGGAGCATGGAGCAGTTGTACTGTACCTAAGAGACTGAGAATAGGATAGAATGGACTCACTTCCTTTTACCTGCAGAATTTTCATGTATGTCTGCACAAGGCCAATTAAATACTGTCAGACATCTAACAGGGAAGCTGAAAACTACTCTGTTTATATAAATGTTCTTTAGGTGGTAAAAATCAATTGTAAAAGATTCCTGTACATTGAGTCTTTACAGTGCTATTCATTTTCATATTCACAATACAGCAAAATGAGAAAACAATTTACGGAGAATGAATATACAGATATTTTAAATATATTTTTGTACTCCTTTTCTTTAAAATGTATCAATAATGAATGGTGTTCTTAAACCAAGTTCATGACTTCAGTATCTTTTCCCTTGGATATGTTCTACTACTTTTGCAGTCAACTGAGATGTTCTTTGAAACAAATTACTCTGGCAACTTTGCCTTTATACAGTTCTGAGGAAGCCACTGATGGCAAAGTCTATCTGTCAAATTCAGTGCTGATGAAATTGACAGAAGAGGAAATTGACATAGTTATGACAGGTAAAAACACTTTATACCAGCAAGAACTTTATGTTGTTGATCATTGCACACTGTTAGAATGCCTTGTTACGTGTTCATGTAAATAGGAACACAATAAAAATGTTGAATCCCGAAGTATCTTTTCAGAAGAGAAAATTAAGACACGGAAATTATGGAGAAAATTAAACACTTTTTAAAATTATCCCATTTTATATTCCTATGTTAATATTTGTATTGCAAGATACATTAGCATAAAGAATTACTGTATGTACTAAATTAAAGCATGTAATATTTTACATTAGAATTCAGAATTATGTGAAGTTCTTAAGTTTCAATCAATCATTAAAATGCATAGTTCATAGAGTGCTTTCAATGATATAATTTTTTATAGCAGGTCGTTGTGATTTCTAATTTTACAGAAGTTAGATATCAGTTCCTAAACATTTTTTTTCATGTATAATCTGGAGTTGCTTCACTGTAACTATTCTAATTTCTTGAAATCCAAGGGTCATTAATTTAGCAAATGCCAGATGCCTAGAAACTACCTCAAAAAACCATATTAGCCCAGAAGAATCAACAAAGAATAAAATTCATATGTTCGTACCTTGAACTTGCTGCACAGTGCATTTATAAATTTACTTTGCTTCAAGGATTGAATGTTTAATACATTAGATCTTTTGACCTCATCTACTAGATACATAAGATATATATTGATAATACTAGCTCCTGTAAAATTAGTCTTCTTAAAATTTGTTTCTTTTATTGCCTAGTATATTTCTTCTATTCTCAAACCAGTATCTTCATATTTGAGTATAAGAGTATTTTTTGGATTTAATCAGTTTTAAGTTTTACTTAGGAAATAAACATAAAGCAGAACTTTGTATCTGCTCATAAAAATGCTGTAAGTTCATTGTGTTGTCTAGGGGCTTAGGTGATAGAACAGATTTTAATGTAAATAAACTGCTTAGTCACTGTGAACTTTAGACTGGCTGCAGTATGGGTGGATTAGTTACAAGCACAAGTTGAAATTAATCACAGCACATAGTAAATATATTTCTGCTTTAGAACATTTCCAAAAAATAATTTGCTCAGGTTTATAATACAGTAGACATGCTCACTGGCACTCTTTTGGCATTCAGTTTGTTTTCATTTCAGTTTGCCATTTTGTTTTAGGTATTCACATGCTCAATTTTATAGCAGCATATAATTTATTGACACATTATAACTGTAATATGCTTGTCATAACTCCGTCTTGTGTTCTATGTGACAACTGGAAAACAAACATCATGCAGAGTGAGGCTTTTAGTCAAAACTTTCTTTGTAAGATTTGGAAAGAGTTCTGTGATCCATGATGAATGGAAGCATAGAGAGTGGATGTTATATAGAGCCTTTCGGACTTGGTGTCCATTGCACAGGTAGCAACTAGTGTGGGCACAAGCCTTGAACCTCAGCTCACCTTCCTGCCATACACTCCTGTGGTTTGCATATGGTTCTTTTTCAAACTCCACTCCTTTAAAAAAATGTGTCATTCTAGCAATCGTTCAAAACCTGAAGTAACTCTCTAAATAAAACATATTAAATCTAAATAAAACATATTAAATCTAAGTACTTTATTATTACAAACATCAGTACTTATTTTTGGTTTTCCTAAGACAAAAAATGTAGTAGGGATCATGGAACAGAAACATTAATAAGCTCCTTTTCTGAACAGTAATTCAGTAGTTTCTACAACCATAACTGAAATATATTATGAAACCTGCTGTAATTTTATTTATGGAACCGGGATAAAACTGGAAGAAAAAAGATCTCAGCAAGTATTGAAGCAAAGATTTAAAGATGTGGTAAAAGAAAAAAAAAAATAAATTTTTATAAACTGTGATGGATTCTGATACATTTTAAGTAAGCTAAATAGTTTTGCTTTTAAACCAGAAATGTGATAGATTTGATACTGGCTTCAGAGAAAGTTTAGCTGTAGATGGGAGTGCAGAGAAGAACTATGATATAGAGAAGAATCTGTCTGAGTCTGAAGAAGATTTCTAGTGGAGCTCTTTAAATGAGGTGGATCTTATGTAAAATCTTAATGAATCAAATATAATATAGTGTATCAATGAAGGTTGCTCACACCATTTCTTTATTTTCAACAGGTGAAAAGACTGGAAGTTATTACAGGAATAGCTTCCTGAGTTTGTCAACTACATTAGCAGAACATAACATAATGAAATCAAATGTAAAAATGAAAAATTCAGAGTATGCCCTTACGAACTAAGAAAGAATGTGTGCATTAAATGCTGTGTTTATAAACTGAAAGGGCTGAAAATGTTTAATCTGTTTAGCCTTCCCAAATGCAATCTGAAAGGGAATATGATTACTTTCCATAGAGGAAAAGCTGTGGAAGAAAGTTTAACTCCAAGACATGAGAATAAATGTGTATAACTGGCAATAAATAGCAACGGCCGAGACTCAGAGAAAATGTTCCAACTACCAAAACTGACTTATTCTGGAATGTTACTTCATCCTTCAGTAGTGGAAACAAATCCTGACCAGTGAGATCCACTTACAGAATGTCATTTCCTGGGATAACAAAAGCTGATCATTTTGTGATCCTGGCCGGACCCACGCTATTTAGCTTTCTTAGGAAAGAAGAAGACAAAAGAAAGAACGTATTTAAAGACACTCTAAAAAGACTCATTTTCAAAGGCATCAGACATATTTTTAGGCATGCTTTCTATTTACAGTATCAGGCATGATGGATGCTTCTACATCAGGTTTCAATCCCTTCAAGAGGCAGATTTAGACTGAGTCATCAATTGCTCTTTTTCTGAGTATTACACTCTGCTTTTTATAGCCAACAACATATTTCTTTTGACATTTGTTCTCTTCACTAAGTCCCACTTTTTTCCTTGCTACTTCCTGAAATTTACCTAAATCCTGAAAGTTTGTACTGGTTTTCATGAAGTTGATTGTGTAAGGGGTGGCATGTGCCATTCTACCCCAAGAGCAGGCAAATGACAATGTAATTTTACATAGTTTCTTTGTTCTAGTGAGCAAATACTTTGCACTAGCAGATTACATTTCCATTTTTTTTAGCTTCATAAATCATGGCAGGGCAATTAGAAGAAAGTAGCATAAAAGAGGAGAGAATAGAATCCTAAAAAAACTGCTGTAGAATGTCCATATTTTTTAATTTTACTTTACTTAAGCAACTATGGCAACCTAAGATTTTGTACAATATAAAGGAAAACAAACCCCAATAGTAATTAATCTCTATGAACTACAGAATTCTGGAATATTTTACTTATTCCAAAATGACTGTATTGAACTGTTCTCAAACTATTCTTTGCTCATTTTCCTTCTTCATCATCCTTCTAAACCTTTAAATCCACAGAAAATTAGAAAAATTCTTCCTTATCCTGAACTACTGGAATCAGAGCTCCTGATTATGAATTTCTAATATACTGCCCTGTTTCCCCAGTCCAGTTCTTATTATAGGATCTGGAATTGAAATTCCAAGTTTTTTCAGGAGGAGTAATTTAAAACCAAATTTACAATCTCAATAGATTGCCATCTCTTTTTCAGCAGGAATGAATTCTCTCTCCAGTTTACATGCTAGCTGAGTGCAGCAGTCGGGATAGTTGCACTCTCCCACAGTTCATTATCCTACTTCACATAATTAAGTATTTTAAACTCATGACATGACGTTTGTGTATTCCAGGATACAGCAACATATCAGTGATTTCATGTCCACTGGCCTGCATTTCATTTTACAATATTACTTTGTTGCTGGTCAAAAAGCATATGTGCTCAGCTGTATTTCACTAAAACAATAAAAAATAAGGAATATAAAAACATGCCTTTTTATTAAGTTTAGCAATACTCACAGACATGCCTGAAAATCTTATGGAAGCAAAAGGCAATGGAGTGCCTCACTGCCAAAGTCTGCAACCACATTAGAATCACAGAGTCATTAAGGTTGGAAAAGACCTTTCAGATCAATTCCAACCATCAGCCTAGCATCATCACCACCATGTTCATGACTAAACCATGTCCTCATGTGTCATATCCACAGGTTTTTGCAGGCATAGTGATTCCACCACTTCCCTGGGCAGTCTGCTCCAATGCTTTACAACCCTTTCTATGAAAAAAAAAAAATCCTAATATCCAATCTATACCTCCACTGGTGTAACTTGAGGACATTTCCTTCTATCCTGTCACTTGTTACCTGGAGGAAGACATGGACCCCCACCTAACTACAACCTCCTTTTAGGTAGCTGTAGAGAGCAATAAGTTCTCCCATAAGCACCTTTTTCTCTGGGCTAAACATAAGGTACCTGGCCTTACTGAACCTCATAAACTTGGTCTTGGCCCTTTGATCTAGCCTTTCCAGATCCTTTTGCAGAGCCCTTCTACCATCCAGCAGATCCACACTCATTCCCACCCAATTTAGTGTCATCCATGAAAAGGAAGAACTATCCAGTGGAAAAGGTAATTTCATGTGATACAAATTACCTTAAAATTACAAGTTTTGAATGAAAAACCAAGTCAGTAATTTTCAGCATCTGCTTTTCTTTTGACCAAAATTAAAATCTCATTATTAAACTAATTATAAAGAGTATTTTAAACTAGTCTGTGGTGGTTGAAATTGTTTTTCCTGAATTAGATTCAGCTGAAAGATGGTATCAGGATGCAGCAGTAGGGATTATTAAAAGAATTTGATTTCAACATAGGATATTATATTTTTGAAGCATTTTTTGCTGCTTGCACACAGAAGTCTAACTGAGATCAACAGTAGTTTTGAATGAGCTCTATCAAGCTTTCAGGCATTCATTTATTTAGCCAATACAAGAATCAGATATCCTACAAGTATTGCAATACTTGAATGCCACAACACAAAAAATGAATAATAACGAGTATATATACCAATTTACACTAGCGCTCTAACATTCTGCTGCTCTATTTTCTTCGTGTCTTGCATTCTAGCTACTAAAGATCTGATATTACTGTCTCCTGTTTCACAGCTGATGCTGTAATGTTTTTCTATACAGTGCTGCAGCAAGGAAATCCTCTAAAAAGCAGCAGCAAGTATTTGGTTTTTATGGGAAACAAGACAACATAAAAAACCCCCGCCAGATAACCACATATGTAAGTGATAACCCAAATGTAAGTAAACTGAAAAATATATCTAATACCTAAGTCATGATTTTGAAGATAGAAAACTTTCAAGTACAAACTGAGACATACATCTATGTTAGAAAGGTTTCCTTTTGCTTAAAATGTTAAGAGAAAAAAAAGCAAGAAAAAAATCCTTTTACTCTATGATGTGTGTGCACCTGATTAAAACATTTCAGTTCAGCAAATGCAGACTGAATCCAGCTTTAATGAAAACTAAGATTTCTTAAGACAATTTTACAGAATTGCATACTGTATCTGCGCTTAGTCAAGTCCCAAAACATTCCAATATTTATATTAACCTTCTTAATTTTGTACAGTTTCTTAAAATACTTTTTATATTTTGTATAATGGTCATGAAAATGGATTTCTCATTGTGATAAAATAATATGTACATAGAAGCTTGATAATATCATATCCTTATTTTCAATGAAAGGTGAGAAACTGTTTACATATGTTGAATCGAGACAATTGCAATCCAACACAGAATGAAAGCTCAGGATTTTGAAAATAAATGCAATGGGATACAAATCAAGAATTATTTGCACAAGTACTTTAAAGAATTCTGTTGAATAATTAGTGCATCCAAGATAAATAAGATCCTTTAAGACATGCAGTAAATATTGATGATAAAATTAGACAGATCACTGTAAATTCTTCAACCAGCTACACATATAACTTAATCACTACTTTTTGTATGAAAAAAAATCCCAAACCATATTTTCTAGTGCATTCAGAAGATGCGAATTTTCAAGCAATTTCTTGGGTTTTATTTTGTAAATATGGTGCTGGATCACACACCTTTAATGTGCAATAGATGTGCACAGAATCAGTTTTTATGGCTTCACAGAGTGTTCAAAGAACAGAACTCTCAGTTTAATAATTGAGATCAGCTGTTAGTTCTTCTAGCCAAGAACAAAACCATCTGAAACCATGTGTTACCACACAGGATATCAGACTGTTTCCCTCTTGTTGATGAACTCAGATTTAAACAATACACCAATCTGTTTTTTCCTATAAACAGGAACTTATTTAAGAATGTGATCCATGAGGATCTCCATCTAGGAGAACTTTCATGTCATAATTTTTATTATTAGATTATAAAAATTATCAGAAAAGAATTAAAAAATACTCTGTATCTAGCATATGGCACACACCTCCTAAGAACAACACACGCAGGTACATATTTCAAATGTGGGACATCCCCTTCCATAAAAATCTTCAGAATTTAGTAATTCCATATAATCTATCACCTCTGTCACAGTTTTCTCTGGATTTCTAACCTCTCTGATTTACCCTTCTTACTACACACTATGTGATTTATGAGTACTGATAGCTAGAGAGACAGCTGTGAGATTAGCATCGTAACCTATCCCACATCAACTCAGAAGCACTTTCTTCTGAATTGTACAGCTGCACTGAAATGGAATCAAAACACGTTCCAACATGTACTTTTAAGCTACCTTGCTTATTCACTAAGATAAATACAGAGAGACATGAAACAGCTATAGTGACCTTTCCCTCAAATTTATAGATATATAAATATAAAAATTATAAATTTCACTATTTTATTGTCATTTACTCTGAGTGTAATTTATTACATACATTCCTAAATGTTATCACATAATATTTTAAAGAGGAAATAGAAATATATTTCTAACAATAAATTACATTATCACTAAATGCATCATTAGATTTAAAACAATTATGTAGAGGAAATGTGAAACATTGTTCCAAAAAGCTTTCCAAGAACCAAGGATGTAGTTAATTTTGACAAGTTATAAAGCATGATATTACATGTGTTTTCCTAAGATGGAATCAAGTTTAAAAGCCAGCACATTATCAAACAAAATACAGGAATGCCTTTTGTAAGTAAAGTGTGAATTTCTAAGGGTATTCATAAAAGAGTTAACACCCAACTTACTTATATATGGATACAAATATAAAAAAATGCATGCATATGTATGTATGCATGATCCATATGAAATCTAAATGCCAATAATTCCTTTTAATATAATGGCATAGTTAACATTCCGCACAGAGTTTGAGTATATTGAGTTATAGTTTATCATTATGATAAATGCTACTGGGCCTGTGCAGCCGTACTGGAGTTCTGCTCTACAGTTAAGGGACTCACAGGCCCAGAAATTCTACTTCTGGAGTCTGCTTGATAGGTATCCAGAAATTCACATGTGGTATGGAGAAAGTCATGTGGCAATAATTAATTACCTTCTAATACAAAGATTAGGGGTTATTAAATGAAGTTAGGGAGTGACAGGCCCAAAACAAACAACAGTTTCATCACACAAAAAATTAGGCTGTGAATGAATCAGATCCATTCATAGAAAAAATGGGTATAAGTGGATTTGAAAGGGGATTCAGACATCTAGTGGAAGTAGGCAAGGAGCTATCAATATACACTTCCTTGTTTCCATACTATTCCACAGGTATTCATAATTGATCAAACACAATATCGTGCAAGACAGAGCTTTGATCTGATCTCAGTACTGTAAGTTTTTCATGTGTTTATGCTGTACACCTCAGTTTTTCCTATAGCTAAACTGCAAAGATATATCAGGGGAGACAGTCCTACTGGTATCCTGACAGAATGCAAGTAAATATTTTACCAAACCACTCTGTAGCCTTATCATAGCTGTATTTTCAGATGTAGCATTTGAAACATCAGATTTGGCCTCAACTGCATACTCAGAATTAACTTTTTCTGTGACTTGTAAAATCAAATGATTCAGTGCAAAGTTTCCAATTTCAAGAGAGGATAGGAAAATGATTAAAAATTACCCATTAACATATCGTAACTCATTATATCATCTCAGGAATTTCACTCTAAACCAATCTGCTCCAATTATATTTTACAATATAAGACTTCATCAAGTATTATGTCTAAAGCTATGAGTAATTAGATATAATTTGTTTATCATTAGGAACTTATTATTTATTAATTGTTGTTATTTTTAATGTACATAACTATATATTAATTTTAAAAGATCACATTTGAATTAAAACTACCAGACTAAACACCATCTTAAATTGATACGTCACCTAAGGATACATAGAATGAAAGACTATTTAAAAGCAGCAGAAAACTACATTCCAATATTCTAGACCAACTGCAATTAACTCAGAAGAGTCTGTGCAAAATAAGCACAAATAATGATGTGTATTCCACATAAATAAAAACATTAATTGTGAGGAATATGCAGAGTGAAAATTTATATCTCATATAAGAAGTTTTGCCTCTATCAATATAGCATATTCACATTTCAAGTGCTCTAAAACATTAAATGCGTTTATTGTTTTTCCTAAATGTTACTGTTTTCCTTAACTGTTCTGAAGTCACATACACTACTTCAAATTAATTATTTTGAAGTTTTGTAAAATATTTGTTAGCTCTGAAGATTACAGAAATATCTAAATACTTCCAATTGATGAAATATCTTCTTCAGTAATCATAAATGAATCAGAACAAACACAACACACTAAGAATTTGCTTTTATTATTTGGCATTTTTTATTTGGTATTATTGAACTTTATCTTCCTGGAAAATGGTATCATGGGGCACTAACTCTTCACTTAATTTTTTTTTCTTATAAGTCTTTTAAGTTTGCTTCTGAAGTAAAGCTATTGATGTCCATCCTAAAATCCTGTTGATAACCTCATTAGGCCATGCCATTCCTCGACTCCCAAGAAGAGCAACATAAAGAGGATATACTGTTGTACAACACCTCTCTGAATGAGACCTTTAGTGTGAAATAAAAAAAACTTTTTTTTTTTTCAAATTTGGCAAGTATTTGAAGGCACTGGTATGAATGAAAACACAAATGTACAGCACCTTGAGGGATTGTGGATCAAAACCCTCTTGGGGTTTGCCCTGAAGTTCTATGACAAGCCATCTCTTTTAGTTGATCTTTTCAAATATTGGAAGAATTTTTTCAACCTTCTAAAAAAAATCCTAACTTCAAAAGATCTGTAAAGACAATGTTATGTCTTCAAGTAATGAAAGAAGTTTGAAATGCTTTCATCTAACAAAATGGGTACTTTTTTGTAGCATTTTATAAAAAAGTCTATAACATTCCTGGTGAGAACTCTCTTACAATCTTTTCTATGTACAAGATTCATAAATATCAGTGCTTGCATTTATAGGGACAATGCCATCACAATATGTTTAGACGAAACTTTTTTTAGATAAAAGTGCTTTATAGCTAAAATGCCATGAAAAATAATCCCCTTTACTTATAAATGTATATGTGGCTCTGAACAGTCTGAATAGCAGAGATCTAAACATATAGAGTGAAAGAGAATTTAATAAAATACAGAACAAGTTACTTTCACAAGAAAAAAGGTGCTAGGGTGATTAATTTGCTTTGTTCATGTAGCACTGAGAATATATACAATACAAACCTTGCTTGCAAATGTTTACTCAATCAAAAACATCATTAGACTATACTTCCTAGGCAGCATGCAGAGTAAACTAATGCATACACAGTCTGCAGGTGTTGATTGGACATCTCAGTTTAAAATGGAGATAACACAAACATTCTTACATCAAATTGTCCCCCTTATACTCTAGAACTAGAGTTAATGAATTCCAGAGGGACAAAGAAAAACTGCAAATTTAAGATCCATTGAAAATTACAGGCTGAAAAGCAAAGAAATGGAAAAAAAATAGGCAATACCAGAGCTATAAATTTTGGGTTTTGTCTTAGCCTGTAACAATGAAGTTTCCCAAGCTATTTGCTGTAAGTACAAATTTAAACTAGATTTTACAGAACACTATATGCAAAAAAAAAATCAGGTTTACTGCTCCATCTATAAACTCAATATTCCTTAGTGCTGGACAAGTCCATCAACACGGTTTGCAGAAACTTTTCGTAACATAAAAATCAAACCCATGTTTTGTTTGGTGAATGAAGATATTATTAATGACCAAAGCTGTTTGGTCCTTATCAAAGTATAATGCTGAGAACAGAATATTTTTCTCCATTTTTGACAAGATAACCTCTTATGCACAAAGGTGGGTTCCTTCTTATGTTGTTACTATTATTGCTATGCCAAGTCCTGCACTTTGGTCACAACAACCCCATGAAGTGCTACGGGCTTGGGGAAGAATGGCTGGAAAGCTGTCCAGTGAAGAATCTGGGGCTGCTGATCCACAGCAGCTGAACATGAGCCAGCAGTGTGCCCAGATGGCCAAGAATGCCAATGGTATCCTGGCCTGTGTCAGAAATTGTGTGGCCAGCAGGACTAGAGAAGTGACTGTCCCCTTATACTTGGCACTGGTGAGGCTGTACATTAGGTACTGTGTCCAGTTCTGGGTTCCTCACTAAAAGAAAGACATTGAAATCCTGGAATGAGTCCAGGGAAGGGCAATGAAGCTGATGAAGGGGCTGGAGCACAAGTTTGATGAGGAGCAGCTGAGGGAGCTGCGGTTTTGCAGCTTGGAGAAAAGGAGGCTCAGGGGAGGAACCTCATTGCTCTCTACAACTACCTAAAAGGAGGTTGTAGTGAAGTGGGTGTTGGTCTCTTTTCCCAGTTAACAAGTGACAGGATGAGAGGAAATGGTCTCAAGTTGCATCAGGGAAGGGTTAGATGGGATATCAGGAAAAATTTCTTCACTGAAATGGTGGCCAATCATTGGGAGAGACTGTCTAGGGAAGTGGACAGAATCACCATTCCTGGAATTGTTCAAAAAACATCTAGATTTGGGGATATGTTTTAATGGTGAAGATTGCAGTGCTGGGTTAATTTTGGACTTGATGTTAAAAGATTTTTTTCAACCTACACACTTCTATGGTTCTGTGTTGCTGTCTGGAGACAATTTCATCCTTTTTTAGTCTGACATTTTTCTCTGGTCCAAAATGAAGCACTTTGTTTTAAAACACACCTGCATGATTCCTGCCCATTGACATTTTTCAGAGACTGAAAGTTTAGGCATGTGTCTTTGAAACATTGGCCAAAATTCTATTACATTTACAGTTCTATTTTAATGGGTCACTATGTTTCTTAGCTTAAGAAGCAGGTAGTTAAACAGTGTTAGAATTGGAAAAAAAAGTCCTATTGTAGCATTTTTTTCTGAAAATTTTCAAGTAGCAACTATTCCAAACATTTAAAATTATTCCTACTAACATGCTTTACAGATACAGTGAAGCATACAAAAACTGCAGTAACCCTTCTAAACACCTTAAAATCTCAAAAATCTAAACCAGATTTCTAATGCTGAAAAGGTGTGTGTGATTATCGTTAGCTGTGAGAATAACAGAGAAAACAACTGTGTGACAAGAAAGTCACCTTTCTCAGAGGATACAGAAAACAGTCAAATCCCAGCTTTGTGGGCAGAATTGTAATGCTTTTTCTACTACTCAGTGAAGACGCTAAACAAATATGTTTTGCATTAAGTGCATTTTAGCCCCAGTTAGGATATTTCATGAGAAAGGCAATGTCTCCAGTAAAGACAAAAGGTTTTCTAAGTTTTAATCTGATTTCTTCTTGGTCTTAACCTTTATGCTTGTATCTTCATATCTAATAATCCCAAAAATGTACTTGTGTGTCTGCCTCTTCTATTTCAAATGGGACACATATTCAGCATTTTCAGTACTGATTTATATATCATGAAAATGTGCATGTTTTTAATATCTGTATAACATCTGTAGCTACTGGACAATTTTTCAGTTTTCTTCTCTGGATATGACAGAATCTAATTTTCAAATGCAGGCTATGCCATGACTAACAATGTCTTTTAGCATTTTACTATTATAGCATTAGCATTCCTGTAATGAATACTTAAGAAATGAAAACTTTTATTATTTACTGTCTCAGTGGTAGGGCTTTGCCTTTCTAGACATTTCATTTTCACTTCTGGGTCCATGTTGCTGTGTCAGCTGTCACAGTGGCATCTGAAAATTTTCCTAGTACAGTAGAACTCAAGTTTTACCCTATTTTTAACACATATTTCTCACACGAACACAGAAAATCTGAACCGAGCCTCAGTTTGTCTAGATTTCTACATCTGACAGTGGATATTATTTGATGCATAGAATTATGTATACTGCCATTCTTCCCTGGTATGCCTTTCAAAGTTCTGCCAATCCCTAGCACATCAACTCCTGAGATAGAAATAAGACTTTCTCAGTTTTGTTAAACAATTTTGACCTAAGAATTTTGACTTAAATTTCTGGATTTGTTATACTAAATTCAAATACATTAAGTAATACGTAGCAAGAGATTCTATTCCCTAGGGAAAAGTTTTAAGAATTAAGTTGTTGAAACACTTTCAACTCCAAAAATTCTGCAATAATTAAAAAAATTTCCTAAACCATGGCCTGTGTTACATCCTTTTGTTTCTGCATAGAGTGCAAGTTTAATTGTCTAAATATTTTTATTCATCTACAAAATCCAATACCTTTCTGGTTTTGAAAGTGAAAGATTGAATTCCCTTAAACTCCCTTACTTCCAGAATCTTTGGCCATAGTCTCTTCCCATCTTACCACATGTAACAAGAATATTCATTGTATCAAGCCATTCATTAACACATTGTTCCAATTCTTTTAGAAATACCATTTTTCTTAATGTGTCAAATTATGTGTCCTTTTAAAAGTACTTTATTTGTTGCTCTACAATATTTTATGCTAGGACTACAGATTTTAAAATCTGTTGAAAATGACCCTCATTATGAAGACTAAATAGACAGCAGCTATGCAATTTAAAGCTACTTCTCTCTGAAGATTTAAAAACATTCCTTAATAGAAACAAAAGTAGAAAAAAGACAGGATCATCAAAAGATCAGTGAGATGATAACACACTTCTGCAGGAGAGCCAGCTTGAGTTTAGGACCCTTCTGTATAGAAGAATGGTAACTGAGATGAAGTAAAACATATCTCCGGGAAATCAGTACTGATGCTGACTGTTTTTTTCCAATAAGATTATCAAGTAAAACAAACAAAACCCCTCCAAAACAAACAAAAAACAAGTACTTGTGCAAACAGGTCACAGTTAAACCAAGACAATCACTATAGCTCTGTGTTCTGGAAGTCACAACTTGACTGATAGGTTTGAAAACTTATCAGAAATTCATGGAATAAAGCCTTCAAAAAATAACCTTCAGCTTGTGAAATCCCTGAGCTGTGGACTGCCACATGCCAGAAAGTTTCTTTTTATGCTTGATCTGTTCTTATTTTTCCTAGGCATTTTTGACTGGCCACTATTAGAGACAGGGTATCATACTAGGTGGTGCTTTGATCAAATTGAAAATAGCCATTCTTTTCTCTTGTGTAAAAAAGTAACATTTTTAGAAGATTAAGATTTTTTTTAAAAATCTTCATTTTGTATATATTAAAATACCATCAACTTACACTAGAAATTACTAAGGTAAAATTATATAACCCTATTTCCTACTAACTGTTCCCTCAGTGAATACCAGTATTTAATTGTGAGATTTATTGTTCCATTTCCTGCAATGTGAACAGAAATCTCATCTCTTACCAGGGTTCAGGAGTAGAGAGTACCAGTCACATCATAACAAGAAAGAAGTCATTTGTTGATATTTTACCACTAGGAGTAAATCCATGAAAGTGAACAGTATTGCCTTACTGTGAGGGAAGACAGATTGGACTTCAAAACATCAACTAGGAAAGCAAAGCTTTTCAAGACAGAATTAAAATTATTTGTATCTTAAAAGTTCTACTTTTCTTCCTGAGCCATATTTAGCCCTTTGGTTTTTGAAGTATTAAACTATTTATCATGTAAGACGTCTCACATCCCTAGCAGAACACCCCTGCCCTTTTAGAAAATAAAAAATGGATTCAGGGAAAATACTGTTAATAAAGGGAGGAATAAAATGATCACTTTGCACCTCAACAAAATCCTTTACATAACCTTAACATGATACTGCATCTAATTTGATTGACATTAAAAAAAATTATTTGAACATAAGCAAATGCTCTGACTTGGAAAAAACTGTTTGATCTCATGAAAAATACCATCCACACAAAATGATAACTCCAGTACCAACTTTCTACCATAAATGTAATCTACACAATAGTGAAGAGGTGGAAGTAAATTTTAAGAAGGTGTCACTTCACTGTTCACTCTCTTAACCCTCCTTTCCCTCTCCCCAGACATATGACAGGGTTAATTCCTAACAAATTTTTCAGCATTTCATATGTAGTTTCAACTGTGTAAAATGGTTTCACTTGAAAATTAAATGTAATACATGTACATTTTAAAATCTGTACTGACTGATAAAAAAGAATCAAACGCAATTGTCTTCTCTCAGTTGGAAAACAACCTTCAGTGCACTTCAGTTTTACTTATTTGGTGCATTTCAACGAACTACAGTTCTCAATTTTTAAAGCACTTAACTCTAAAGTCTAATGAAACATCAGAGTAAAAAAACACTGCATATCTAGACTGATTTATCAGATCATTTTGCTGTTTTCAAGTCTGCTATTAGTATATCTAATGTGTTAACGTGATGGGAAGAGTAGACAAAAATACAATCACTCTTGTTCCTGCTCGCCATTTTTAAGTGACTTGAAAAAGCTGAGTGTAAGCTAGCTTGGCTGCCAGGGAAAGCATCAATTCCTTTGAACATCTAATGACTAATCTTGCAGTCTGGAAGTATTTTCCAAATAAAACAATGACCTTTTTCCAGTTTAGCTATAAGCATTAGCAATACCTCAGAAAGAGGATTTTCTTTTTCATAGTTATTTAAAAAGCATACTCATAGTTCATGATTTTGTTTTTGAGAAGGGGGCACATAAATGGCTGGAAGCCCAGAGACCAGACTGAAAAACAAAGCAACGTTTAAACTGCCCAACTGCTCTCTTGCTATTATCAGTTTTATCAGACTGGCTTCTTTAACATCACTTTAAGAAAACTGTACAGTTGTCCTACTTAATCCGACTGATCTAGAACTGTCAGATCTGGGAAAACAATAGACTGCATTCACCAATGCAACATTTCAGGGATAACCCATCTAAGGTGTTCTTCAACGCTCCCACTGCCAGGAAACTGTTCAGAATAATAGTTCGTTATCTCACTGTAGGAGAAGAAAAGTTGTTATGCATCAGATACTACTCATGATTCCCAACCAAATACAGTCATGCCAGCAGAATTTCCTGACACTGTTTCACCAATATTGGCCATATAGCTTGCTTTGTAAGTTAGTTTATTATACTAACACTAGTATTACTATGAGCAGTACAGTTGCATTTACATGGGCAAAGGAGCCATACTGAAGCAATTAACACTCTACGAAATTGTGCAAATCCTTCTCCAAAAACCAACAATTAATTTTCATTTAGGTCACCTACCAAAGGTAATAATGAATTCTGAATCTTCCACACAAGAAATTAGGACATAGGAGTCTTTCAGTAGTAACAAAGAAACCTTTTATCAAGCTTCAAGACGGGACTGAAATGCAGTGTCTACTTTTTTAATAAGTCAATAGAGGTTAATAAAACCATGCTGTCAGCCATTAAAACTGCAAAACAGTCCCAGCTTGATGTCGCAATTTTTAAATTTCATCCTTCTCACCCTCATACTTTTGGGGTTTTTTTAAATCTAATTGGTTTTTATGTGTTGGAAGCCTTGCTAACACAAATCTTCCAATGAAGTGAGATATAGCCATAAATTTATTCTAACAAGAGGATTTTCAACTCGCTTTTTGGCAGCAAAATAAAAACATAACAAAGGAGAAAGATCCAGTGTTTCAAGTGGTGAAAAATATTTTCACTACCATCTTTATTTTAAAACAAAAACTCCATGCTTAATTCTGAAAGTCAAACCTGTACAGCATTTTCTCCATATTGCTTTACAATATTATAGGCATTTATAATATAGAGATTTAGAGAATTACTGCTTATCAGGAGGCATGATACAAATCATAAATAAAACCTCTAAAATTGTTATCGTGTTTACTATTTTCATAAAGCCAAGGACATGTTCACATATGGGGAGAACGCAGTGTTGCCACAGGAAGATAAGATTAGACAGAAATATAAATCAAGTGTTTGCAACAGTAACATTTTAAAAAGTTATAAGGAAAGCTCAACAATGATAAAGGTAGATGAGAACAGCAAAATTATTTGTAAGATGGAGATAATATGGAAGTGCAGAAGTACCAGGTATTGTGGAAATAAAACCCAACAAGAACTCTGCTCTACAATATTTATGTAAAACAGAACTAGTTTGCTCAATTTTATAATGCCTAATATTACCTAACTACAATGACAGTCATTATATATAAGAAATACTGTTCTACTAAAATACGATTACATAATTACAAAGGAAAAGATCTTTTAAAATACATAGTTTTGTATCATTAGATATTACAAAGTGTAGGAAACCCTGCAATTTTCATTTGTATCAATATTATAATAATAGGAAAATAAAATTGGCAGCATAGTGGGAAGTGCTGGTATATCTTAGCACAGTATGTGTCAGGCTTGCATACATGCTGCAACAGTGGTGAATACTTACATCCTAAGTACAATGTGCTTTGCATGAGTAAAATTCCCAGCAAATACACAGAGGAAGGCTACAGGGAATATGCAGAGGTCTGCCATGCTGAGAATACATTAAGACCTCTGTGCTATCAGCAAGGGCTGGCTCACAATATGTGTATATGTGTTGCAAACACTGTTCAATATGCATAATTGGACATACAACTACTTTTTAACCAACTCTAAATGTTCAGCTTACTAAGAACTTGATATATATAGCATTGTTAGAAACTTCTGTCTGCTATACAGCAACACACTGCTACATATGAGCAGGCCTGCTAAGCTCCACTGTTTTACTGATAAGAATCATGCTTAAAAAATTAAAACTAGAAGGTACATCTATGTGATTTGTTGAATTAATCATGATGCTAAAAGGCAAATTTAACACTGTGTGCTTGTACCCTTGTCACTTCCACAGTCAACATATTTATGTATCTGTTGGTTCAAACTGATTTTCTTAAAATTCTACTTTCTATGGGAACTCAAATTGTACAAATACAAAGTACACTCCCTGAAATTCAATCTAGAAATCCACTAATGCTTTAGAAGTCTTCCTCAGAGAAATATTTGTTCAGGTACTATTTAAGGAATTTTATCTTTTATCTTTGCAAGAGATTAACAATTAATTTCTAAACCGGTTCTGATCTGAAGAGATTCCATGATAAGATTGATTTAAAAAAAAAGAAAGGAAAAGACAAACAAAATCAAACTGATAGGCCCTAGAAAGACAAAACATGAACACAGAAGAAATTAGAAAAATCTTTAAAAAATTGTAAATTAACAAACACCATGAATTTACTTGCTTAGTGTGTATTTTACATTATTTGTTTTAATAAATCAGCCTTCAGAGGAGATGATCTGAGATAGTTCAGAGAGTGAGAAAACTTTTCAAATCAAAATTCATTGCTTTTCCAATCTTAAAATTCAGTTTTGAATGACTAGTGGCTAACAAACATCACTGCAGTCAGAGGAAGAAGTTAAATATCTCAAACAATTGTGCTCTCATGGTTCTAATCTACTGTCAGTTTTAGAAATTATTATATGATTTCTAAAAATTCAAATGTCTATTTTATGGTAGTCAGTGCTTTGCATTGTATAATATTGTCAATAGATTTATCTGTGTTAAAATGCAAGAAATATCTTAAGGCTTATATCCTGTAAAGATTTAAACAAACATAAAACATATACTGAAGGTATATATTCATAGGACTTTTCACATAGTAATGTTTGCATGCACTTAAATAGTTGTTAGAAGAGTGGTTTGCACTTTCAAATTAGTAATTTCTTCAATGTAAATGCCAATTTAGAGAGCACTGGTTTTGAACTGAACTGTTTTTACGTTACTCTTAGGAAAAAAATCAAACCCTAATAACTATAATAGGCAAAAAACGTCTCAGATTGGAACTTAAAAAAAAATTAAAAATATCAATAATAAGCCTTAAAACAGGGGAAAAAAGGTAAAGAAATGAAGCAATAGCTTAATCAGGCTGGCAGTTGAAAAAACTTTTGTGCTTAGCAAAAAAATCCTTCTTTTTAGCATCTTTGAAGGGATTTATAAATTCTAATAACAAGTATGTTATATCTGGGTACAAATATAACAAGCTTCATGTTATACCCACGTCTTAGGCTTAATTTCAGAATCATTCAACTTTCAAAAGCTAATTCAGTAGACAGAGTAATCCATGAAGCACTTATGGAACCTTAGTAATGTAGGAGTTAAGTACAGGTTTAGCATCAGAGAAAAAAAAATTCAAAAAAACCCCAAACAGTATAGCTTCTATTGGCAAATTCAAACCTCACCAATAGCTCTGATGTGTTGACAACTACTTTCATTAGTTTATTTCCTAATCAGTCCATTACAGAACTACTTATGGACTCATTCATGTGTATAAGAGGCAAATTTTGTGTTTTGGTTTAAAGTCTGAAAGCTTAATATTGCTAATTTTATTGGATGGTTCATCATTCCATTGACATATCCAATCTAGACTTTTTTACTAGAATAAAAAAACCCCAAACATAACAGGCCAGACACCACTAAAAAGATAACCCTTACTAAAAAAAAAATCCTGTTTAATAAAGCACATACACAAATAGATAATTATTTCTCTGAAAATGAGACTTTCAATTTCAAGTTTAAACTATAGAAAGCTAAAAGAAACTTAATTTTGAATATTTATGGCACATTTAATGGTAGGGAAGTCCACGATGAAAAATACTGATACAGATGAAACTACTATTGTTTACACAAAAATATTAGTTTACTGTGAATGATTGACACCGCTATGGTGATAGGAGTGTTTCATGAGGCAAAAAGAGAACTTATATTGCATTCTACTAAATAATGATGAAAGTATAGACCTCGTCAGTTCTATAAGGATTAAATGGGTAAACTTTTAAAACTCCTAAAGGAAGAATTTATTGTGTACAGGATAGGTACAAAGAGGTAGGCTGAAATAAATGGCACATTTTTTTGCAAACTGAATCCAATGGATTATACTTCATGTCTTCTCAGTTTTGACATACTTCTGTTATTTATAACATAGCTGAACAAAAAACCCACTTGCAGGGATATTCACTTGGATTTTGAGACCTTAGAGCAAGGCATTTAGTAAGGATCCACCTCAATAAAATTAATAACAGGACTTTATTTTAGACCAACATTATACTAACTTTGGATTAGTTCTGTTAGCTACCTGAAGGAATGTTTGAGAGGTAACAGCCCAAGGCATCAAAATCAAAGGAGGGAATACGCAAGAAATTCCTGTTTTATCTTGGTCTGAGATGTGGAATATCTTCCTTCTTTTTTTTTCTTCTCTCTCATGAAAGGAAGATAAGAGTCTACATATTTACCCTTCCAGAGGAAACTGCAAGATTTAAAATTTGTTATCAGAAAGCATCACTGTATTGAAAAGCTGAGTACTCCTGATATATGTAAGGTTAAAATTTCATCCCCAGACCAAATGGGGATGCCTGTAAACACTCAGTACACATTGCCCACGAATTTTATTGTCCCTGATCAAACTCTCTCCATACATGAAGAGATATTCCCGTAGTATCATGTCTATCTCCAGATGTAAAGTGTCTCTGGGAGATCTGCGGATCGTTTTAGAAAAGTAGTGAAAACTGATTAAGGCAAGCAATCAGCAAATGCACTCCCACCAACTCCATTTCACAATATCTTTTACTGTTACTCAGGCAGCAAAACTTCCAGCTCTAATTCTTAGGACAGTTTTAGGGTAAGAAAGTTCCAGACTGCATTGCTGCATTGGAACTGTCCTATCAAGGATCTGCTGAAAGAACAAAAAAAGAAGGATGCCCTGCATAAAGAGCCATAAGGCTTTGGGTTAAGTACCATATATATCACAACTTTTAGGTTTGCCTACCTTCTTTAAATACATTTTCTTAATGAAATATATAGAGAGAAAATATATAGTGGAGAATTTTCTTAGTTTTCAATATAACTGCCCTTGTTAAAAAGTGAGTGAAACACCACATTTATACTGCAAAACTATTCAAAGATCTGAAATAAACTAGTAAGTTTGGCAGTGATCCTGCACACTGCTTGACCTATTCACCAAAGTGAGTAATTTTTTACATTCAGTGAAAGTAAGCCCTCTTAAAAGTTAAAAACGTATTCATCTTGTTTGTGCATTTGTACAATGATATAAATAAGCTGTAAATGTGGAGTAATTTGTATAATATTTATATTTGTCAGTCCAGGTTCTGGAATTATGACGACGAAAATATTTAATCCTTTCCATTTTCTGCATTGTATAGTTGTGGGGACCATGTACAGTGCCTCTTGCTACACATGGGTTTTTTAAAAATATGTGCATCAATAAGATCATCTCTTAATATAGCTAACTTGAGTTGCAAGGTAAAATCTCCAACTTTCCGGGTTTAACAATCAAACTTCAGTCACTCCATTAAATGCTTCTGCCAAACTCTCACATCTGTGGAAACATATAGCCTCCCTGCATTCCTCAGACTAGTGTCAATCCCATCTGTCAATGAAAGATAGGTTTTCCAGCCGTAAAATACAGTAAAAGGGCTCCTCATCTAGCACTCTCAACAGACCAAAATCCTCTCATGGGGAACTCATAAAATCTCGTGGAAAGTTATAAAACTCCTAATATACCACAGGGAACAATCTCCTACAGATAGGAGGGTTGGCAAAGCGACCTTAAAGTTTATGCCATCTATAATTCCTATGACACTTTTTTCCAAGTTAAATGCAAGCAGCTACTACATTTTCTTCTTCGTTGAGTCAGCTTACTTGAAGCAAATAGAGAAATTATGGAATAACCAAAAGCTCTTTTTCACTTCTAAAATGAATATCCTTATTGCAGGTCATGAGGATTACAGTTTATTATCTGTATTTCATAATAAATGACAAACATGTGTGCTCCCCCCGCCCAGTCAATCTGAAATTTCTTTAATTATCAACAGAAAAGGATGAGCAGGTTTTTAGGGGACAGCAAATTTGTTATTTTGAATCTTCAAGACATTTTCGTTTTGTTGAGTTGAAGAAGCTCTACACTTAGTCAACTCTGTCTTTTATTCTGCTTAGCAACACAGAACACATATTCTATTATCTAAGAATGAAGTTGAAATATTACACCTGTAATTTGCAAATAAACAAGGAAAGAGACAAGTACAAAAACCAGCTTTCAAAAACTTTGGTTTTCTGAAAGAAGGAAGTTATTATGCACACTAATAGGCTGGTTTCTTCCATATACAAAAGAAAGCTATTTCTCAATGAAGCCTGAATATTAACTGGAATTACTGAATTTGTTTTTCATTGATAAATGTTTTAGAACTGTGTGTGTAAACAGAGCCTAAAATATAATTTTTCAAACATATATATATTCATAAATATGTAATATAGCATGTGTATTCCAGACTTTTGAAAATAAAAAAAGTTCTAGGCTAAAGGCTCACAAGATAAAACTGTAGGAAAAAAAATGAAAAAAAGCTCAAGCCACCTCAAGTTAATATACTAAAGAATACCATAAGGAAAGAGTAAAAAAAAAAACCTCAAAATTAAAAAAAAATTATGGACCTCATCAGTGTATACAATTATTTGAAGTAAAGATGTCAAGAGGATAGAGGCAAGCTCTTCTTGGTGGTGCCAAGAAATAGGTCAAGGGGCAGTGGGCAGAAACTGATGCACAGGAAGTTCCACCTGAGCACGAGGAAGAACTTTACTGTGTGAGTAACCAAGCACTGGAATGGGTTGCCCAGAGAGGTTGCGGTGTCCCTCACTGGAGATATTCAAGAACCATCTGGAAACAATCCTGTGCCATGAGGCGTGGGATGATGCTGCTTGAGCAGAGAAGTTGGACAGATGACCCTCTGTGGTCTCTTAAAATCTGACCCATTCTGTGATTACATAATTATAAACAGGACACTAATATGCTTCTGAACAGCTAAGTAACCTATTCTCGTTACAACCTTCTAGTTGTAGTGCAGAGATAACCATGATTAGTTTTAGTGTGGCCAGTTTCTACAAAAAATTACATTACACGGTTTGAAAGGATAGACAACAGGGGTCTCATTTAAAAAAATGTTTCACTAGACCTCTATGTCTATGTCCTTAAAATAATGCCATGTTTGTATTTGCCTGCAAACAGAAAACTTTCTGGGAAGAAAAACGAAGTGTTGGTTAACTGAATAGTTTTTCATGAATAACCTACTTACTGACACTTTCTTTCTCGTGTCATATGCTCAAACTCACCAGTTTATCTTCTCTCATAAGATACTCAAAACTGGCCTTTTACTTCTAGCTATGACTTAAATTCACAACTGAAAAGGAATGATCCCTCCCTCACAAATTGCATAATTACAAAAACAGGCCTCAGTCATTGCTTCTGGTTTTGTTCATCCCAACATTTTTCAATAAATGACTCCTCTGGAGTTTATTAGAATCACAGAATTATAGAACAGTTTGTGTTGAATGGGACCTTAGAGATCAACCCTCCTGCCAGGGCAAGGACACCTTTCACAAGACCAGGTTGCTCAAAGTCCCATCCAACCTGGCCTTGAACACTTCAAGCTATGGGACATCTACCACATCTTTGGGCAACTTGTTCCAGTGCTTCACCAGCCTCACAGGAAAGAATTTCTTCCTCCTATCCAATCTACATCTGCCCTCTTACAGTTTAAGGTCACTTCCCTCTTGTCCTCTCATTATATGCCCTTGTAAAAAAAATCCCTCTCCTGCTCTCTTATAAGCCCATTTTAGATACTGAAAGGCTGCTATAAGGTCTTCCAGGAGCCTTCTCTTCTCCAAGCTGAACAACCCCAACTCTCTCAGCCTGTCCTCGTTGGAGAGGTGCTCCAGTTCTCTATTCATCTTTGTGGTCTTCCTCTGGGCTCACTTAACATTAAGAAATATTTTCCCATTAAAAAACAAGAGAAGGAAAGCAGACACACACTTTCTGATCTACCTACAGTCTGAATAATCATCTGGCTTTCTAGAGAGCTACTAACATGTATCTTTCTCTCTATCCACAAACTGTTAAAGTCCTGGACAGGGTGGTCTTCTAGCATTTCTGAAAATTATTGAAAGTTCAGTGAAACTGATAGAAAAGTATTGTATTGTGATGGAAAGATAAAACACCTCAACATCAGAGAGAACTACTAAGGTCATAACACACAAATTGTACCATTAAATTATTAAAAAAAGAATACTCAGCAATTTTTTTATCACATCCTGAACAATAAATAAGAGGTAGGTTTTGTGAAGACTGATTTTTGTAAAACAGAATCAGAAACAGAGTTTTGGGGAATTTTTACTGTAAATTAACAGAATCAACACACCCAGGATATATCTATTATAGATAAATTATAGTCAAGATAATACAGATTTGCCAGTACTTTAGAAAAACCTGAGATACTGGGGATTAGAGAGATCTATTTAGTTGACTGCTAAAGTACACTCATGTCAAAAATGAACAGTGATGATAACCTCGGGAAAGAAATGGGTGATTGTAAGGACTTCAAGAGCACAGTTGCCCATCTCAAACACTGACAAGGCCACAAAAGGAACTTGCCATAAGATAAGCCACCACAGTGGAAACTTGAGATAAGCACAGAAGGGAGGAATTTGTGACAGGAAGGTGCTAATTCCAGGCCTGGTAGAGATGAGATTTGGTTAGCGCATCCTGGTTAATGTATCTGGACAGAAGTTCCCACTGTGTCAAACTATTGGAAAGGAAGCAACTGCTCATACACGTATCACTAGTCAAACAAAGACCACACCAAGTTATGGGACAAATGGTGTCTGTGACCACAATGACCACCAAAGCACACCCAGACCCATTTCTGGGGCGTTCCACCAGAGGACTTCATATGATCCACAGTGTTAAAACTGTGCCTCCTGGGGAGGTACCTGGGTGTTCCCACCTGAACCTGAATGTATATTAACATGTTGAACTCTTTGTTTGGTGGGCTTCCCTAACAGATCAAGATTGTGACCATCACTTTGACATCTAAATTGTGACAGACAAGTCTTGTCGCTGGATCCATGGTGGGGATATCTTTCCTCTCCACTATCTACTCTTATTCTTTCTTTCACCTTCTTTCTTTTATTTATATAATAAGTAACAGCTTTATACTTCTATATTGCTATATTACTATAGATAACAACAACCAAACTGACTACATACCTCTTTTTCCATTGCAACCGACTTGTTCTGAAATATACATATATATAAAAATATATACACACACTGGTCACTCGGTGTCATTTCACTCTAATCTGCCCAAGGGATCTATTAACAAAAACCTCAGTTACCCTGTCTCAGTGGCGGGTCACAAAAGTGATGAATTATGAAGAAAAAAAAAAAAAAGGAGAAAAAACAGATCAAAATATGAAAGACAAAAATTCAGAAAAAAGAAAAATAAGAGCACAACGAAAATTGGAATATTCATAGGGTGTAACAACAGAGAATAAACCTTTGAAAATTATTTGCTGAAATACATTTTGCACTTTGTGTATTTTTCTTAATACATAATTTTTCTTTAATGCTCACATAGAACAGACAATACTGCTAATGGAAGATGCACACATAAAGAAATCATTAATTTCTACAAAACTTCTTCCACACACTGACTTAATAAATTTTGACTACAGTATGCTTTTTACCATAACTTTGAAACTGTATTTGTATGTCACTTTAAATGCAGATAATGCAGCAATCAGTAACTGTCACATGGTATGGAATAGTGCTATATATATAGGATGTGTTATATGTGAAAGCCTGGGCGAAAAAGTAACCATATGCAAAAAACCCTTATGATGTGTGACCTATGAAAGAGAGACTGGCCTCTGAAAGAGCCGTTTAGAGAGCTCTGACATGTGGAATCAATAGGATCTGTGACAAATGAGGGAAAACACTTCTCTAACTGTGTATGGTAGCAAAAAAAAGGCATGTAATCAGCTAAGCATTTATCAACCAGCAGTGTTAACTTCCTTACAATACCTCTTTTCTAAGAGAACATTCCAATTCAAGCAAGTGCTTTGGAAAGTTGAGTTTCAAAATGATATTTATAATGAAGGGGTCCCAAGAAGATTTTTCTTTAAATTAACAGGAGATATGATATAAATGTGATTAAGGCACAGTATTCCAGGACACAGAGAAACCCAAACGACAAGCTTCACAGCTGTAAGGAGCTGTCCAAATTATTTAGATCTGAATTTTGACAATAAACTGAATTTAAATTTCAGAGTTCTATAAAACATAAGAGTGGGTTTATTTTTTATAGATTTATATAGTCATTATCTTGCCTCAGGCAGTGGCCAGTGATGTGCCTAGAGTAGAGTAGCATAAAAACAGGGCACACAAAGCCAAACTTCATAGTCCTCCATGGGAAATGGCAACCTACATATTGGGAATTTCCTCTGAGCCAGACATAGTATCTTCAGATTTAACACACAGAGAAACATTCTACTGCAACTCTTAATTGCATTTTGCAGCACTAAAAGCACCACAAAAAGCAAAGTTTGTATTCTGCTGATGAGCTGCCTGCATTCGTAGCACAGTTAACAGTGCTCTTGGTAATTCTTTGCATTGCTC
Source organism: Lophotriccus pileatus (assembly GCA_035583135.1). Lineage (NCBI taxonomy): Eukaryota > Metazoa > Chordata > Aves > Passeriformes > Tyrannidae > Lophotriccus > Lophotriccus pileatus. Next base: position 39,333,782 of record JAWWES010000133.1, on the reverse strand, counting down.
TCAATAAGCAATTGCAAACACCAAATGTTTTTTTTTAAAAAGACCTTACATATAATTAATTCCAGTCTTCCAAAATTGGTACAAACCCTAAAAACATAAGACACAGACACTAAAAATATTCACTAAAAATAAGACTGGAAAATACGCTTAATGTTATTAAAGAGCACTCAGAACTAACCAGAATCAAAACTGAAAGGACCTCCATTAGCTAATTCTATGAGCATTTTCTGTGCAGAATATGCCCAGTCATGAATATGAAAAAAACTATCCTGCAATTTTAATTGCTACTTCATCTCACCGCTTTTCAGAAAGGTAGAAGGTATTTTTCCAGTAGCAGCACGTGGTTCGGGGTCCACAGGCAGTTATGCTGCGAGTTTTGGACACTCCTTTATATTGGGATGCTGCTGCTGCTGCTGCTCTGTTGGATTGATATAACTGCTCAAACAGCACTTTATTCTCTTTTCAGACACTGAATTCTCAGGGTGTTCTCTTGCTTATATAGATATTTATACATACATATATGGAAAACTAAACATAGCTGTATATGATTCTCAAGCCCTATGTAAGTTTAAATTTTATATTGCTAAATATCTACTACAATGCTACGATAGGAAATTAATTATATTTTTAATATAATAAAATAATTAACCAATCTGATTCTTCTGCTGCACTTCAGTTTTCTGCTCATTTGTTTCAATGTTTATGGTAATCTTGTCTAAAATAAAATTTCAAAGTGAAACAGTGAATTCATAAACATACATGTTTTGTATCTTTTCAAGCTGAGGCATAGCTTGAAACTGAAAGCACAAAAAGCCACTTCTGATACGTAATTTAAAACAGTATGAAAAATATAGGTCATTTCATTGAATATTGCATCAGAGGGTCAGAATAAATATTTGTACAGCTCTCTGTTGTACAGATACCTGTTATAGTTCTCAAATGGCTATGGTTCAAAAAATTATATTTTATAAACCACAATACTACATTATTCAATGAAATAAATCTTGCTAATTTACACAAAAGATCAAATGTCTGCAAAACCAGTCCTTCAGTTCAGTGGTAAACCAGGGAAACACCTAAACTTAAGAATTTTGTATGTTAAAGATTCTTTGCAGCTTAAAAAATATATGCAATATTTTTTGTGTCTTGAAAATATAGACCCTCACTCCCCCCAAAAAACCCAAAACCACCCAAAGCCAAAGCAACCAACCAAAAATACCCTTAAATCATAATTCAACCAAGCAAAACCACAAAAAAATATTAAAACATCACACCACTCGGGGTCACACTGAGACCTCAGAACCTCCCTAAAGATACTCTTTTTTAATGGAAATGCCAACACTGTATATAGTCCTGCCAACAGATTTTTTTAAATATAATTTATCTTCTATGCTCCTCTTCCATTTCCAAATTGAGCCCTAGAGGCCCAAGATGAGTCTGTTGATCACATTTCTTGTCAACTAGCATTTTCAACTTGGTGTGGATTTTCAGACTGACAATATAATTTTGTGGCTCCTGTGTTTTCCTACTTCTGTTTTAATTTATCACTTGAAGTAAGTGCACTTGGTGGATACTTATCAAGTCTCAACTTCCCTGGAGGGCTACAAAATACAATTTCCATGTTTGCTGTTGATGGCCTAAATACAGTACACATGAAACAACAAGAATGTCCTTCTTAAGCTAGTGGATAAGATGTCCATAAAACAGTGGCTCTAGGGGCTGCATTAGAAGAATAACCAAACAAATTTTACATCGGTGGATTTAGATAATTTCTAAAAGATTTAGTGCAAGAAACCTGAGGTGTCTAATGACATAATTTACAGTAATATTCCATGCCTAAATTTCAGCAAAATATTTTGCTACATGCTATAGGTCCTTTACAATATTCCATAATTTATTCCTTTTAAAACCATGCATTTTGGGAGATTTTTTTTTAAATCTTTACAACTGGTTGAAAACAAACAAACAAACAAAAAACAAATAGTAAAAATATTGTTCCTGTAGGGTTTTGTTATGAAACATGTAACTATTGAAAATGGGAAACAGCATATTCCTCAGTGTGTGAAGAAGGTACTATTCAACCTAAATTTAGCTTCTGTCTTTTGCTGAAGATATTCACTCACTCATTTTGATGTTTCAGTTTGGATTAAGTTAAAAGAATATATAAAGAAATTTCAGCTTCAAATTTTGAAACGTAGCTAAATTCTTTCTTTCTTTAAGCCGAGATTGCCAATATCAAAATGTAACTATTTCTGTTTCTTTCTTGAAGTAACTTTAGTGTTTCAGCTTTAATTTTCAGTGATTCAAAACTTGTGGCCAGACATTAGATGACTGTACACAGAACAGGGACAGTGAAATATTCAGTAAAGATTACATAGGTTCCCTACATGCCTTCACCTCAAGGTTGAAAATCCAATAATCAATACAAAGTCTTCAGCTTTATATCTTATCTTAGATCTATCTTCAGCAATACTGTGACACAAAGTCATGTGTATAGAACTAGTTCAGTATTGACCCAGATGGAAGAATGACATTTGCTGAATCACGAAGATTAATTTTGTATCAGCAAATTTTTTTTGGAAACACCCTTTAGTAATACCATGTTAGATACTACAGTTGTGGACAACAATCATAAGACATTACTAATAGCATAGGCTAATTTAAAAAATACAAAGGCTTTGCCCTTCAGGACCTTTTTGTATTCTGTTCTTCACTGCCTTTGGCACAGGAGGACCAGTGAATACATAGCAACATCTTTGTCTGCATACAGATGAAGAAATGAAGACTTCAAAAGTGCTGGGACCAAAATATCTTCTAAAGAGTAGAAAAATAACCTGGATGTTCCCCACTGAGAGCAGATATACCATGTATAAAAATCCATTATTCCAATAGTTAGTAGAAATCCAGAATATTCTAAATATAATTTCTAAAGCGGAGAGGGGCTCTGCCAGTAGTATCAATTATTATATGTAATAATTTTAATTATTACATATAATAATATATAATAAATGTACATATAATATATGTAATGATATTAATACAATACCTATAATAGTAAATATTTAATAATATTAATTATTATATGTCAAAATTTTTCTTAGTTTCTCTCATTATTTTTTCAGCACATTTCAGTAAATTCATTTTCATATTGCTACATTCATTGAATATAACTTTTAACTACACTAATAATGAAACTACCACAGAAACACTGATACACTGTTCAATGCAATAATTTAGTGACTATGTCAAGACTTTAATTTTGAGTTACCTCTTTTGACTCAGGAATTACACACTTGTTCTGGAGATAGAATGATTTAATCACTCTTCTCAAACCCTGTTAATGCTGAGGATTTTAGGTGTTTCATTGTCTGATAGACTCTAAAATAGCAATGTCCATTTTATTTCAGAAATCTGATTTGCTTAAACTGTGAGGTAACAGACTCTCAGGCTCTCTTACAGCACAATCATGAATCTCTCTGTAAGCTTTCCTCACCATTTTTCACATCCTTTCTTATTTACTTGGAGTCATCAACATAAGCAATACCTCCATTTGTCATAATTTTTAATTCTTCTTCCTTGAATATCAATTCTACTCAAGAACTTGATATTCTCTGAGTTAAGAGGTGTGCTGGGAGATGAAATCTGCATATAAGAGCAGAATAGAAAATTAAGCCTAGTACACTCAAAACTTCAGCCCTCAAACCAAAATAACTGATCTTCTCAAAGTTTTCTTTTGAGAAAATTTGTGTGATAATTTTGACAATTTGGAGATTTCCATTACACTTTCAAATTTCTTTTTTATAGTTTAGTAAAATCTTGTTACACTTGTGGACAAATTGTGCTCTACCTATTCCTATTTCTGATTTTCTGATTCTGATTAAACATTGCCTCTTAACCTGCTTGAGATTGAAACCACTTCTAGTATTCTTTCTTTTGCTTCAGGTGATCACAACTTAGCATATGTCCTTAAAAGCTCTGGCAAAATCTCACCTTAAATATAATGAATAATAAACAACTACTTAAACATGTTACCCCATTAAAATGAAATTACGAGAAAAAGCTTTGAGATTTTTTCATATGTCATAGTTACATTTATAGTTGTCTTTTGGGGAATCTAGTTTTGTTGTATCAGGATTTGATATATGGAATAGAAACACTACTTAAAAATAAGCTTGGTGGAGTTATCAGTAATCTCAATTAGAAGGTAAATTGTTACTCTTTTACTATATTAAATAAGGGTATTTACTTCTTCCAGTCATAATAATTTCCTGTGTAATTCTTAATAAAAACTAAGGATTCTTTTTTTCACATCTTTAAAAAGACAATGCTTTCCTAAATTATTATTATATCTGTGCAGTAGCAGTAAGAGACTGTAAAAAACCACAATAAACCAGATTAAAATACGCCAAAATGTAAAGTAATAGGAGAAGTTGCATTGTGTACATCAAATTTCAAAACATACAATGAAAGGAATGACCTCCAAAGGATTTGAGGTCCATCCAAATAATTTTTTTACAAGCAGATTCTGTGCAGAAATTAAAACATGTCCTATTCCCCTCCTTTCTTCCTTTCACTCTGTGACAAAATGTCCATAGTAAAAGATCTATCCTCTGATTAGAAAAAAGCTGTGATACCTCTGCAGGTTCCCTATGGCACAGCCTTACCAAAGCCCATACATGATCCAACATCATTTGTCATCTCTGCAGTATACTTGCTATAATTCTCCTCCTCTGGCTTTTCTTTCAAACTAGATCACACAAAGAATCTTTGAACAAAATAAGAAAAACAAACTATTTTAACTGAGGAAAAATGGCACATAGGTATTAAGTGCTACATATAATTAATTGCTTTCCTCAGGTCATGTAAAATATTTATTCTGCATAAAAAACCTTTGATTCTTTTTTACTAAATTTTATTTCATCTAATTCTTCAACTGTCACTTTTTTTACCTCTTAAAACCACCAAAAATAATGTTTCTGCCAAGTATTTTCAAGATGGTTTTATATTAGATTTCTAGATGACTTTTTCTTTAGAGCATTTATTGATTTTACACAATTAAATTGGGTAAAAATTTTACTCTGACATTGCATGTAATACATCTATGTTTTGTTATAAAAGCCAACAACAATTTTACCACTCATATTGGAAAGTTATAGAAATAAAAAGATTTAAATCTTGCCCAGATAAGCCACCAGTCCTGAATTCTGAGCTTTTAAAAAGAATCGTTTTGATCTGTATCACTCATCTCTAACTCAAAGATTGCTTGCTCATTTTAAAACATAAGATATTCTATATAAGTCTTTTTCTCAAGCATAATGCCAAAAAATTATTGTGGACAACAGCAGAATATATTTAACTAGGCATCTTTTATGGCAAGCGAAGAAAATTGCAAAATTAAGAAGAAATTGAGGACATAATTACTATGGTTTATTTAGTAATAAATTTCAGTTCTAATACAAATAGTGGGGAAACACTGAAAACAATCTTATGAGCTCCCTTTTGGCACTTTTATCTGACTTATTTTATACAGTTCCTTTGGTTTACAGTGCTGTTGTATTGCGTTGTGCAAGTTTTTCCCCACTGCCTCACAACCAGTGTGTGTATGCATGCGTGTGTTTATACACGAATGACGTAAACAGAGTGCATAAACAAGCACGTTTTAACCACCTCTCTCTCTTTCTGTAATGCTCTTAAAATTCAGAAAACATGAATTACAAATGGTCATACAAGAGAGAGAAAATCTGACTTGATTCAGTTTATTTTTCTCCACTATCAGCACTTTGGTTTCATTCTGTTTACTTTTTTCCTATCCCTCTAAGCTGAGGTCTCATTGCATACTACAACCAGGTGAACACTGTTCTACCTTGTGTTGTTGGCAGTCTGTAATTGTTTGAGGAAGACAGTTACTTGCATTTCATAGCAATGAGGATTACATCAGAGGGCAGGACACATGCAACTTAATACCAGAAGTAGTCATGTGAAATATCAAGTGTGATATAACAATTTTGAATAAAATTCAGGCTCAAAACTTTCAGAAATGTAGGATTCATGAGTTTTCTGATATCAGTTATATTTAAATGTCTTAAAAGCAATAACATAATTTTGGAAGAAAAAATATTTCAATACAACAGGATAAAGATTGCTTACAATTGTACTTAGATTAACATGTCTATGTTGTGCAAGATCATAACACAGAAATTAATTTGGATATGCCTTGTAGAATTGGCCACAAGACTTTTCATAGTGATAGATATGTCCTAGAGAAAAAAAGATCAATGCACATATGTTTTTTTTTTCTTGAAAGATGTATTATTTTACACAGGCATTTCAGATATACACAGAACAACGACAAGCCATATTAATCTCACTACCAAAAATATAACTTCATTTCAATTTTATGTTACTAGTACAATTAACATACCTGTAACACAGTTATTTTCAAGGGAGAAGGTGAAATTAATAACTATAATCAGATTTCTATAGTTTTAAAAATATAACAATTTATACTCTAAGTTCCTTAAGTAACAAGTTATCACATCAAGTCTATCTCAATGTGTAAGTAAAGCAGTCTTCCAACTAGTAACTGAAAAAAATATAAATCTTTCTTTAAGAATGGTAATAAGTATGTTTTGCATCACATTCCTGCATCTTTGTTACAGGCCTGTTTTTACCTGTGTGGGAAATAAACATCTTTTCCTATAAATTGCATCTTCAGATAATTCTTCAACACATGCCTGACATATTCTATACAATTAAAAGAGGACTTGGAATTAAAAGGACCTGGACCTACAACTAAAAGTGAACCTGGAAATAGCAAGCCTAGTGCAGACCAAGCAGGATAAGCACAACCAAGTGTAAGCAAGAAATCAAAAAGAAACACTGTGTTATTGCTGACCCTCCTTCTAAATGGCAACTTTATAACATTAATTATCTTCAACAAAGTTATTTTACTTCAATTTCAATGTTACTTCACTTCAGCTGAAAAAAAAAACAAACCCAAAACAAACCAAAAGCAACCAAGAAATCTGTCTAATCATGTTGGAGGAAGTTAGTTCCTCTCTTTACTCACAAAATACAACCTTAGTGACTACTTTACACTTATAAAATCAACACAGTGGAGGTTGAAATTATTTGTACAAGTAATTCTGTTTTAGAATTACATATTCTATTTTAGAACCTCTTGTGAAACCAAAATAGATGGTCAGACACAAAAACCCAGCCACAGAAACCCATAACAGTAACATACATTAAAGAGGATTTTAATTTAGTCTAAAAGTAAGGAAAGCAATATCAATATTTAGTGATATAATCTATATAGTCACATCAGTCATTTCACCTAACGTTCCACAGTACAAGAGTAAATGATCCCCAGTGCTGTTAAAGAAAAGAATTCTAGGCTTACCTCACAGACAAGTAGCAGTAACTAAACTAAGCAGAAAAAGCACTAACTTTTTTCAAAGTCTTAAAATATGTTTCAGTTTAAAAAGAGCCTCCAAATGTTTAAAAGCAAAGAAACTTAAAACACTGAATTAGAATTTATGAAGGAGAAATAGGAACAGGACAGATACTGCTTCTGCCTGAGGTGCAAAGACCACATCAGATGCAAAGGACTAAGAAAGAAAACTGCTGGGTTTTGGATACCTTTAAAGAGAGAATTTTTACAAAGCAGAGGCTTTGCTCTGTTTCCCATAGGTTGTAGGTTTAGAAAAAAGTGGTAGAAGAAGGGAAGAATCATTGTTCCTTATGACAGGCAACAAGGACTTAATATGGCTTCTCATTACTCCATATCCCACTATGATATCCAAATTTCTTCTCTTCAACTACAATAGCAAATCAAACTGAGGAGTTTCTGGCAACTCCAATTCTATTCACTCAAAATATCTCCTTTAATCCAAGTTTTGACCCCTGTAGATTTTAAAAGAGCTATTTTGTCCCAACCTGATGCAGTCTGTAGACTGAAGCAAATACTTCAGAACAGAGAGAGTTTAATTTGAATTTACAGCTCCTTACTTCATAATAATACTACATGGTAAGACTGTGAAGATGTACATACAAAAATGAGCTATATATGAATCATACAGAAAGAGAGAGATCTTATGTATACCTGTGTATCAGTACAGGATTTAATAGTGCTTAATTAGTTCAGAAAACAGATCATACAGTTGCATCAACACCACATAGTTCATTGGTGGATTTAAAAATAGCGTTTGTAGAAGACAAAAAGACTTTGCATAGGTCATTCATTTTGCAATGAAAATTTCAACTACCACTCCTTACACTTGGACTTTTGCCTTGTTAAGTAAGCAATACAGTAATGACAGTTTGGTTACACCTTGTGTTATTATGGTCTATGTGGATTACTTCTTGTTTCATCATAAAACCAGATGGGAGAGAACAACAAAAGACCTGAGACTCATCACATGATGGGAGGATGATGTGAATTCTGAGGAAAAGCCCAAAGAATCCATTCAGGAAAAAATCCCACAACCAAACAATACACTAACAGAATGGAGTCCCCTGCCCCCCATCCCCAAGACCCAGTTCTTCTCATTCTGTCATTCTTTTACTGGTGGCTTTCAGCTACAATGAAAAGGGATGGTAGGTGAACATAGAAAAAGGACAATGGAGCCCACGTGAGTATTCCATCTTCCTGCAGTCTTTGCTACTTTATAAGGTGATGAATACAATTTTAACACTAGATACCCTCAGTCCCCTAATAGAGACAGAAACTTTAAAGGAAATAAAAGAGTGGAAAATATCCATAAACTTGTGACAAACTTCAGTCATTTCTCTGAAGGCCGTGCACTTCAACATATGCAAAAAGGGAAACATAGTATCCATTTTTAAGTGGGGAAGAAAGGACAATCCTGGGAACTACTGACCTGTCAGCCCCACCTCTGCTTGGGAAGATCACGGAACAGGTCCTCCTGGAAGCTGTGCTAAGACACATGGAGGACCGGGAGGTGATTCAAGAAGCACAGCTTCTGCAAGGGCAAGTCCTGACTGATCAATGTAGTGGCTTTGTATGATGAAGTACCTACATCAGTGGATAGATAAGGGAAGGAATTACAGATGTCACTTATCTGCATTTCTGTAAAGCCTTTGACATGGTCCCCCCCAACATCCTTCTGCCCAAATTGGAGACTGACGGATTCGATGGGCAGATTGCTAGGTGGATGAGGAAAGGCTGAGAGAATTGGAATTGTTCAGCCTGAAAAAGAGAAGGCTTCAGGGTGACCTAATTCCAGCCTTCCGGTTTCTGAAGGGAACTTACAGAAAAGATGGCAGAAGACTATTTACAAGGGCCTGTAGTGACAGGACAAGGGGGAAAGGTTTTAAATTGAAAGTGAGTAGGTTCAGATTAGATATTAGGAAAAAATTCTTTACTGTGAGGGTGATGAGGCACTGAAATAGGTTCCCCAGGAAAGTTGTGGATACCTCATCCCTGCAGGTGTTCAAGGCCAAGTTGGATGGGGCTTGAAGCAACCTGGTCTAGTTGAAGGTGTCCCTGCCCACAGTAGGGGAGTTGGAACCAGATGATCTTCAAGGTCCCCTTTGAACCTAAACCAGCACTAGAGCAGCTGTCTGGTTGTGATGTCAGACGAGACCTGTAAGGCTCCTAAAGCAGCAAGGTCTAGGGCTGGACTCCCTGCTCACCTTACCTGAGGCTCAAACCATAGGCAGGAGTATGGGGATGAGATGCTGAGGCAGCACAAACACCCACAATATAGCTTGAAGTGGGATGTTGATTGATAGCACAAGGCCAAAAAGGCCTTTTGAGAAGTCACCAAATACTAAGGAGGAAGGAAAGGTACTGAGATACAACAGAAGTAGAAAGATTCTTCTCAGTAGGTTAGGCAAACAGTAAGATAGGAGCTGAAGTGCTGGTGACATTTCATTTTGTATGCCAAACCCTCAGCAAACAGAGGAAGCAGATTAGAGAAAGTCCTCTGTGGATACTGAAAAGGAAATCTTCTTTGTTTAAGTTGTGAGGCATAAACATGTGCCTCTCTGTAAGAATGTATTTGCAAATTCCTCGAAGAACATGCAATATATACCTGTACATGTATTCACACAAACATACACATACATATATGAGATATAGAGTATATCTTGTTCTGTTAGTTTCTAGAAGTATTAATATATAAGAACCAAGCAAATCAAGAGACTACCCAAAACTTCACAGCACATTTTAAAATAATTTCTATAATCTCTAGCTGGAAAGAAAAAAAATTAAGATTATTCTATGAAGTGGCTTTATTATCATAAGAGAATGGCAACTTACTGACATGTTAGCTATGAGTAAATGTTCATTTGTCTTGCCTTGAAAATGTCTATAAACCATGACAGAATATTTTACTACTAAATTATAGGTAATATAAGAGGTGCCTTAGAAGTAAAATAAAAACTGCTAATAATTGTGTTATTGATTTACTGATTTATGCACTTAAATATCTATTCATAATTCAGACATTATCAAGTCTTTTAACATATATAGTAGCACCTGTGCCTTGTCAAAATTAACTAAGCAATCTTTCATCTTTCAATTTTTAAAGAATGCACATCTGTGCAGACTCACATGAAAACTAACTGTACAGGACACAAGAGGAACTGACACAAAAAGGATGGCACAACAAGACTTCTGCTGTGACTTTTATTCTCAGAAATAAATGAAGGTAATGTCAGATTAAGCCCCAGTCTTCACCTTTTAGGAATCTGATGAAATTTATGTTAAAAATCACTCCTAAACTTTTTTTATTTGTTACTATAAGCTTTATCAACACTGACAGGCTGACAACATAGCTGAAGAAACACAACATGGCAAAAGAACTGCAGGTACCTGAATCACTGTGCCATAAAATAGAAATTTTATGTTAGTTTCTAGAAGTATTAATATATAAGAACCAAGCAAAAGTAAGAACTCTGTTTTAATTATACTTCTTTTAATATATTTATAATGTTAAAACTGATTATTTAGTTCTCAGTGGAAAGGGGTGAAATTTGTGGGACATAATAGGAATATTACTAGAGCAAAAGTCTTATGAGGAGCAGCTGAGGGAGCTGAGGTTGTTTAGCCTGGAGAAAAGGAGGCTGGGAGGAGACCTTATTGCTCTCTACAACTACCTGAAAGAAGGTTGTAGTAAGGGGAGGGTGTCAGTCTCTTCTCCCAGGTGACAAGCATCAGAACATGAGGAAATCACCTCAAGTTGCACCAGGTGAGGTTTAGATTGTATATTAGGAAAAATTTCTTCACTGAAAGAGTGGTCAAGCCCTGCAACAGGCTGCCCAGGGAAGTGGTAGAGTAACCATCCCTGGAAGTGTTCAAAAAATATCTAGATGTGGTGCTTTGAGACATGGTTTAGTGGTGAAGATGTCAATTCTGGGTAAACTGCTGCATTTGATGATCATACAGGTTTTTTCCAAACTTAACAATCCCATGATTTTACGATTATTGTCTTGGACACAGTGATGAAGTGCAGAGTTTATAATGAGCATACACTAATTTTTGGAACGTAAAGATAAACGAATCTGTATGAACAGTTACAGGATTGTGTATGGTATACAGAGTAGATGGAGTGGTATTTTGACATAGGGTTGAGACTAGTAAGCTTTTTTTACCCTTATATGAATGCTATCGTTATCTGCAAAGGGCTGCATTGTGGCCAGGGCATGCAGAACTTTCCAGAAGGGCAGGCAGGGATAGCCAAACCAGCCACAGCCAGCTGCCTGCAGCCAGGGGAACTTCAGACTCAAGTCAGACTGAAGTATTCATTACCCAGTGGGTAACTGTGGGGGAATTTGGCAAAGGCTCCATGAGATGGTGGAAGAGGCCACCAAGTGATGAGGTTAATGGCCATGGACAAGGTAGGGGTATTGCTGAGAACTGAGACCTTAAATCTTCAGAGTTCCTAACAGCCTAACTTCAGGCTTCAAGGGCTTTATCCTAAGCTTTAGTAGATGACAAATCAATTCTTTTACTTAAAAATATAGGAGAAAAACCTGAGGTTTTAGACTACAGGGCTGTCCCTGTCATAATGCTGTAAGCAGTCAGGTAGCTGGGGTGCTCTGGCTGACCAGAGCGAGCGCTGTCGTGTAAGCTGACAGGAAACCAGACAGATTGCCACTTGAAGCTTCCCACCTTTCTGCAGAAATGCATAGGAACTGACATGCCTCCTTGAAGTATTTCATTTCTGATGAACGAGCACACGCATACCAAAAGATGGCTCTTCACTGAAAGCTGATTTCTTTAAAGTGTAAAATGTCATTTGGAAACAGTAAAGCATCTGCTGGGTAACAACATGCCTACGAAGCACATACGATAGTTAGATGTAATTGTGGACAATTAAAAACAAGAGAGAGAAAAAAATTGAGCTCATAAGTCAAGAGACAATCCACTTTCTGACTATTATTTTTCTATTAGAAAATCTTATTCTGTTATTACCCTCCCTTAACTCTTGTTTTGTGTCATAGAAACACTGAGGAGCTATTCCTATCAAGTCTTAAGTCAGTGTCCTTTTTTTTTTTTTCATGAAAGACAGAAAGGGAAAGAATGTAAGGACAAAAGTTGATTGACATTTAAACAGTACTTGCAATAGTGCATGACAAGAGATGGAGAGGAAAAAGGTGAGTAAAAGTCACGAATGGGAATTTTTTTAAGAAGTTCAGAAAATATAGTAGTACATAGGCCTTAATTGCTATTACATTTTTCAAAATTAAGAGTAAATGATATGAAGTAGGGAAAAAATATTACAGTGGATGAAAAATGCAATGATCATTCAGTCAAGGCCAACAAATTGCACCTCTGAAAATTTGCTTTTCTATATCACTCCAAATACATGGTGAAATCTGAGATCTAAACAAGACAGGGAACTGAAGATAAAATCTTACACTACAGATTTATCTTTCATACTCCTTTGTTCCTCTTAATCATTAACCGTGTAATATAAATTGCTTCTGAGGAGGGGCTAGGTCTTTTTTCAATATAGGGATTTTTTTGCACATTTCTGAGCAAACAATAATATGAGTGAGTGTAACTTTAGAATGGAAACGAATCATGATAGTTCACTGCTTTGTCTGTCTGAGTTTTCTGGGGGATGCCCTAGGAAGTGTTTGCAAGGCTAAAACCAGCTCTTGTGCTTGGAAGAACTTCATAAAACAGGTCCGTGACCTCTGCTGACATCTCTAAAAGAACACTTTATGAGGTTCTTATTAAGTACATGCAGCTTGTAAATGTTCTCCAGTTACAGCAGTGTATGGTTTTGCTGGGAGATAGCAGGGAAAAAGTCAGGAGAGTTCATACACGAGGCTGTATCTAGTTCATGTCCCTCTAAAATATGACACCCAGTAAATGGGTTTCAGACTGGTAAGGAAGAGTCTTATAACAGTTTCATGTCATATCTTTGTGTATGATGTCACAGTTAAAGAGCTTAAGGGATTTACAAAAGTAATATTTTTTAAAATATCAATTTTACATTTTTATGAGAATGAAATTTTAAAATATCAGTTGGAAAATGGATTTGTTTGCAGGTATACCAAAAAACAAAGTTAGGATTTATACATCTAATTCCCTTCTTCTCAAGTTGCTAGATGTATTTTACTGGGTAGGAGAAAATAATTTTAAAGCATTGTATAGCACAGCATTAAAGAGTTTCAAAAGTCCCCTTCATGGAGGACATGCATTTAACAAAAGTAGAAACTGATTTATTTTTTGTGGTGTTTTACTGATTCAGAGAAGGCTGAAAATCGAGACCTGTTAATTTTTTTCCTAATAACCATTACCAGGAGATGTGCTTCAGTGTTGACCACGTAACAACTGGAGGAAAAATTGTCCCTTTGAACACAATACACTGTACATTTCCCTATCAACCCACACTATTCAGTATCTGATGACGCAGTTCATGTATTCAGGTTTTATCCCCCTTAAAGCAAGGAAACATCAGAATAGTGTGCTTTTAGTTTATAAAAATAAAAGTTCTACTCACAAGTGGGATTTTGCCAACATGTTTGGATAAAACAAACCTGAAGAGCTTTTCACTTCAGCATTATCCTCACAAGGAATTTCACCCACTGTAAAATCAGTCATTTGACACAATATGGGTACCTGAACACCATCTGCTTGTAATATCTCTAAAGAAAACCTTAGAAACAGCAGTACTCCAACAGATCTTGAACTTTGAGTTTTATTTTTCTTGAGATGGCCGTGGATATATGGTTCTCACTTCATTTTGGGACCTGCTTAACTACACAGCTTTGAAGTCACAGCCAGGCTCTAGCCTAGTTGTCCTTTTAAACAAATTTCCTTGATAAAATTGTGTGCTTGTATTTTGGCTACTTGTTTCGTAGTGTTAGGACTGCAAAAATCACCACTAGGCTTTGAAACTTTGTGTTCACCACTTAGCTTTGGGGTTTGTTTTTAATGTTAATAATGGAATAAGGGGATGTACCTGTCTACACTAGGGCTTCAGACAGCAGCCAGACCAAGTATTGCTCACCACTCTCAGCTAGACATACATTTAAAAGGTGAAAAAAGAAGAAAAAAAAAGAAAAAGAAAAACACCACCAAGCCTGCCTCAGATACTGTTCTTAATTGTTTCCTGCGTGATGATTGAAGTCATGGCTAGTCTGTATTTCCTCTGCAGCCTTGAATTTTGAGAGGATAAAAATAGCCTAGAGAGGAGGAGACTGAGGGAAGACTTTATGGTGGTCTTAATATCATCATGAGGGGAAGTGGAGGGGCAGGTACCAACCCCTTCACTCTCAGGACCAGTGACAAGACTCGAAGAAACACCATGAAGCTGAGTCAGGAGAGGTTTAGGCTGGATATCAGGAAAAGGTTTTTCACCCAGAGGGTGGTTGAGCACTGGAGCAGGCTCCCCAGGGGAGTGATCACAGCACCAAGCCTGTCTGAGTTCAAGAAGCATTTGGACAACAATCTCAAGCACAATATATTTGACACAATGGATTTCTAGGCAACCTATTTTTCTAGAATTTACTGAGTTTAATTATGATGGGCAAGGAAAAATTTTAAATCTTAGCAATTTTAAATAAAATGTCTTCCTTTCTGAGATATACCAGATACCATTAGAAGCAAAAGTAAAAAAAAAAAAAAAAAAAAAAAAAAAAGAGGGATTTTCTGTTCCAAAAATATTCTTTTTAGTTTATTAGATTTTTTTTACAGACTGTAATATTTACACATTAATCATACAATACATTACATAGAAGACATCTCCTTTTATATATGTTGGTTTTTTCCATTTCAAAATCATTATGATAGCACACATATAAAGATACTGTTGCTATCCTTCATTTCTTTTCTTATAAAGGTTTAGTCAACATCCAAATTCACCCCATGTTGCATAAAGGCCTACAAATCCTTTATCATCAAAGAGAATACAAAAAAAAAGAAAAAAATCTATCCAGAATTTGGAAGCCTCATCAATAATTTATTCTTGAAACCGGACAAGAAACATAAGGTAGTTTTAAACGAAACTGAAAACATATTCTATAATCATTATTTCCCTGTGTTTTGGAAAAGGACATTATGGCATTCCTCTGACCAACAATATATTCTCGCTAACAAGGACAGTACAGCCTTAATGATCTGAAACTCGTTTATCTGGGAGAAATAAGATTCAGTCACACAAATGAATTGTTGATAAACTAGGGTCATTGAGCAAAAGATCCTGCAGAGTCTGTAAGATCCGCAGGATGGAAACTCTCTCCTGCAGAGTCTTTCTTCTGAGAAACAAGTAAATTCTGCAGGCTCAAATATTTCTGTACACAATATTTTAAACACGAGAAACCAGATGTACTGAAGCAGTCCTGACGGAGACACCAAAGTTTGAGATAACTGTATGTTTTGGTTATCACAATTATGCAGCTAGATGCTTATTATGTTTGGTTTGTTGATTTTTTTTTTTCTAATCATTACTACTAGTTAATTTATAGATTTGATTTTACATTTCTTTAAGGATTCCTCCTATTTTTTTCCCATTTGAAAAATTCTCAGTTGTACTAGACTAATAGGCAAAGATCTAGAGTAAACTTTATTTTGCAATGCTTTACCCCAAGAGGTAAAAGGAGGTAAGGATCAGTTACAGAGTCAGAATTTTTCTGTATTCCCTATTGACTTCTCTCTGTGTTCACTGTTTTTTTTACAAGGGCAGCAAAATAACAGTTCACCTGTGATAACAAGCACAATAGCAGCAACATCGGCAAATGAATGAAAATGCTCTAGCAACATAAACAGTATATTACATTAGGGTACAATAGAAAAAAACTGTTCTATCTTAATAAGAATTATTTTCCTATAATTTGAAATTATTTAGTTTTTAGTGGAAATTGGAGAATTTTCCTGCAGGGGATATCAAAAGGTAGAACCATCTACTATTCTAATACCCTATAATAACCAAGATAAGTGAGATTTAACAACTCTGCAGGACTTAAGTTTATATCCTGCTTGCAAATTATAAAGTAGAGTTGCAGGCAGCCCTCTCTTTTTCCCGTGGCTCCTATGAAAGAGTTGTGATATTTATTACATACTGAGCCACAACAGAATGCATTTCTGATATTGTTGATCATGCATTTTAAGAATTATGTGTGCTGAAAACATAAAGGACCTTTTTTTGTTAGATCTAAATCAGTACCTACACACTGGGAAGCAAGAAGAAATAATCAAGGATGTTTTTCACATGTAGATTAATTAAAAGTGTCTTTAGGTAGCAAATATTTAAATTAAAATGGAAACTGACTGGAAATTTTTGAGCTTTTCTAGGCAAAATCTTTGCTCTTCTAAGCTGACCCATTAGTTCATATCAATAGAAAAACATCTCCCAAAAAGACACTATTTCTAATATCCTTTTTTTTTTTTGAATGAATTACAAGATTTTAGTGTGCCTCAAAGGAAGCTAAGGTAATCCACTGTATTTTAGACCTGCCTGAGAATAAGTTCTCTGTCCAGCTATTCAGGTGCCATCTTAGCTGGTGCAGGGAGCAGGCACGGCTTTGTCCCTGCTCCTTCAGACTACTCATATTCCATTATACAGCTGTGGAATCTGTTAGTTTAGTATAGGTCATCCTCTTTATCTTTCTTACTGGACCAGTACCTCAGCTTCTTCACAGGCACTTGGCACACCCAGAGACAACAAATGGAAAAGGAAGAGTGATAACTGACCTGGCAGGCTGGTGCAGCACTCCGGCCAGGAAGGAAGCTGGTAGTCTCAGAAGGGAAGGGGAATTCAGACATAGTCTAGGCAGACATGTAAAATGATGGCAGGCTGAGAGTTGAACTGAGTAAGGCAGAAATTATGTGGAGGTCGAGCAGATTATACTGATTTGGAATCTGCAGATAGAAATAAATAACTGCTGGGCAAAGCATAGGAGGCTAAGGAGGAGGAGAGAGCTTTTGTACCAAAGCAAAATTGGCAGTTCCCAATGCATTTAGACAAGTCAGCAGCACTGATTGTCATACTGCAGACACATACATCCATACTCTAATGACATTTTTCAAAGCCAGATATTTTTTTGCTCATCTATCATTGATCTATCAAGGAGGAGCTTGATCTGGTGCATTTTATCTGAAAATGCATAACTGTGTATAACATATACTAGTACAAAAGTGGCATTAATTTTACAACAGTTCTGAACATTGACAAAGCTAAATATTGGGAGAAAATGATACCTCTACCATTCTGAAGTGTTCCATATGATTTTTTTTTTCTTTTAGTAAGGGGATAAAAAAACCCCACAGAATTAATTAATTCATTCTGAGTGAATTCTTAGAGAATGCAGGAACAGAGTGCAATGGTTTTGGTAATTGTTTCCTTTTATTTATTTCCAAATATCTGAAAGTGAAGAAAATAAACTACCCATTGTTTCCTTTTATTTATTTCCAAATATCTGAAAGTGAAGAAAATAAACTACCCACTTTTCAGGATATTCAAGCAAAAATACTTCAAAATGGAAAAAACCAGTATGACAGTAAAGTTTCACCTCTTCTAATAATGGCAGCAACACAAGAAGCTATAAAAAACTCTATCTTGAGACAGTACAGACCAGTGCTGTTCAGCAGCAGCTGACTCTTTGGGTTGAAATCAGTAGGAGTTATACTGTTTACTTTAATGGATCTATGATTTTACTCCTTTTTCATAGTAGTTGTTTTCTAAATTGCTAGTTGCATTCACTTATCAATTTTCTTTAAGTAGCACAGTATTTACAACAGCAGCATGTAGTAGCACGAATTGGGTTACCAACATTCTTTTGCTCAGGACTGCATTTGCAGTTAATACACCAGTGACACGTAATCATGCTGTGGTAGAGTAGAGCTAACAATTTCACCAACATGGTTTCCCTCTTTAAAGGAGTCCTCTAATGTCCTATAGACATATAGCTCTTCTGTTGGGCCACAATCACTGGTAGAAGAAATGATAAATTAAATAAATAAATGATAAATATAGTGAGAAGCAAGAGCACTTGGACAGAAAGTCATTAAAGAGTGCCCTAGAAAACACATTATTAGCAGAACTTGGCTTGTAAGGTTGGATTGGTTTTAAGCAGAAGGGAACATAGGCACTAAGCCATAAGAGGTTTAACCCCTGACTAAAACATATTTCTATTTGTAAAAATTGTTTACTTGAAGTCTGAGCAGTTGTCTTGAAGCAAGCAACTTATAATATTTCCCTTTTCCATCAAACCTGTTAATTATATTTTCAGTTTATGTCTTACAGTTTACTAGAAATGTCTCTGGATAAAGGGTTTCTTCTGTATTTAAAAAAAATGAATGTGTGTACTAAGATAATACACATGGTAAGCAATTCATAGAATCATTTAGGTTGGAAAAGATCTCTAAGATCACCAAATCCAACCATTAACTCAGCACTGCCAAGTCCACTACTAAACTATATCCCTAAGCAGCACATCTACGTCTTTTAAATACCTCTAGAGATGGTGCCTCCACTGCTTCCCTGGGCAGCCTGATCCAACGCTTGACAACCCTTTTGGTAAAGAAACTTTCCCTAATATCCAGTCTAAACTTCCTGGCACAACTTTAGGCGATGTCTTTCCCTTGTTACTTGAGAGAAGATACCACCTTCTTAGAACTTTCTTACAGGGAGTTGCAGACAGCAATAATGTTCCCCCTGAAACTCCATTTCTCCAAGCTAAACCCCAGCTCCCTCAGCGACTCTTCATCACATTTTTGCTTTAGACCCTCCACCAGTTTTGTTGTTGTTCTTTGGAAATGTTCCAGCACATCTGAATCACAGTTGTGATCAATTTACAGGTGCCTACATTTGTGCAGATTACTAAGTTTTGCTTTGAAGTGTAAATAGATTGATCAAAACTAAAAAAATTATTACAGTCTTAAGCAAAAGAGTGAAGCATAAAGAAGAATCCAATATACAAACCAGGAAATATACTTTGTAGAGCTTCAGATTATGTTATCTAGATGAACTACTAGCATCCCTGCAAAGTTTAGTGCTGTCAGAAACTTGCAGTGGTGCTGACAACGCTTTACAACATTAATTTGCTACTGCTCTCAAAAACTATTTGTTGTAAATGACCTTTACTGCTGAAGATGAAGAAAAAGAAAGGACAGGAGGTAAAAATGTGGAAACCAGAACTAAGATCTTAGTCAAATAAAGTTCAAATAAAACCTGCTGAGCATCAGACTTTCAACCCCGTGATAGGCAGTGATAGGCTTTGTAGAGATCAGTATATAACCGCATGAATCTATGTATGGGACTAGATGGGCCTGATAATTGTTCTAGCATTTGACCTGAAAATTTGTTAAAGCAGATGCTCAAGCAGATTTACGTGCAATGAAAGTTTTATGTGAGTGAAAGTTATATATCTCTACAGTCTTTCTATTTAAACTTAAATATATATGTTATTATAAGAGATATTGAAATTTCCCCTTTTACCTACAGGGTTTGTGCATGTAAACTGTCAACAAATATAAGAACACTGGCAGTCATTTCTAAACAAGCTTTCAGTCATCTGCAGTAAGACAATATAATAATATAAGTGCTTATTTTTCCAGCTCATACCTAGTAAGGTATATAAGGTCATTTTCAGTCACAATTCACTGGAGTTAAGTTTAAAGGATAATATTGAAGTCAAGCTGTCTTCACAATTAACTAGGCATTAAATGCAAATGTAGTCTGACATATATTGAGTTGAATATGCACAAATAAACCCTTGAAGGTAAATGAGAACAGGCTTAATAAAAATTAAAAGCAAAGTCTCTGTGAAGGTGTATACTCAGCAATGTGCATTATTACATCTCAGTTGCTACTGGAGGGCAAGACAAATTGCACCAAGCTTGTGTCACTGTGAAGACAATTCAGTTAGAAGTTATTTTTTTGAACTGATTGAATTTAAATAAAATTTAAGGAATTTTAGAAAATTACTTATCTCTGGGCATAGTTTACAGCAAGTTGTGGTATAGTAATTTATCTTTAGGAACATGTGGGAAAACAATTTCAGACAATAGTTGGATATTTTCTGTGAAAAAAAGAACGCTGTATAGAAAGTCATCCTTTGAGGTATTATATTTTTTTCAGATCCTCACCAAGAATAAGATGAAACAGGTTAACTGCTCCCTGTGGCTAAAGTAACTTAAACCTAAAGTCCACTATATATATGTGTTTAACTTTGTAAGAAATAAGTTTCCCACTGTATTTGTTTCTTCTATTACCATTACTGAGCAGAAATGTCAACAGAATCTAGAATCACTAAAAAAGGGAGAAACCCCAAGAAGACAGTTCTTTCTACACCTATCTAATTATCTACGTATTGTGCACATTAATGCAACTGTATTAAAAAAAGAAACTTAACTGAAATTGTTAAATTTTAAAAGGCAGGGAATTTTACTTTGATCATGTGGTCAGTTATCACTTTAGTTTTTCCTATTTGCTCTCACATTTTAGTGACTGGATAAAATGCTTTTATTAACAGAATCTCCCTCATCTGTTTAATCTACTTCCTTATTTCCCACCTCTCAGAAGAAAAGAAAGTATTTCCTGATCATTAAATTTCATCCATTTTCTCTTTATCCTCTGACATCTGGCTTAGAGGGCAATACAGAAAATGATGTAAGTTATTACAATGCATTAGCTATATATATGTATATATCTCTTAAGAGATCTGCAGTTTGTCCTAAGCACATTTAATTCAGTAAGAAAGATTTTTAAACTATAATAAAAACAAAGCTAACTGGAAAAAGGGTTTTTTGTTGTTCTTGTTTGGGTTTTTTTTGTTTGGTTTCTTTGGGGTTGTCTTGTTCCTTTGTTTGCTTGTTTTGTCTCTCGAAAAATTTTATTACAAACCCAGTAATCTTTCTTTGAAATGTTTTACTTTTCCTTTGATAGTTCTGAAAACAGACTTAGCTTGGCGAGTGAACTTCTGGGTCTAATTTAATTATGTTGTGAATTTGTGTGGAAGTTTGCTAGGGTATGAAATGAAACTGTTTTTAAAGCAGTCTCAACAGGGGAAGCATGAAAGGATGATGAACATCAGAAATGAGATTGCTGTGAGGTTTGCAAACTGACTGCAAGAAAACTTTTCTACATTATTTTCTTTCTACTGCAAAAATCTCATACATGCCTCTACTTAGCACATGAAAGAAGAAGAAGAAAAAAATGAACTTAGGCTGGAGGATTCAAAGCAAAACTATACTGTAGCTCCAACCACTTGTTTTGTACCTTAGTCTGAAACAGAGGCAGCTTGAAGACTAATGACTCCTGCAAGATTGAAACCTCTGGGTAGCTTTACTTTTTCCAGTGTTTCCACAGAGTAGATTCCACTCCACAGTACTTCTAAATAAGGGCTACGCTTGAACACACAACTATGCATTAAGCAAAGGGTGATAGAGTAACATCTCATGCGTTGGACATCTTGAAAAATCTGTTTCAGCTGAATCTTAATAGTTTCAGATGCAAATGCATCACTTGAAACAAAAAACAGTAAGCAAGTATGAATACTGCTAACCTGAGGAAGTTGGTGGTATTTTCTAGGTCGTATACGTAGTCACTGAATTTGTTTCATAGGTTAAAAATTTCGATACACCTTTTTATTTCCAAAGCATGAGAGCAGATAAGCTAAAAATAAGTATAAGAAAATGCCTTTCAGCTGTTAATTTGAATTCTACTGTACCCATAGTTCAGGACACCTTACCTCATCAAGGTAATAGTAACAATTTGATAATGACTGAGGGCTTGAATTTGTACTGCTGTAACAGTTTCATAGTGGGGGAATTTGATACCAAGTGAAATATTTGCTCTCACAGCCTCTCCTGGTGAGAAACATAAACGTAAAAACAGGAAAGAACCGTAGCCATTCACAGATCAATGGATCACTTCTACCACTACCTCTACTAAAATGTTTGTCATACATAAGCGTATGTTTCCAAAACAATTCTTAAATTTTCAAAATAGGAAAATCACCAGAGTGGTTAAACACAGGAAACATGCTGCTTTTGATTCCGAATTTTCACAGATAAGACTACTCTATCTCACTATTCAAGATAGCTGGCTTTAGACACTGCACTGAGGAATTAAAATGTCATATGGATGATATTGGTGACAATAACAGGAATAATCTCTCTACTCTGACCCAAATAGTGAATCAGGAAATTATTTACTGTTTCTGAAAAACACAATAGAACACTGCAAAATCATGCAAGAGTCACTTTAAGCTGAATTGAAAAAGGACTTCCAAATCTCAGTTTTCATACAAAGCAGAAATTTAATCTGCAGCTCTTATAGTTGTAAGAGCTTTGAAAATATAAAAGAGATTACAATTCATAACAATACATTGCTCTACCTGTAAATATCTAGGGATATTTAACTATAATGCTCCATATATTTCTGTGGTCCTGTAACTGACTTCTGGTTGACATCTAAATATCATAATGAATTGATCACTTTTAATAGTAGCACATTATTATGATTGGTGGATGTATCAGCATACAATAAGATAGGCTCAGAAGTTCAGTTTACTTAAGGATTTAAAGGGTAGTGGGAAAAATAAATAAGACTACAGTTTTGCCCCCAAACTCAGAAATTACATCTAGTAAATTCTAGTTTGGCACAAATACGTGACCTTTGAAGCACACAAATCAAGAAGCAAATCTACACTTCTTATGTACTTCTTGTACTATCTTTCACTTCTTCCAGTTTCTTCTACTCAGATTTTACATCAAGATTTCTTCTAAAATGCAATTATCATTATATGAAACCAGTACAACATAGGTTAAAAATTGGCAAAGGTATAAAATAAGTACAATTACGTATTTTAAAAATACAAAATTACAATTAAAAAGATTAAGGTGTCAGGTAAGAAAATCTATATTAGGATATATATATAAAAATATAGATTTGCTGTGATATATAACAATTTCTAGTTGATCACAGGTATGATTAAATAACATAGTCTGTATGTAGAAATATAGTGATAGGCCTTGCTAGAGCAAATAAAAAATAAAGCACTTTTCATCCAGAATCATAGATGAAATACAACAGAGCTTAATTTCATGTATCAGCACTTTTTCTAACAATATAAATGTTATTGAGATTACAAAATTGTCTTTTAATTTTTTTTCCCCAGAGAAGATTCTACTGGCAATTGTGAATGTTTTTTGTAAGAAATATAATTTGATTTGCTAGAGTGCAAAGTCAACTAAATTAATGTCTTGCATATAAGTCTAGCAGTTTTTGGGGGGAACATTATGTAGCCGTTTATTAAAAAACAATAAAGTCTGTTTTCATTTTTTTAGAAGAATTACTATTTAGAGAAATGTCAGAAAGGAAGATAAACATTTTTATATATGATAGACATGTGCTAACTTGTGAAAGATAATTTGAGTAGTCAGCAAATCCCTACTGGCACAACCGTGAGGAGACACTGGCCAGAAAAATCTGTCTGGTTTTCAGAATGTGTAACACTTCTCTTAGAGAAATAAAAGGGTCTCTCACTAAAATCTTAGCTGTCACATTACCATTAAATCAGTGCCTGCTAGCAAGCATGTTAAAAGGTTGTTAAAGGTTTTTATTGTAAATACTATTTTTCTGAGAGCTTAAACAACACTAGCAGGAAGGGGCTCTGGGCTAAAGTCTGTTGTATTGCATATCTCTTAGACAGAGTGTCTTCAGGCACCTATTTTTTAATTCCTTTACTGAGATAGGTCCTAATCTTGAAAAGCAAAGCTTAAATGAAAGCAATGGGACAGAATCCTTAAGAATGCTTAAGCACTGGGCACACAAGGTGCAACTTGCAATCTTATCCTCCTTGCTGGGATCTCAGTCAGAACTTGGTTGCTCAAAATCCCTTTAAATTGAATTGATTCAAGATAGCCACATTTTTAAGACATTTTATGTGGATTAATGGCTGATTTCATATATTTCCATTAGAAAACTCTTTATGAGTATTCTCGCATAGGCATTTCTCCATCTTTCTATTGTAAAATAACCAGATGTACCACTGATAGACTCATCTAACTGAATTATTCCCATTCTCCCCAGAATTCTCTGTTCTCTCCAGAACAGCCACCATACAGGTACTTGGAAACATAACCATCAGTATCAGTCATGAACGAAGTCACAAAAATTGAGAGAAAAATGCACCAATTGAACAAATGTTAACGGAGTGACATCCAAAAAGAAGATGTATAGAAACAAGAGTAGCAAATACTGAGTGTCTTTTGAAAATAAAATAAACAGCATTATTGCCTGAAAAAATACAGATTAACATGTCAGATTAAAAAGGAAAAGTCACGCATTATCTATGCCATCATACCAGAAATGTAGGAGTAAGCCTAAGCTGCACTTCCTTTGTGCCATTAAATAAGCATTAGTACCCTCAAAGTATGCATGAAATACAATAAATTACATTGTTCCTAAAGAATGGCATTTTTTTCAACAAGAAATTTAAATGCCATTAATTTTGTCATTAAAATTTTAAACTTTTTTGCCACCTCTGGAGACATTCAGAAACAGAATTCATCCTTCACAAGAAATGAGAAAGTAGTATTTGACAGAAATAGTTATATAGTGTACCATCTGTTTAGCAAAAACAGAATGAAAGATTTAAACACTGACCAACTGTATGTATTAGTAATCTCACATCTACAAGAATTTTGAGTCAACATATTCGTTTCATTTCAACCATAGCTGTTGGAGTTCAGTATCTCGGCAAACGGGGTCGTTAAGTCCCTAATAGTAACTGGAGGTAAATACTTTGGATCATTATTTATACAAAAAGAAAGAGATTTCTAATGGGGTGTTGTGGAATAATGATAAGGTAGGCAGGACTGTTCTTAACTAACCCTATAAGAAAGAACTAGTGGAAGACTTCCATAGAGCCTAAGATTAGATCTAAACAGAAAAGAGCTTCATGACAATGAAACCTTGTAGGTATACAATAATAGCAAAAGTAGGATTGAGAACATGTTTCTCTGGTTTACTTGAGAAAACGAAGCCTTCAGCATGTTAACTTAAACATTATGTATCTGAGCATAACTAGATCTGATTTTGATCTATTTAAAGTTTAATGCTGCAGTCTCCTCTATATAGAAGCAAGATGAAGCTGGGTGAATGACTTTTGCCTGAGAAAGGGAGAAAGATACTTTAACAGAAAAAATTGTAGTACAAAAAAGGGCAAAAATTTCATTAACATTTCATGAGTGGCAACTGCTGAGTTCAATAAGAAGCAATGCTTGTAGTGACTGTGCTGTTCTACTTTAATTAAAAACATTTTTTCTTTATTAATAAATCAACTAAAAAAAGAAATTTACAAAAGAAACTAGGCAAATTCAGTATGTGGTGTACAAAAGCATTTGTTTTATAATTTTATTTTTCTGAAGTAATCTAAGAACTTTCCTAAAATCTAGGGTTGTTCCAAATAGTTTATGATTTTCTCTGTCACAGGGGTATCTATTTAATAACTATTAAAATCTGCTTTATTTCATTTTTTCCACTACTCTATTCCAAAAATTTAGTTAATGTTAATGTGAAAACATAAATAAGAATACCTAGCATGCATGTAATCGGTAAAGTTCAATGGGAAAGGAAACAATAAAGAGGTGTAGAGATTAAGTAATATGTCCAAGGTCAAATATATCAGCAGAAGAAAAGTCAGAAATTCATGGATTAGCTGAATTATTATTAATTAGCATTACATTGACATATTTTGTAAAACTACAGGTAAAGATTGCTTGCTGTGTAATAATGTATCCTAATAACTCTCAGTGGGAACATGCACTCGAAGGAGAAAGGAAGTGATGAGAATGTGAATAGTAACAAATCATTAGAAAGACAGTATTCACTGAAGAGTTGTAAGATAATTCACAAATGAAACGGCTTATTGACTACTGAAGTCTAAGGATACTGAGATCTGGAAGATGTAAATTGCAGTGAAAATAAATTTGAATGAACAGTTAAATAGTAGATATAAAAAAAGACAGTCTGTCTTTTGACATACTTTAATATACTGAAGTCCATATTGGTCAAGTTAGTACAAACTATAATACAAAACTCAAGAGTGGACTTTTGCAAAGACCTTTTCTAGGGCCTGTGTTGTTCAATGTTCATAAATGATCTGGGAAAAGGGGATGAGAGTTGATGAGAACTGTTCCTGATCAGAGTTATTTGTATTAGCCAGGACAAGGACAGAATGTAAAATTTCTGAAATTCTGTGCTCACAAGCCTGAGTGACAGGGAAATACAATGGCAGAATAAATGCAAAAAAAATAAAGTGATGCAGAAGTGGGGTGAGGGAGGGTGGGAAATTTAAGTGAGCTTGGAGTTGACAGTCATGTGGAGAAATGAGCCCATATTTGCATAACTGTTCAATATCAGTGTTCATTAAGAAACTAAGAAGGAAAAGCTAAGGGAGTAATTTTGAAATAGTATAAACCTAAGAACTTCTCACACTTTGAAAGTCACATGTAGCATGCAAAATCCAAAACAGGGCAACAGTGTTGAACAACACCTTCTGTACAGAGAGCAGAGTAGGATACTTCTCTTGAAAGGATCTCCAAACAAGGATAAATATAAGGCTCACAAACCATTGGTGGAGTTCAGGGAAAGGACTGTTTACAGCTCAGTAAATCAAATGGAATGTAGATTCAAATTAAGATAGAAGAAATCATGTTCAGAACAAAAAAAAGTGTAGTTCTCGATACGCAAAACGCGGAGGGTAGTAGAATTGTGCAACTTGTTACAAAGGTATCTATTCTAAGATTTAAATAGCTTTATGGCAATAAATTAATGGAACAAAACCCAAAAAATCTTAATCTTTAGAAACTACATCAATCTGATGAAATTTCATCAGCTAGAAGTGCTGGAGACTGGGGAATCTTGTTTTTACTTTTCTCTGGATATATATTTATAATCAGTGCCCAGAGAGAGGATGCTGTCTAGACAATTCTTATCCTAATCTGATGTGGCCATTCTTGTTTTGCTATGTTTCCCCTAGTCGTTATTTTTATGCAGTTCCCTGAAGTGGGCATGTATGCCTTTGAGACACCTAATTGTGTTGATGTGGGGTACACAAAAAATACTCCATTCTCAATTTTGGATTACTGTTGTAAGAGTAGGAAGGAAGAACAATCATAAAATGTAAGTGCTACTGCACTTCACTTGAAATGCTAGTATCTTGTAAGTGAATCACCAGAAAAGTGTAAACATGGAATCTCTCTGAAAAGTTAACAAGTCTTCCAATGTGAATTACCCTTTACCATTCAAGAATATCTTTTGGCAACAACTGGAATACCAATGAGATTAGACATACTTCCTCTAAAGCTTTTCAAATGAAACAACATGGCTTTATCATAGCATTGAGTAGTAACACTTCACTTAATATGCACATTAATTATTGCTGAATTATAATGGAGTGCCTAAAAAGATGTATAATGTTCACACTAATACTAAATGAATTCATTATGATCAGTGTAATTACAATGAATACTAACAAAATTAATGGCAGCTAGACATGCTAGAAAAAGTGTTACCCACTTACTTAACATGTCCCAAACAGAATATATTTTGTTAATGCAGTTGTAAGAGTAGTGTGAATAGTTTGAATAGTAGTGTGAATCAGAGTGTTTAGCAGAGGTTTTTTAGCATCACTGAACATCAGATGATTTTCCTGTATGTTGGGTTTAAATATATATATATCTATATTATACAACATGAAAGCATTATCTGAATTAACTATAAATAAAGCTTCAAGTCAGTTTGATTCTTCTGTTTGTATATAGTTCCACTTTTATACATACAAGAATAAAATTCTAGATGCATAATTAGGAAAATAGGAAGTCAGGGAACAGACTATACATGCTGCTGTGCCCCAGTTTTTCACTCCAGTATTCATTCTGGTGCGCAGATCAGTCATGTTCCAGGCAAAGCCTGATGTCAGGTGGTATGTTTAGCATGCTTCTGCATTTATATTTCTTGACCTGTTGGCCTAAGCCTTACATAAACTATTCTTGCCGATGGCAAAAGAAATCTGGCTTGGGGATTGTATCTGTAGCCACATGCCAGATGTCTCATGGGCTCTCACAGAGCATTAATTGTGCACCAGTTTTCAAGGAAGAACACAGTTTTATTCATGAGATAAATTTTTAGCAGATTCAGAAAAATAAAATGTGAAGCCTAATTCAACAGGAGAAACAAAAAGAATTACTTACAATGTTCTTTTCAATCAATGAAACACAATTTTGCTGCCATCTGTGAAAGCAAACAAAGCAAAAGAAATAAAATTTCACACAAGTCACAGAATTATAGAAATTTTATGTACAAGTTAACAGAGTATAATTAGATGTTATATTACTAATAGGCAACTAAAATATGATTACACTTCATCCTCTACTTTGATTCAACACTCTGATTCAAAGACAACTTCATCAACTGGATTCCTTCTTTTGCATTCACACATCTAATACAGCATAAATCGTAAAAAACATTCATTGCTTTGTCCAAAAAGAAAAGTCAGTGGATTAGTAGGGCAAACAAGGATTGAAAATGCTTCCAAACCCTTGACAGAGCATCAAAACACAGCTTGATTCTTTGTTCACACAATAGAAGATACAAAGAAAAAAGTATCATCCTTTAACTTTTCTTGTATTGTATTTCAGAGGAAGATGAACTGTAGCCTTCCGGCAATCGCTAATGCAGTGTTTGTATTCTGTGTTGAGATTATCCACTTGGGTGCTGCACTGAAGCTGCCTGGGCTATTTTGACACTGCATCCAGATGCTCCAATTTTGCTTCAGTGACTCAGAGCAGAGCCAAAATGCCTTAAAGCAATGTTCAAAGGGTTAGGTCTTGATGAACAATTAAAGTACTCAGAAGTGTTTCTGAACATCTCTGACTGAAGTGACTTAAGTGGCCTTAATGTGACATCCAGGCAGGGAATATGTAATAGAAAGATTCAATTCTACGCTTCAGATGAATGTGGATTTTGCCCAGTTTTTATAAGAAAAATAAAAACAAACTGCAAGGACAAAAGAAAAATACTCTATGATTTTAACTGCAATATACCACAGACTGAACAGTTGTCTGCTTTATATAAACCACTTTAAAAGGTCTAGTTAGAAATATTTTATTAAAGTTGCACCTTGTTTGAGACCTAAATAATTTACTGGTTGAGCAAGAGCGTTTTTTCCACTTTTTTTTTTCTTTCTTTTTTTCTTTTTTTTTTTTTTTTTAATATTTAAATGAATGGACATTCTGTAGAATCTAAGCGTAGTTTCACACAAAGTAAATATCTATGTACTTCCCATTTTATGTAGTCCATAAAAGAAAACTTATCTAACTCAAGCACTAAGTGTTATTATTTCTACTGTTAAATATTTATGGGATTGGAAAATCATTTTGGAAAGTGTCCTTCATTTAACTGGAGATTAACTTCATCTACTAAATACTACAAAGATAGAGAAATATATAAGGCTCCATCACAGGCTCAACTCAACCAGGCAGGCCCTGCAGCAAAAAAGTAGAGGCACCTGATCATCTAATGCTTAGATTAATAATACATTTTTAAAAACTTTCTTGCTGATTTCTTACTTATTAAGAACAAAGAATTTTCATTTTATATGTGCTGAACATAAATTTATTGTGAAGAAAGCATGCTTTAAGCTATTTCATTTACGATTTCATACTTTTCATTCTTAAGATTTTGCTTGGTATTGAGAGAAATAAGCCAAGAAAGGTTCCCATGTTTGCAAGAGTTTCAGTTTGGGATTTTTTTAGGTTAGGATTTTTTTAAAGTTCTGGAGCATCAATTTTAGTCTTCTGATACATGACGAAGTAAGAAAACAATTTCAGGTGGCAAGTGTCACTGAAGTAGGTTTCACCTGAACGTGTGCAGGATTTAAGCTGGAGGAGACAGATTTGATACAGAATACATACTGTGTACCAGGTGAGAGTTAACTGTGGAAAATCTTGAGAGAGACATGCTGAGATAACAGAGGGATGTCCTCAAACATTTTTTGTAAAAAAAAAAAAAAAAAAAAAATCACTGCAAAATTCACTTTATGATTCTTCTAGCCCCTTCTATTCCTCTGTTTCTGTTAACTTTGCATCTCATTAGTGCTGCCATTTAGCTCACATACTGTGCTGACTGGGCAGGACAGAAACCCTGCTGACTTCATGGTCGGGTTACAGGTTTCATCAAACCCTGCATGCAGTGCAGACATAGTCTATGTACTAAAACTTCGTACTTGCATTTGCTTTGTATGAGTGGATAATCACTTTAAAGATTTACACCTTGGATGCTTGTTTGTATACCACTGAATTTATTTCTTCTCATTTTGTTAAATCCATAAAGTATGAGAAGATTCTTAGATACAAAACAGAACGTGTATAAGATTTACTATTAAAATAATGTATTACAGTTTTTTAATATGCTGTTTAAATCTAAGAATGTGGGAGTGGGAAAAAAGAAATAAAGACCAATTATTTGCATTTTATGACTGTTTTCACCTCTGTAGTTCAGAAACCATTTTTGGTCTTAAAAATAAAACATTGCCTGAAATATCGTAATTTCTCAGAATGAAAACTAGTTTTAGTTTTATGGACTAAGAAGGTCCAGCACTATCAAGAAAGACAGATGATTGGTTAAAAATAGAATTCAGCATGTTTTGTTAGCAATAGCTTTTGCTTGAACAATGAACTATAAGAATCCAATGCATTAATCTTTTTGCAAAAGGGTCAACAAACAAAAAAATACCAATTAGTAAATACACCTGACTCTTCCAGAAACAATGTTGCTTTTCTTGGACATTCTGATTAGAAGTCTTCTAGAAAAATACAATTTTGGGAGAATTGACACACACGAACAACTCTGGCTTCAAGTATGTTTTCTATCAGCATTTAATAAAAAAGCACCAGCAACAATCAAATCTGTTAGATATTTTGAAACAGTCTTCTGATTTAAAGTGAGAACATTAGGGCTACCTAAATACCTGCTATGGTATAACTGCCTTTCACAGCAGACCTAGATTTCTAGGGCACTTAATGTGCATAGACTATTCCCTTCCCCCATGAAATGCACAGTGGATCTCTTTGAATATGTGCAATCAGAAAAAGAAAGAATTTCTTCATTTTCCTGAGTAAACTTCAGAAAGGGACAGCTGAAGAAAACTAGTCATGAAAGTTTAGGAAGC
The DNA here is from genome assembly GCA_035583135.1 of Lophotriccus pileatus. Taxonomy (NCBI): domain Eukaryota; kingdom Metazoa; phylum Chordata; class Aves; order Passeriformes; family Tyrannidae; genus Lophotriccus; species Lophotriccus pileatus. The sequence goes on along the minus strand of JAWWES010000133.1, from coordinate 39,302,120 downwards.
TTGACTGGATTATCTGGATTGTGTCTTGATCTTTCTATTGTATATCTCTTGGAAAAGGAAGTGCATGTTATGTTCTTGACCACTTATTTACTGATACAAAGTAAAAGATAGCTTGGAAAACCAAAATTAAAACAGAGCTCTTTTTCTAGTTGGGGAATGGCACATTATATCATTCTTCTCCTTTACTACAACTCTACAGGAAGGGAAAATCATCCACTAAATTAAGACTGTACTTTATTTTGGCTTTTCCTTAAATTCTTTGGCAATGTAAGAGATAGAGAAAAATTATTTCGACTTCATAAATAGGCAGTGCTGGTTTTGTATTGATCTTTGCATTTGAATTGAAATAAGCATTCATGTAGCTAGGAAGTTCTACTACACTTTCTTAACATAAACACACTAGATCAGTTCAGTACAGGTTCTTGAATTAAGAAGTGTTAGGAAACACAGAATTATATGCAGCAGGGGTTGATGTATTAATGGTTTTTCAGTTATATGCTTTAACAAAAGGGGCATTGAAAAAAGTCAGTCATCTCCCTCCTCTACCCCCTCCCCCCAATTTAATTAAAATCATGCATTTATTGAATAAATAAAACCATATTTTGATTTCATTTGGAACTGAAAGAAATATTCAATAAATATTTAGGAACAAAAAACACAGAGAAGAATTATCCTTCAACGTTTCCAAAAGTAGCATTTTTATGCAATCATTAATCTGTATACCTGACAGAGACACAGGCAACTTTGCAGAAGTTATTTAAACACAAAACTAAAGAACTGGAAATGAAAGATTAGGTTTACACACTCTTTGTAAATCATTCATGGAAGTAAAGAGAATCCCCCCTCTCTTCACTTATTCAATAGCTCTGCGGTTAGGGCCTCATCTGATATACAATGTGGGACAATGAGGTTCAAGACCTTGTCTGCACATTCTTGAACCCACATTTTCACTTTCCCAAAAGAGATCTTAAACCAGTGAGAAATCTATAATTGGCTTCTCTCAATCCCCATGGAAAAACCTGTTCTGCATGGATTATTTAAATACTGAGTCAAAGAGAGAGAATGACTCTTTGGTCTGGTGGTTAAAGAATTCACTTGGGAGGCACACAGCTAGGTCAAAGTAGCAGTTCAAATAGCTCAGGTGAGAGCATACCACTTCAGAATATCCACTGGCTTGGTGCTTCCCCTGGAAGGTAGAAAATAAAGGTTTATATCTCAGTCAGGGGGAAGGAGTTGAAACCTATTCTCCTATACATAGGAATTACTGCATTAAAAAACATATGGATCTTCAGCTTTGTGGGGGTAGAGGTGCGTGGGTGGAGAGGGGAAGACAAAGAAGAGAAACGGTTGCTATTTCTTTGCCGCTAGTTTTGTGAATCTATTCCTTGTTCAAAATGATAAAAATAAAGCCATTACAAATTCAATTTGAATTTTAACAATGCTTACATTGACTGCTTTTTTAATTTTTAGCCATCAGTTTATTCGCTAGAAACATGTTCAGATATTTAACGCAAAACCACATTTCCCTTCATGCAGGCTAAGATTAGACTCACAATTTAAGAATGGATTAAAATTATTTGCATGTACGAAGCTGCCCTATATATAGTGTATATATACACAACAATCCTTGTCGAGCTAGGATTGACTGCCATTTAAGAACTATTTTATGAATTAAACTGTTAGATTCTTGGAAGTGAGAGGGAAATATTACAATAGAAGTTCTTTTAAGTTAACATTTCAAATTGTAGAGGGTACAGTTACACTTTTTAGCAGGAAAGGACATAACATAACACAAATAATTCAGTATAGTTCTTCTGGAATTATTAGCTTTCAATTTCTTGTATCATTGTTGTGAGACTCCTATTGTATAATGTTTGTGCAGTATTTTATATTTCATTTATCATATAGTACCTCCAAACACATTTAAGTCTGTTTTATGAGAAAACAAAACATTATACAGAATTATAAAAAAGTAAACCTGAATTCCTGATTACTTGTCATGAGCACAGACCGGAGAATTAATTTCCTTTCCTAAACATTAGATAGAGAATTTTGTTGTTGTTGTTTAAATTTGAATAAAGCATAATTAACTTACAGTACTTATGCTTATTTTTGTTTCATTGTCAGTATATCTCTCCTAAAACCTTCATGTTTTTCTGACAGCATTCAGAAGCTCCAGGGATATCAATGACAAGTTAACTGGATTTAAATCTTCCAACAGAAAGTAGGTTTCAAGAGCAAAAGGCTGGTGAAATGCTAAGCTAGAAATAAAGCACAGCTTTGGATAAAGAAACATTTTCAGCTTAATAAAACTACTTCAACAATTTAATTTGCTCAATGTATAAATACTACATATACAGAAGTATTCATTCTTAGGCCACTGCTATACAGTATTATTGCCTGCTGCTCTGCATCTCTACAAAACACACAAAGTCACTATTTAATTCTTACCAACAGTGTAAGAACATGCTGCCGCTTCAGACAGGACTTTTTTCACAATAAGGCTACATGCAAAAATAATATAATCTTTTCAAATTTGCCTGCTAATAACAAGCGTAAATTATATTTTCTTCAAACTAGCTTTTTGCCAATGAACATGCTCATTTGCATAAATTTTGCTTCTCATGGGAAGCCTAACTTTTTATGATTCCCATGTTAAATTCTCCCCCTCAGCATTCCCCAGAAAGGGAAGCATCTTTTCCAGCTAAAGAAGTTAATGCATTTTTCAATTAAAATTTCTTGGGGGAGGAGGAAGAAATTTTTAGTGCTGGAAGTTCCTATTTTCAACCAACTCAAATAAAAATAAAATCATCTTAAATATAAATTTGCATTATGAGAATATTTTAGATCTCTAATGGAAAATGAAGAATTCTTGATAAATGGTCTACGCTAATAAAATTTATGTTGTTTTCATCTCAGATATTTTCATGGGATAACTATTCAATTCAAACCAGTGGGTATTCATCATAACCAGTGGGGAAGTTCATCCTCTTATGACTGACAGATAAAGAAGGTATCAGTATCAGTAACAGTGGAAACTGTTATTTGGATTTTACTGGCTATTGTAACAGGTCACTGATAAACATAGAGTAGTCTACAGGTGCTTTTACATAAATAATAAGATCACAAATGTATAATTTTGCTTTTCAACTATATAACAAATATTTAACAGAAGAAAAATATTGCCAAATGGGCTTCAAATATGTTTTTATATATTATGGATTAAATTGTATGGGGAAAAAAAAATACATAAAACCCCAAAAAACCCAAACAAAAAAAGTATCTCATTATGTTATTCAGAAATGCTCATAAAATTTAAACACCTCAATTCATTCAATAGATAAGCAAACCAGAAAAAGATTCAGGCTTTGCTAATTACTTTTGTAAAAAAAAAAATAAAATCAGTTCAGAACTGTATTAGTTAAATTTATAGAAGTAATTTTCCAAAAGCACTGTATGATTTTCCTACCTGCTCACTACTGAGTGATAATTCACCTTAACTTACTTTATTTGCAGCATCACCAAGAAGAAATTATTAATGGCAAACTCAATACAAAGCAATGAAGCTTCCATCATAGAAAAGAAGTTTATCACTGAATCCTCTATGATCAGGACTGGGCACAAGATTTTATCAGAAATAAAAAAAAACACACACCAACAAAAATCACTGCAACAACACTTACACAGACTATTTTTAGCAGATATTGTGTTGCTTTTGTTGTTTTTAAACTTTGAAATAGAAAAGGAGAAAGTAAAAATTTATGGTTCAGTATAACAATATGCAGACTTCTTTTGTTTAGAAATTACTTTAGAAATCATAGCGCAATCCTTCATGACTAAAAAAATAATTAGATAAGAAACCAATTAAGAAGTCAAAGCTAATATAATAAGTAGTTTTGTGGTACATTACACCATACTTTTATACAAAATTTTTTACTAATTTACACATACAAAAGAATTACTAAATTGTTCCTAGGTTATTGGTCTCTTAATCTTGCATATTAATTCAGGTAATGTACCATAACAATTAGCTTCTATTCAATTATTCTTATTTATGTAATATAACCTCAAATTTTGTTACTGTTGTTGCTGAGAAAGAGGAAGAAGCCACTGTATTTCTATTTTCATCTCATTTCCAGTCCTCATGAGGCTCTTTTTTCTTAACAAAGTGAGAATCTTTCACAATCATTAATGCCAGTTTTTATTTCTTTAATTAGGTGTTTCTATCAGGACCTTTTCAGTGAACTCTTCACAATTTAATAAACTTCCGCTTCACTACTCTAGCTGATTGTTTCGGAGTTTGTGCTGAACACATTCCTGATCTGCAAAAAAGCTGCTTTCAAGGTCTTTCATACCCTGCCATAATCCCCTAATAATTACAAAGGCTCTGTTTGCAACAATAAGCAAGTCTGAGAGGAGTTCTATAACCCTGCATCACACATCAAATTTTACTTGGACATTTCAGTTAAATGTGCTTCCCTTGAGCCCCAAACTTGCACAGAAAATCTGTGAGATGACAAAACACAAGAACTGAAAGGTTATGATGAAGGTAACTATGTCTACACAAAACACTGAGAAAAATGAAATACAAAACACAGCTTGGATAAAGGCTTTAGTTGGGGAGCAGTTAAGTCCTCATTAGAGAAGCAAAGTTGACAGAGCTTAAAAGCACTTATTTTATAGCTGATAACCATTAATCATCTTCACAGATCTTTTTCTCCCCTAGGATTTTAACAGTGCTTTTTGAATGTTCCTCTGTATTTACTCATACTTTCAAAAAAATTATTATTATTATTTTATTTTTTAGGGAAAAATGTCTCTTTATGTGAAAGAAAAGACCTTGCCGGATTTTTGACTTAGTTACAACCATGGCTTTCAGATATATGACCCATGAGCTATAAGGAGGCACCTTTCCAATTACTGTATATATATAAAGGAGAAAGGTGCAATACATATCTTCACAAATACAGAATCCTCTTTGTTCTCTTCTCTTTTTCCTTCTTTCAGTCTTCTCTATCTATTGCTTGTTGACCAAGAACATATTTGTGGGGGGCTTTTTTACATCAAGTTCCACCTCTAACTCAAACCAAAAATTATAAGGGTCCAGAATAAAGTAAACCACTTCAATATACCTGACCTTACACTGGTTTAAAAAGCTTTAGAAAAATCCCAAACTGCTTTATGCAGTTTGCTGCCAATACAACTGGCCTAAACTATGTCAAATCATGTTGTGGCATGACAATACTCTAGAATAAAAATGGTCTGATAATGATCCCTACCTTTGAAAGGATATGTTAAGATCAATTTTGATTAAAAGGTTGTGATATTAATTTTCAATATATAAGATGACTTCTGTTAACTGTTACCTTAAGTTTTCCAGTTTAATATATGCTGTGTTTTTCACTCAGTAGGGGAATCCTTCCTAAAAAGGAACTGTGGAAGCCAATATCTATTAGGAAAAATGAGACTAGGGAACTGTGCAAATGATTTTCCACAATACTTCATCAGTGAGTGACATCTGAAAGAAAATCAAATGAACATTTTTTATCTCATTTCTTTTGTTGACATGTTAAACTTTAACATAGATACCAAACATAGAAACAAGGAGAAGAAAAGACATATCAGTAACGTGTTCATCAGCTTTTGCTTAATAACAAAGTTCTCTGAACAATCATCAGCTGTATGGAAATTTCACCTTTACATTTGAGCTTTCCCTGAAGGCTATTTAACCCCTATTTCCCAGGAACTCTCTTATCTATATTACTGTAGGCAGTTGGCTGATACGTATATTTCTGTCTCTCCTGATGAAACTTTTTACTCCTTTCAATAACTATTCATATACTCAATGAGCCAGAGACACTAAAAATTATTCTCTTCCCTGTTTGTTGAAGCAATTTACAAGGGAAACCCAAGTTCTAATTACTATGCTAATGAATATTTATATATTGCATAGAAAGTGGAAATACACTAACAAAGGAAATGTCTGAAGGTGTTACAATTAAGGTACTTGCAGGAAAGAAGAGGGGATGCAGGTTCGAGTGAGATTTGCCTTCCCCTTCAACACATGAGTTGATTATTTTAATAGCTTTTCCATTGAATGAAATAGCGCTGACTCACTTCTGTGATTCAGTTCATAAATGAATTCTGGATTTAACCATTTGTTATTTTCATTAGCGGACTGGGCAATCACCAACCGTATGAAGTTCAACAAGGGAAGTGCCAGATTCTGTACCTACAATGGGGCAAGCCCAGATGTTCATACAGATTGGGGAACGAGATGCTGGAAAGCAGTGCCACAGAAAGGGACCTGGGAGTCCTGGTCACAGCAAGTTGAATATGAGTCAGCAGTGCCCTGGCAGCCAGGAGGGCCAACCGTGTCCTGGGGGGCATCAGGCAAAGCAT
>JAWWES010000133.1:39247039-39295618 GCA_035583135.1 Lophotriccus pileatus | reverse complement strand
TGGGGGGCATCAGGCAAAGCATCACCAGCCAGTCGAGGGAGGGGATTGTCCTGCTCTGCTCTGCACTGGTGAGGCCTCACCTTGAATATTGTGTGCAGTTTTAGGCACCACAATATGAGAAAGATATTAAGCTGTTAGAGAGTGCCCAAAGGAGGGCAGTGAAGGGCCTTGAGGGGAAGCCGTATGAAGGGCGCTTGGTCTGTTCAGCCTGGAGAAGAGGAGACTGAGGGGTGACGACATTGCAGTCTACAGCTTCCTCATGAGGGAAAGAGGAGGAGCAGGCACTGATCGCTTCTCTGTGGTGACCAGTGACAGGACCCAAGGGAATGGCCAGAAGTTGTGTCAGGGGAGGTTTAGGTTGGATATTAGAAAAAGGCTCTTCACCCAGAAGGTGGTTGGGCACTGGAACTTCCTCAGGGAAGTGGTCACAGCATTAAGCCTGACAGAGTTCAAGAACTGTTTGGACAATACTCCCAGGCACATGGTGTGACTCTTGGGGATGTTCCTGTGTAGGGCCAGGAGCTGGACTCAATGAATCTTGTGGGTCCCTTCCAACTCAGCATATTCTGTGATTCTGTAAATTTATTGTAATCAGATATTTATGGTCAATACACTCAACTAGATGCACCTCTCAAACTGCTGCAAGTGTAAATAATACAGTTTAAAAGAATTTCACTGTGTTTCTGGAAAGAACAGGTAAAGGTAAAACAGGTAAAGGTAAAAACAGGTAGGTAAAAGGTATAAAAAAAACGCACATTTTAATTTGATAACCTTATATTTGCAGATGCAACCTTCAGGTTCCATCTCCACTCATAGTCACCATAAATTTATTTTAAAAAAAGAAAGATATCAACAGCCACACATGATGCTTTGGTATCAACCTCCTGCTCTCCAGCAGCCCGGAAACCAGTGCTAAAGTGCAATGGCATAAGGCACTTTGTAAAGCACTACTTAATAAATAAAAAAAAACACAACATGGGGATATATGGCTGTTTCATTATGGTAGCCTCACCAGAATCCATTATAATAGTTTAGCAGGAATAGGACATGATCCATCAGGGATGACAATAATTAGGCTTGTATCAGAAAAAAGCAACTTCCCCTTCCTCATAAAGCATGAATGGAAAATGATAAGAGTTAGGGAGTACTCCAAATATATAGAAATAAGGAATGAATATGACTTCCACATGAATAATTAAATGACTGACCATGGGCTGTACACATCTAATAGTGAAGGTGCATGCCTTTGCTTCCATCAATAAAGCAAATATTAGGGACCTTTTTTTTAGCCTTCTTATAATCCCTCTGCTAATAAAGTACCATTTAAAGCCTTGATAAAATTCCTAATGCTCCATGTATCCTAGTCATTGACTGTCTTAGGAATGGGTACTTCAAAGACCCAAGAGGACAACAGTAGGCCTTTGGAATTGCTGCTGTGGAGGTAGAAATGATTGAAAGAAAGACAACTGAACACTTTGTCTGGTCTGCCAGAAAACCCTTCTGTTGTAGGACTCTTGAAGGTGGAAGAACACCAAGTACCAATTGCCACCGTGACAGTGCAGCATGGGCAGTACCGAACAAGATTCCGTGATCCCCATCCATGATCCGCTAGCTGGAGAGACAAGGAGTGGTCAGCAAGGCTCGCTCACTCTTCAACAGTCCCATTTGTCCCATGTATAATGGAGATTGACAGTGGAGTATCATGACTTGAATGAAATTATCACATCTCTGTGTGCTGCTGTGCCAGACATGTTGGAGCATCAGTATGAACTGGAGTCCAAGGCTCAACTAAAAAAAAATATTGGCATAATTCCTTGGAATGGTATTTTGTGCACATGCTTTAAATTCTTTATGCATTTAAACAGATATGACTCTCTGAGAATATGTTAACTAAAGGGAAGAAAAGGGCAATTATGGGACAAAAAGGTAAGAAAAAATAGCATGTATAGCATTGCAGCAGCTCTTAATCTGCACTATGAAGATAAAATTCTCTCTCACAGACTTGCATAGATTTCAGACTGGATATGAAACAAGATAGAATCACTAGATATTCCTTGGACACCCACTTTATATTTCACATAACTAAATCCTCTACCCATTAAAATTATATTGAAGCTTTCAGTATTATCAGGATTTCAGACAAGAACTGAAATTATTCAATCTATTTAAAAGACTTGATTAATGAATTATATACTTTTCTATAATACATATAGTAAGCTTTGTATCTTAGTGAAATGTCAGAAAATGTAGGTGATGCAACATGGGTATGGGAAATTTACTGTAGATTAATTTATACTTATACTAGATTATGGAAGTTTGTTTTGTTTTGTTTTGTTTTCCTGTTCTTCTAAACTGGTAACACGGCTGTATGCTCCCTACAGTTATTTTTATGTTTTCCCAGAAAAGTATTAACTGTCTGCCACCCTAAAAAGGTAAAATTGATGACAATCTGGTCATTTTTACTTGTTACTGTCTTATTAAAATTCAGAAACTTATCTTTCACAAAAGATTAATGAATTTTAGCCTTTCCACTCAAATGCTTAAAAAGGAAAAGAACAAACAACCATCCTAAAATTTAAAGATATTAATTTCATCTTCAAGTAGTGTACTAAGTGGTGTCTCTTGTGGTCTAGTTATTGGTAGCAGAGAAAAAGGTCAGCTTCTTACAATTGAAACAGTAATGTATAAAACAAAATAACTGTGTTTACATGCACAACATATAAACATAATCCCTATTGAAGTTATAGTCACATTATATCTATATATAGAGACTCCTGCATTTATATGTTAAGATCTGTCTGGCAGAGTTTACAAATTGCTACTTTATCTATTTCTATCACAGTGTCTGTGATGTTACTTCTAATTTTCTTTGCTCCTGTGAAGCAGCATACTGAACTCTTAAGGGACAAGAAAACATACAAATGCTATTACAGTACACATTTCTAAGCAGCAGGAAGTCTGTAGTAAGTGTCAGAGATTGATCACAATTTTATTGCACATATAAACAGCCACTACCAGTTGCACTGTGCCAAAGGGTCATGGTATGTATCATCCATGCTGTAGGTTTAACCAACTCAGATTTTCAGAGAGGTAACAGCAAGCTTAAATTACTGAAAAAAAAACGCAATTAATGAAAACTTTTTGATCCAAGTTAATCTCCAAAAGCAGAATAAAAATCTAAATCATACTTCTTTTCCAAGGGAATGGAAAGGTGAGCTGAATATGTGAAAACATATGTGAACAGTGAAAACTTAGAGCATTTATACAAATGTTAGATACATGCATGTGCACCCCTAACTAGATGCATAAAGAAATGCATGTATGCCATAAATTTCAGACATGCACCATAGAGTTCAAGGGCATGTTTTTAACCATAAAAATGTATCAGCAGATTGCTAGCAAGCGTTCTGTAAAAGTATATCATTCATAAAGTGCCAAAATCATACAAAAACTGGAAAATTTCAGAATTTACACTGCAATGATTGTATATAATCTGATTATTTTGAATTCAGTACAGAGATTATTACATCAATAACCACTTTAAGAATGAAAGCATTTAATTCATATAAATGATGTACATGTCTAAATTATTAAAATAAATTCCTTAGTCTGGAGTATCACCATTTCTGAGATCAGCTAGGATTCTTGAACTAAGAAAAGGCCACTGCATGGTGCCAGGCTTTCATGAAGTAATTTCTTTGTATAGAAAAGCTTTACCGCAGAAAATAAGGAATTTAGAGTAATTATAGAATCCTATTAAGATACTGTGAATTGAAAGTATATGGATATACCAATTCTATTACATTTTCAACAAAACAAAACCCTTTGAGTCATAGTTTTCTTATCCCTTAACTCATCGAAACATCTATTTGCATTTGAAAGAAATATCACATATGCATTGGCTGTTACAAACACATACTTTTGGGACTGACTCACAAATCATGTGAGAATTTGTCTTTCTTATAGGACGGCTGTCACTGACAATTACCTTGATGCCTATCCAATATTCAGAATACCTCTAAAAAACACTTTAATTATGAAAATGCCATATAGTTATATTTTCTCAAACATTCTCAAGGCTCTAAAGTATTTCTCAAAATATTCACTAGTGAATTCAGAGATAAGGATATTCATAGAAGAGTTAAACTCGTAAGAAACATCACCTTCCAAAAACTATTTTTCCCTACTGTAGTGAGAAGATAACATAAATTTAATGAAAACCAAATATTCAATAGACAGGTTTTAAAAATTATAGTCTTCTCTGCTTGAAGAATGTTCATAACCCCATTAATATGAATGAAAGTTAACCATGCACAGGAAGAAAAGAACGCATTTACTGTATGTATACTCGTTCTTTGGAATCTTTGAATATTTCATTTTAATAAATATATTTTAGGAAGATGTCTAGTTTATCAGAACAAAGGCTTTGGTTTCTGTTTAAAATTACTGAGGCGCAAGATAAGACCAGAAAAGTTCACCCGGCCATGTATATTTTACTGCAAACATGTCATTTTAGACATCTTTCAAAGATGTATCTGGATCTGAAAAGCAATCCTACTGAGGTATTTTTTCCAGCGCTCATTGACATATTCATGTAATGTAAAATCAATCAAAGACAAAAAGCCCTTAAAATCCAAACCCAAAACTGAACTAAAAAAAAAAAAAAAGTTTAAAATCAATCAAAGACAAAAAGCCCTTAAAATCCAAACCCAAAACTGAACTAAAAAAAAAAAAAAAGTTATCTACTTGATATGAAAATATGAGGTTGCTTTATTTTGTTTTTCTAGAACTTCTGTGTTAAGAAAGTTCAGCAACTACATTTATTTTACAATTATGTAAAAAATTGAAAGTACTACAAGAGTATCGATGTATAGATATAACTCATTCATTCAGGAACTCTTCTATTTGGATAGAGAAGTAAGTGAAGCCATTAATAAAGAGTAGCTGTAGGTAGGAGGAAGAAAGTAGTGACAACTTGAAAATTAAAGTTTAGCTTCCTGAAGAGTGACATGGAAGAGATTTACTCTGTCACACAAGGGGTGACTCTCAAGTCCCAAAATGTCTTTCATAACCTAAGGATTACAAAAGCCTCCAAGTATTTTCAAAATCACAGTCATATTTGATATCTTTAAAAATCTTCCATAAATTACATAAACAACCATTTTATCAAAGTGGACATGAAAAAGTCATGCAATACTGGAAGCTGGAAGGAAGAAGGGAAGTCTAGAGGTCATCGAGCTGAACCTATCTACACAAAGCAGAGACAGCGTAGGTCTGGTTGCTCAGGACATCTCATGAGCAAACACTAAATTGGGTTCTGAAGATCTCCAAACCTTAACATCATCTTTGGAAAGCCTGCTGCAGTGCTTAACCATTCTCACTGTGAAACTGTTTTCCCATAATTTTTAGCAGAAATGTGCTTTGTTGCAAGCTTTGATCATTGCCTCTCATCCTTTTATGAGTCAGAAGATGCTCTGAGAACAGCCTGGGTTCATCTTGTCTATATGCGGTTATTAGTTAGATGGTGCCTGCAGGAAGAGTCCCCATTTAACATGATCATGCTATGTAAATGAAAAGTGTGAATAAAGATAAACCTATAATGTTATTATACGTGACAATTTGTTATGTCTAAAATAAGCATTCAGATATTTTTACATCCAAATCTTTCCTGTAATTGTGATACATTTTGAACACCAAGTCACCCACATCAGCATTTAAAGTAATATGCAGAATTTGTAAAATATGTATCAGTTGTAATTTTTATGTTAGACAGTGAGGATGATACTTAAAGCAAATGTTAGAATTTAAAAACCCCACATACCAGACTGTCAACCAAAGCAGTAAATAACTCAGAACATTTGCAGTGGGGAAGCACCTAAAACTTTGTAGTTATCCTATCAAAGTTTATATAAATTTTTATGTTGTTACTTTCTTTTTAAACATTGCTAGCAGATCAAATCCAAGAATATTTTGGCAGCCTAAAATTACACTTTTCTGACCTTGACATTAGTATTCAACAGCACTGATGAGAGAATGACAGCTTCTCCATCCTACTGGGTGATCTTGCAAGCTTTTACCTTCATGACTATGGAATTTCTGTCAAATATGCTTTCAGCTGAATGATCACATTTTTTGAATTATGAAGTGGCTGAAAACTGTGCTAATTGGGTCCATATTTATGTCACTCAAAGATTAAGTAGCCTTAATACTCTTCAAAGTTAGATACATAGTCGTAATTTTACTGCACATTAGCTGTAACATATATTGGGCTTGAATGAATCATTTACAACACCTAGAGAACACACATAAAATATCACTGGAAGTAGTTTTAATGTATTAAGACTGGAACTATGAACAACATTTCTAAAAGTAAGAAAAAAACCAATTAAGTAAAACAAAAAAAAATTGCAGTGATTAGTAAAAACATTCATCAAATCTTACGTGTAGTGCTATGGAATTTAGTAGAATTAGAAATCAGAAAGACAGAAATTAAAAACTGCAAAGCAGTGTTCACTTGTAGGGAATCTGGGCTCTGGACAAGATTTACAGTGTTCTTGAGAACACCGAAGAATTGTCCCTGTGACAGTCTCATTTAGGTCATTTCTCCTACCTTTAGTGTGTTGCATTACCAGATCTTAGAATTAAGAGTAACGAAGTTCAGTAGAGGAGCATAGAGTTGTGTCATGGATATCTTTAGTCTTTCAAAGCTCAGCAAAAAGCTCTACTTCAACTGCTCCGAACCTGAATTGTAAGTATTGCCAAATCCATAGGAACAGTTATATAACAAATTATTCTATTACATTAATGAATTACATGACCATTGATAACAAAACAAAGTTTCAATAATTAAAAAAAAAGAGCAAATGCATAATTTTTTGAAATTAGCTGTAAGAATCAGTAGCTCAGCCATTCTTTAGCTTGTCCCTGTAATTTACCCAGCATTTCACGTAGCCTGCAAAAGTCTTAAAGACAACTTTCCTGCATCAGTTGCTTAAACAATGTTAGCCATTTAGATCAGATATTTCAGGACCTTATTCCTCTTATTCCTTAAATGGAATTCCCTATTTTCCCTTCCCCTGCTCTGTGTAGTCCTGGGTTAGGAACTGGAATATTTCATGGTATAGAAGACATCTGTGTCATTTCTTCCTCCCTTTATCTTTACAGTTACATATGAAATCTATTACATAGCTTAAGACAGCATGATTTATTTTTCCATACTGTACCTAAAATCAATTTAATCTCTAATGTTGATAGAGACTGAAGAACCTACCACGCTCATTGAAGTGCATGAATTTGTAGAGAAAATACACACAGTTTTAGTCAGTTCTGCCTAGTCAAAGCAAGATATCTTACTCCAAAACAGTAAAATTAAAATTGCCTTTATATTGTACTTTTGTATTTTATGTTCTTCTATGATTTTTGCTTTATACAGTAAAACAATTTCAATTTTTTTGACCAATTTGGTTTGCCTGTAGAGAGTTATTAGGACCCACACTTGTCTTGTGCACACTCTAAAGTAATGGGTAATTATTTGGAAATCATTCTCGAGGATCTGATGTTGCATTGTATGAAGAATAAGTAAATTTTTGGAGGGTGGTTCCCAATTTTTTGTCTTTTTTTTTTTTTTTTTTTTTGCATAACTTCTTAGACAATTTTGCATACCTTTACAGTTTACACCCTAAAAAGTGAAGAAAAAGAGAATTTTCTTATACAAAAATATGCAGCTTATTTCAGCCTGGATCAAAATAGTGCTTTCTTCATTAATTTTTTAGTAGCATAATCAACCTGATGGATAAAAAAATAAAAAATAAAAAATTAAGGTACACAAACTTTACATATTTCTGAAAAAGAAAGCAGTTAGAAAAATCAAATATTAAAATTTCCTGTTTCAGGCAGGGACATTTTCCTGCATCTAAATTTTTATCAGCATCTCAACAGCATTTCAAGGATAAAATAAGACAGGAAATTTTGTTTGTGGCTTTTAAAAAAAATTAAAAGACCTGTGGGAGAAGGCAGAAGTGAATGAGATGAAAAGTCAGTTTGACTCTTCTAGCTTATTTCTAGCACAGTAAATACAACAGTGATTCCCCTTGTTCTCTTCCTTTTAAAGGCTTATCACCATTTAATAATTACATATGGAAACAGATCCAACAGTACTGTTACGGGTGTAATTCAAAAGTTTAGAAAGGTATTTCTGTTCACTTGCAAGTAGGAAAGCTGGACACTTTTGGACAGAATACAAAAAAAACAGCATGCAGAGCAAAGATGGGAAAAGCTACTTGAAGAAGAACCACCGAGGATAACCCAGAGGGTAGTGTTGGGGACAGAGACCATCTGTGACTCCTGCACCTTAACAGTGTTATTCAGGAGTTTAGGGAGACATATTTAAGCACTTGGGATCTAATCTCTGAAATGCTAGCATACCTCTACTGTCCTCTTTTACAAAACTGAACAGGGCTAATTTTCCTGATTTACAATGCAGGTCCTTCTAATAGAATCCAGAGAGGATCCAGATTTTATCTCCTTGGAGAGCACCATATCCAGGTTTTTAGCTGGTTAGGGACAGATTTATGGATAACTGAAAAACAGAAGATGAAAAGGCCTAATAAAATCTCAGTCAAAATGTGCCACTGGACGACAGTCCTTTCCCAAGACAACCAGCCTTCCCCAGTATTTCAAGAGTCACTATACCAGAATGAATGAAAACCCCTAAGACACCTCATGATTCATTGGCCATACAAAATCCCAGCATGGAGTCTGAACACTCTTTTTTTTTGTAACACAGTTAAGTAGCACACAGCTCAGAATCTATGAATCCACAGAAAGTTCCTGATTGTAAAGAATAATCACAGAATCACAGAATGGGTAAGGCAGGAAGGGACCACAGTGGGTCATTTGGTCCAACCTCCCTGCTCAAATGGGGTCATCCTAGAGCATATGGCACAAGACTGCATCCAGGTGGTTCTTGAATATCTCCAGTGGGGGAGACTCCACAGCCTCTCTGAGCAATCTGTTCCAGTGCTTGGTCACCTGCACAGTAAAGAATTTCTTTCACATGTTCAGGTGGAACTTTCAGTGCATTAGTTTCTATAATAATAATTGTCAGGTAGCAGCAATCCAGGGGTTTTCAATACATAAGTGCTAGATTTAGATTCCTGTAGTCCACCTAAACTCTTGTTTATGAAACAAAATAAAATCTTTATGTCTTGCTTTTAAAATTCATTATTAAATTCAGTATTTGACTCCCAGCATCACTAAAGCTCTAAAGGTTAATTTTGTATAGCTCACTTTAATTAATTACATGTTCTTCCTATCATAGACACATCTCTTTTTCTGTACAATCAGCAGCTTTCAGCTTTTTCTGTATTATCTCTATGAGACAGCTTGATAACTTGATAATTTGTTAATGACATAATTACTTCTTATAAATCTATCAAGTCTACTAACCTCTAATTGTTACTCTCTGCAGCTGATTTTTGAAACTGAACTCAAGAGATTATATTGATTATTGGAAAAGAGCCAGATGTTCCCATTGAAACTGAGGGTAGAAAAAGACTGATGAAAACCTAACTAGTCTAATAAAATATTAGTAGATTATTTTAGAGAGAGTCTTTTGAACAATAAGTCTAAAATCAAATTTCCACTGAAATGTAAACAACATTCTAAAATATTTGCAGATGTGTCATAAGCCTGAAGTTAATTAGCTTTGTGGCTTTATTGCGATTTTTTTCCTTTAAGCTAGACATAATTAAGAAGAAAACAGTAAAAATATCCACTAAAATTTTGCAAAACACTTGAAACAGGTTTGACATACCCAAATAAATTCAGTGTTAACTTGCTTATGCTTATGCAAAGGAAACTAGTTACTTTTTCTTGTAGCAGCTAGCTTATATTTCTTACTTTGCTAATGGAATACAGTATCAATGTGCCTCACTCCAGTAAATGTATCATATATGTCGTGGGTTTGCAGGGGTCCCCCCTTCCTGAGGGACTGCAGGTGGTTTGTCCAAGTTAATTGTCGGGACAGACCCAATCAGAAGTTTTGGTAACGCCTTTGCCAAATTACATCTTTAAGAAACGGAAGAGAAGGGAGTTGCACAGTTAGAAATCGAGTAGCCATGTGAGGGAGGAGGCAGCAGGCCCCAAGGGGGGCCAAGGCCTCCCTCCTCCCCTGGCCACGGGCTGGGGGCAGGAGGCAACACTGCACTGAAGCCCCCTCTGATCCAGGAATGGAGCGGAGTAAAAAATAAAGGACTTGAAAGGACTTTGCAAAAAGAAACTTGAAAACTGCAGCCGGAGAGATAGCAGAGGCTTCAAGGTCACAGCTGGCGGCCGGAGAGAGAAACTCGAAGGGGGGGGCAGTGATAGCTCCCTCTTCCCCCCCCTCCCTCTCTCTCCTTTCAGCAGGGAAAAAGACTGAATCCAAAATCCCTGCCACCTGTGGAAGATTGTTAGGGAACAGAGATAACCCCATCGGCAGCTCATGAAGGAGCCTATGATGGAACAGATACAGAATAACTCCATGGAAGGAGTTGTTGCTGACTTGTGGCCCACACAGAGGAGAAAGGGATCCCAGAGACGGATCCAAACAAGGTGCAGCTGAGGTAGACCTACGCTGGAGCAAAGTCAGCTCGGGTAGGAAGCCATGTGTGGTCCCAGTGAGGGACCAGTGCTGGCACAGCTGCTGACCCCGAAGGACAGCAGAGGATGGAAGAGCTGCTGTCCGAGGGGGGTAGTCCCACATTGGAAAAGTCTATCAAAGACTGTGTTCGTGGGAGGGACCCCATAGGAAACAGGGATGGACTCAAAAGCCATTATTTCCCTGTGACCCTGTGGTGAAGACCATGGAGAAACAAGTGTCCCCTTGCAGTCCATGGGGACTTACAGGAGCCTGTGGTGACCCCAGCCTTCGGCCTTAGCTGAGGAGGGAGGTAGGCCCAGCCCTGTTCATCGACAGAGAAGAAAGGGCCGGAGAGAAACTGTTCCAGCTACAACGAGTCGGAGTTGTTGTGCCAGAGATAAGAGAGAAAAGAAACAAGTGCTGCAGAATAGAATGCCTTAGAAGAATCTGCCTTCTCCTCCTGGACTGATACGAAGGGGGGAGGAATGTTTTTGTGGACTCAAACTGTAGATGTATGGTGCTTTTATTTAATTAGTATTATAGTAGATACAGTTGTTTAATTTTTATTATGTAGTAATAAATTCTAATATTATTTTTCCCCAATTGGATTTGGTTTTGTCTGCATAAACCTTCTCTCACAACTTAAAGCAATTTGGTTGGGGGGTGTGGTAAAAAATTGTCACCGAGACAAACCCACGACAATATACTACTGTGCTACATTTAGGTAAAGTCCAGACACAGTAGGATTTGACATTATGAACTACAGTTAATGATGAGATCCCTCACAATCCTGTCTCCTTTTCAGTGGTATACATTACTAGTTCAAAATCTTATTGTTGGCAGCCTTTAGAATAAAATCACAAGGCAATTACTGCTGAATTCAATCGTTTAAAACAAACAAACAAACCCTAAAACAAAATAAACATCATCTCCATCTCCCCCCTCCCTCCCCCCAAACCCCCCCCCCTGCAAACTGGCAGGCATTTATGAGTAGCAGAAACTTCATTTTGAAGTAAAATAACAGATGCTAACAAAGTTTCATAGTACTAAGTTGATATACCTAAATTTTGTAGCAAGATTCCTCTTGAGTGGATACAACCAGAATTTGTGTAAACAGAAACAAATGCTGTTTCCTTTTAAAACACTTGAACTCAAATTACTGTAGTTGTGAACTACACTGTAGTCTCCATATCATGTATCCAAAAATTTATTTACAAATATTTAAAGGAATTTGATCCCAAACAGTATTTTAGCAAAGAAAATACCACTGAGATTTCAAGTGCTTACAGAGACACTGACCTAGGGGTTTTTTGGCAAACCTAAGTTTGCTATTCACACCAAGTTACTTTACATGCATTATAGTGGAACAAAACCTAACATGGCCTAAAAAGAATACATCCTACTATTCATTAGTACCTTGATAGGTTTCTGAGGGAGAAAATTTAATTTTAAATACTTTTATCAGTAATTGAAATGAATAGTTTCAAGGCTGTGTTAAGTGTTGTCTATGAATATTGTCTGGACAACAAACAAGAGACAAAATGAAGGAAAGGAATATGAACTTAGAAGCCAGTATGTCAAAAGTAATTTTGAACCTGTGATACAGTCTCCAAGTAAAAGCATTTCCTACTCATTAGCTCATAAAAGCTCTTTACTTAACCTCGAAATTTTTCATCCTCTTAACTTCTAATTCCTTACAGAATAAATGTGGGTTCTTAATCATACACTTGGATAGTACCAGGGGTATAACATCAGCTATAGCAGAACCCACTTAAACAGTTACTGGATGTGTCTTTAAGTGCTTTAAAAAAAGAGCATATTGTTTATGCCTACATATTGCAAAGTTATTTCCTAAAAAGTTTGAACTAAAAAATCATCCAGAACTTGAGATTATATTTATCAAGAGGTAAAAAAAAAACCAAAACCTTAATGTTAGCTTATAAAGCTAACAAGTGTTATTATAAGGGTTTCATCAGACTTAAAGCACAAACTATAGAATTTACTCCACGCTTCCTGCACTAATACCAAGCCTTCTAGGAAAATCAAAGTGACGCTTAGTACTGGTTACAGGACTCAATATTGGTTTTACCATATTCCTTGATAATCTTCTAGAGTAGTCCCATCTTTAAAAATATGTTACATTTCTCCACATGACTGTTAAAACAACATATTTTCTCCATGTAGCCAAATATTACATTGCCCCTTGAACCAAAATCATGACCTCAAAAATTAGTCTTCTGACTGTTAGTTCTCACTGAAACTCTAGGGTTTTCCTATGCAATGACTTCAACATATTGTAAGGCATATGTCTTTGCCTTACTTATACCTTATTCTTAATAACAACGACATTTTTCTCAAATTTTAATAGAAATAAAGACAATGACACAGCAACATTTTGCTGCTCTAATGAGCTCTAAAATGTGTCTTAGGCTTGTCAAACAGCAGCTGCTGCCCTTAATATCTCAGCATTTGACATCCCCTTGAAAATTCTTTACAGTTAGCAGAGAATATGAGACAAATACTTCTAGCACAAAATTTCTTACAGCTTGATGGAGTTTGGAGATGCTTCTACTGGGTTTTATAAACCCACAACAAAAAACCCCACCCAGTTACACTCAAAGATTTACAGAATAAACTTAATTTTACTTTATGTCTACACAAAAGATGGGATGGTATTTCTGGATGGGTTCTCGATTATTCAGGAGGAACATTCTTTTCAAGTTGAAAAAAAATATATAAACACCAATCTTTATTCCAATCAAGTAAAAAATGTATAATTTTCAAATCCTGTGCTGCCACCTCCTTGACTCCCATGCTAGGAGTCCTGGGCATTATGCTCTCATACCTTGAGCATTACTGAAGTGTGTGGCTTTATCTCTTATGAAAATATTGGGGGAGAAAAAAAGCCGAAACCAAATGCAGCGTGGGGTTTTTTTGTTTGTTTGTTTGTTTTTTGTTTTGTTTTTTTTTCTGTTCATAAAATCAGAAAGAAGTAAATTTAACTTGTACTACAGAAAACCTAATGAAACTGAAGAAAGACCTCATGAGTACCAGAACATTGTCTTAATCATGTAATAGCAATAAAATTTAATGTTTTAGAGGAGGAATAGTTTCTTTCATAAGCAAACAATCCTTCATCTGTGCCTTCAGACCTCAACATTCCAATATGTCTATTGACAATAGAAAGAGTATTGGGTTTCCTGCAGTGACATAAAGAAACAACGTTCGTATTTCTCATGCACTCAAGCTGCTCTTCATTTCAGTTATTCCTTCCTGACTACAGTTGCCTCCAGAGTTTGCTAGACTTTTCTTAGGCTAATGAGCAATGTAAGTCCAGATGTTCTTTACAAAGCGTGTACCTTTCCACTTCATCCCAGCAAAAGGCCTAGAAAAACCAACCATGTGTTTTTCCAATTATTAGAAGAAACTTTCAGTTTTTGTTTAAATGCTTGCAATCACTTGGTTCCCTCCCAGTTTAATTAGTGGTCCAAAGTTTTCATAAGCAAAAGTTGTCATTGATATAAAATGAGGTGAGTAGTGATCTGTTAATTCAGCACCACTTCAAAATGACTGAATATGAATAAAATGGTAAACTATAATTACATTCCTAAGACAGCATATATGAAATCCATATTAATACCACATTAGTTCATCATGACTAGCATTATTATAGCTAATACTAAATGATAAAATAATGACTATCTACTTAAAGAATTAGCATTTCTAATCTTCCTTCTAAAAGGAATATAATTATGCTTCTCTAGAAAGAATGCAAAGATTTTCCTTTTTAAGTGATTGTTCAGGAACAAAATATGGGTTTCAGCTGACTCAGCATGCATAGCCTCATGTAGGGTTTCCTGAGGTAAACAGCATAGCCAGATGTGCAAGAGATTAAATTGCTGAAATTTTGAAGAAAAAACTATCGTTTATTTTTAATTTAGAAAAAGGTACTTACACTCCATTCTGACGTTTAGGAAATAATATTGAATATGAGAAAAATAGCTCTACAGATATGATTTATCTTCTAAGTAAATCAGATTCAGCATTTTTCAAGGTCTTCCTTTCTCCCATGTACAATACAGCGTAGAGCAATAACATTTGTCCTATTTCTGTGTCTAAAAATTCTAATAAACCCAAAAGAAAATGAAGAAGAGTTAAGACAGAAATTAAACAAATACATGAACAACAGAGGCCAACAGACACATGTGGGGATACTGGCCTTCCACATATTTAAAATTTTAGGTTTGCTTTCAAAATTACTTCTGCAGAAGGATGAAAGTGAATGCAGGATTTTTTGAGCCCTAAGGCCAGTGATTCATCATTAAATTTTCTTTCTATAATGTTTACATGTTTTACATCACAGAATTGAGTCTCATGTGAGTGATGGCTTTAGCAGACATTTTTATAGTAATAACCTATGACTAAAATGAAACTGTGTAAAAGAGAAGGGGAAATGTAGAAAAGCTACATGACTTTCCATTAAAAAGGCCTGACTCAGAGGTGGCTTTCATAGAAGCATCTGAGAGACTATACTTTTGTATAATTTCTGAGGGACTTAGTAGAGTGACTAAGAAGAGAAAAAACCATGAAAATAAAAGGCAAATTTAAAATGAGGTATAACCTTTGTCTGAGAAAATCATTAATCTACAAATTAAAAATGACAACAATGTAATGATTGATGTGTCAGTATGACAACCAGCAGTTTTAACCAGTTTATTTTTCATATTAAAGTAGACATGTCTTGAAATTGTTAAAACCAAAAGCTATTTGAGCTTTGCACACCAGTTAATGATTGTGATTTGCTATGTCTTTATATGATATATTTCTTATCATGACATATTTGGGTCAGAAACATTGAGGAACACAGGCTGATGTTTGGTAAACAATTTAAACTAATCCAGTCTTTAAAGCTCTACAGGGTTTACAATATTTGTGAGGGGAGTTAACTGCATGGTTGAACCATTCCTGAACACAGGTGCCCTTTCAAATCAATTGTCACAATACAAACAGGTGGAGCTTCTGTGATAAGTCTCTATGACTTGGTGTTTTTCTGTGCAGTGTCAGGAACAAAGATAGGATCAGCATATGAACTGGTCACCGTCACCTGAAGCCAAGGAAGCTTCAGGCTCCCAAGTCAAGAAGCTTGTTTCTTACAAGGATCTCACATTTGAACTGGAGAACTACTTATTTATCTAGAACACTGTAAAACAACGGAATGTTAAAAGCTTTCCACTACATCTGCTGGGAAAAGGCCTACTGTACAAGACAAAAATGTAATTAATTACATTCAAATTAACATAGATTTTATACATATGTATATGTCTAAATATGCATATTAAAATATGATAGGATATGATCCTTAGCCAAAGTTATTTCCTGTTTAAACAGTACAGGGAATCAAATGAATGTTAAAACATAGAAAAAAGTATTTTAATAAATAGTTTTGTATTTCTTGCAAAAATTTAATATGGTGGAAAAACATTGGACTAACAGTGAGAGTACATTTATATTTGCACAAAGAGATGATCTCAAGGCAATGTGTAATCTAAAGCTCTTGACACATTTTTACTCTTGTGAACAGTGACAAACTCTCAGGTGGAGAAACATGGGAAATTTTTATCAGGTTGCCTTGACTCTGCAGTTTATTTCAATCACCATCTAAATGAAAGACTTCAGCAAGTGATTTTGAAGTATGTAAACTGCTGTCAAGAATTCCAGGAGATATACTTGGAACAGGAATGAACCTTCCCACCCATAACCCATAACAAAATCACATTCACTCATTAATTAGAAGGTGCAAACAGAAAAATTTGCTCTGCTTTCTCCAGAAGAATTAATACCAACTCATTACGAGTCAAGGACCTTGAAAAGGTAACCCACTCCTCTGCCACACTTCCAGACTTCTGCTGGGTTCTCAGACCCGTATGTCAGCCTTACTGGGGGCTGATAAGTTAAAGTTTAGTGCATTCTGGTTTCAGAAGCTGTACTGTTAATCCTACTAATTTTATTCAGGCTTTACTAAGAAAGTAGAATGGCCTTGAAAACTGTTGTGCTCCTAGATCAGTGATAATCACAGCACGTACTTTATGTCAGCATTCACTTCACATATTTTGCAATTATCAAAGTTGTATTCTATTGTGAATCTCTACTATATTAGTTATATCAAAGTACTATATCTATCTACTATACTAATGTACTATTTTCTTAGTATTTTCACTTTATTTTAATAACTAAAAAACCCAAGACATAAATAATAAACATTAATGCAATGTTGAATTATTTGAAATACAGGTGCTAAAATGATTTTAGAAAACAAAGGGGTACACCCAAATGCTTATGTTGATAACTGTGTTTTCTATTCCATCTTTCACAATTAATCATTTGTGAATCAAAAGAAACACAGAACACAGTGTAAAAAATAGAATAGAAAGTTCTTAGAGTCTTTTTCCTTTGGCTATTTTCTCCCATCTTAAGAATAAATCAATAATCCTTTAACTTTTTCTCACCTGCAATTAAGCCAAAAGTTTTACTGATATAGAGTAGGCTGCTCACTTACTGTAATAAATTAAATGCTCAGTCAGAACTATTGGCTTTGTATCACAGATACATGAGATTTTAGAATGAGGGTCTCAAGTTCTTGCTAGGTTGTTCTTAAAGCCTATATACACGTACAGCCTTTGTGAACCCAGTTGCAAAGTAAAGTTTGCATATACTTCAACTAGGCATGACAGCAAACACAGATGCCCAAAAGAACTGGAAAAAAGATGAAAGAAAACACAAATACATAAAGCTAAAATGGTCAAAAGCAAATGGGAAGTCAGTTTATGCAGAGTATGGGATAATAAATGAAAGAAACCAATTTTTAAGCTGTTAAAATGTTGAAAGGAGCCTGTAACGAAGCAAAATAACAGTACCAGTGGGAAAACTGTAATTCTACCTTTGTACAATTCTACCTTTGTGGAATTAGAAGACAGAATGAGCCAGTACTAAAGAGACGAGTTTTGATGAAATTAATTTACTCACAGACAGTCCATACTGCTCTCTCATCCACAAAATTGTACAAGTACAGACTCATTAAGGATCAACAAAAACGGTTGGGAAAAAAAAATCTAAATAGAGGAGATCCTCAAAACTACATTGATGATAATCAAAGTGCATTTATAAAATTTTTTCTTTCTCCTATCATATCTCAAAGACAAAAGGAATCACAGAGCTTCAGAATGACAAACATTAACCAGACCCTCTAACAGGACTCTTAAGAAGAAAGAACAAGTGCTAATTATTCTCAAATGCCATGGACAAGCCAGATAGCATTATACATAGAATGGATGTTTATAGTATAACCAAAATGGATTACAAGGATATTAAAGTGTAATTTTTTTCTCTGTTCCTTTTATTTACTTATGGTAGCTAAACAGTTAATCAGTTCTGTTTGTCAGTAGTCACTCCATGTAAATATGTTAGCAAGTAATGAAAAGAAAGCAAAAGAAATTAGTATTTCAGTTTAGTCAATAGCAGAAGGGATTTTTCCAGCCAAAGCAAAAAATCTTTATCAAATATACAAAGATCTGGTGAATAAACAGACAATTTCATAATAAAGGTAAAAAACTACATATGAGGTGCAAGTTAGTTCTGCCAATTAAAGAGTTCAACATTGGCCTGTAGACAGAAATCTTGCAAATAATTGTATTCTTTCTAATTGGCTGAACCAAATATTTATAAAATGGACCATCTCTGAACTTGGACTCAGATCCTCAAACATATGTGTGTAGGAGTTCGGTGACTAAATACCTTCCAGGAGCAGGCAGCCTCCATGTGCAATATCTAAATAAAAGTGGAAAAAGAAGGTTGATTTGTTTTTCACAGATCTGTCATCACTTTACTCCCAACAGGCTGCATAACAAAGTATATGAGACTTCCCTATTCACAGACCCTTCAAGTTTATTCAAAGAGGATGATTACTGCTCTATCATCTGTCAGAAAGTAAAATAACCAGAAGAGACCTATTTGCTCTTTAAAAATAGTTTCCTTTCAAGAAGAATGTACAAATTGTGTTTTACATCCTTGAAATTAGAAGCAACGAACAAAAAAAGGAAGCATACTGTCTTTTAAATGCATTACTACTGCAAGGAAAAAAATATCTACCACAAGTGTGGCTATTAATTTTAAGTTGAGGGCACTAGCTGGCCAAGAGCAATGCCTGTAGTAGCAGTAAGGCTATTTGTGCTTTTGGCATAATTTGTGTCGATCATTTAAGCTGAAATAAAGAAAAAAGGCCACAAGTAAAAAAGAATGAAAAAAGAAGGATCAAAACAACTAAAGCAGGAAACAACAGTTGGAAGGAAGAAACAAACTTTCAGTGCAGATTTGCTTCTTGCCATTTCGATGGTTAGGAATGAAACAACAACAAAGCCTGCAGTGTTAATTATTGACTTCTTCAGAGGTAGTCACAGTGAACTTTAAATTATAAATGTCTGTATAATTTGAAGGAGGAGATGAATAAGGGTTTTGCAGAGGATGTTAAAAAAAGATGCAGCACTTTGGCAAGCAAAACAGCTAAGGATGCTCTATTTGATCAAAGTAGAAAAAACACTTATGCCAAACTGTCTGCTTTGTTTATAGTCATTGCCATTCTCTCACATCATCTGCCTTCTTGCATTAGCGTGCTGTCTACATTTTTTTATTTACTGTTGAGTGATCAGTGAATCAGCATCCACTGTATTTCTCTATGACGGATTTTTTTAAATCTATTTAATTCACTAACATCTTGCTTAGAGCAACTCCCGTAATCTCTTTATGAATGCTAGTTCCTTTACTCATAACCAGAAGTGGACAGTATACAAAGAATAACCAAAGTATGAGAAATGAAAAGGATTGTGAGAATTCCATGTCAAAATGAACAAAACCCCCTGGTATTATGCTGCAAAAAAAATGGTATTTCTCTCTTTTGGCAAAGGAGAAATAACTTTTTCACGACATAATACATTCATTAGCCTTCCTGACCTCATCATTCCCACCTTAAGTTAGATATAGCATCAAAGAGAAGAACATCTGTTTGACAGCCATATTTTCAAATTGAGCTTGTCACCAGTCATAGTTATTATATTATCAGTTTAAAATTTATTGCTTGAGCACCACCTCGTGGAAATGGCTATAATTGCAAAATGTTCCTCCAATTTACCCATACGCAAATATATGATCTAAAAAGGCAACAGTGATATGTAAGTAGACAGCAAATAGTTATAATAATTTTAAATAACGTTGATATAATCAATATGAAAGTAAATATTTAGTTAAAAACAGCACCACTCCTCTGAATCTATTTTAAATACATAATGATACATTTTAAGTCATTCTTTCATGAAAAATGTTGTGCTCTAAAGGGTCATATTACTTACTCATTTTTCCAGATAATCCTAATTACTCTAACCAAATATGTTTCTCAGAGTAATTTTGCCATGTTGATTGCACACATCAATATGCTGTGTTATTACAGATAACTAGTCAGTCTTCCCTAGTTATTCTGACAATAGTCCCTGAACAATTAAAATAAGGACAATTGACAAGCTCTAACATATTCCACATTTTTTTTAGTTTTTATTTATTCCTTTTGTTAATTGTTTTAAATACTTGGACCTCAAAGACTCCAGAATTTACTACTGCAATAACTGGGTCACCCATTCATGGCATACTAAGGCAATGGCACATCCAGGATAAAGCACTTTTTAAAGCTCAGGATAAACAAAATGAAGCCAAACATAAAACACTTGGAACAAGAGTGCTATACTGATACAAGGTGTGATAACTTTCAGGATATATTTTAAAAACAGGAAAAAAATATTTCCTATTTGAACCAGTATAAAAAAAAATATTCAAAGAAAGCAAATTTCAAACAAAGAATTAAGATAAATAGATCCATGCTTTATTTTACTGACTCTGCAGTGATGTGTTTTACTTAGAAGCTACTAGATTCAGTGGTTATGCATTTTCTAGGAAACCCCCAAAACTATTTGCCACCTAAAGAACAAAGGTAGCTAATAACGTTTAGTTTAAGCTTTTTCCATTTACTTTCAAATACTCTTTGTATCTCATCTAAACACAAAATCTGATTAACTGAGGTACAGTTGTAGGAACCTTGCAGTCAGTCCTTCCAAAGGACTGGTCCTAGGCAGCCCAAACAGACGAATTCCTATGAGGATTTTTGTGATCACAGGCCTTAAGACAGCTTTTGCTACATACCTGTACTCATTTTGGCTAGGACAGAGTTAAATTTCTTCACAGGAGCTGGTATGGGGCTGTGTTTTGGATTTGTGCTGAAACCATTGTTGATAACACAGAGATGTGTTCCTGCTGAGCAGTGCTTACACAGTGTCAAGGCCTTTTCTGCCTCTCCCTTCACCCCACCAGCAAGGGGGCTTGAGGTGCACAAGGAGTTGGGAGGAGACACAGCCGGGACAGCTGATCCTACTGACCAAAGAGATAGTGCATATCAAATGGCATCATGCTCAGCATATAAAGCTGGAGGAAAGGTTAGCAGGGGTGTCACCGCTCAGGGACCGGCTGGGCATTGGTCAGTTGATGGTGAGCAACTGTTTTTGTTTATATCACTTGTTTTCTTGCATTTTATTTTACTCTGGTTAATTTTTTCCTCTTTTCCTTACAAGTTTTTATTATTTGTACTAGTATTTCTTTTTAATTATTACCCTGTTTTTATCTTAACCCACGAGTTTTCTCACTTTTGCCCTTCCTATTCTCTTCCCCACCTGACTGGACAGAGAGTGAGTGTGCAGCTGCATGGGGCTGGGTTGCTGGCTGGGATTAAACCACAATACCTCTAAAATGCTCTCTGTTTGTGTAATAAGGTAATCACTAAAATAATTCAGGGCTTTATGCACATTGAATATGGAATATATATGTTGCTCAAAAAGATGCATAGAGAGTAAAGTGTTTCCAATATGACAGATTTTCTTTGCTAATTATCAGTAATAAATTCTTACATATTCAGTTAGGCTTATGCAAAACCAGCTTCTTTTGTCCCTGGATATACTACCAAAAATGCACAAGAAATATAACAGTCTTTCTGTCAATACAAATCAATATAAATATCAAGCATTTAGTACAAATCCATTCAACTTTCCCATGTAATTAAGTTTAACAGTTGTATAATAGCCATCAAAATAATTTTTAAACGGTTATATCAATTTTGACAAAAGAAAATAAGGAAGAGAAATAGCCCTGCTAATTATTCAAGGCAGATAATCAAATAGATAATACCTCAATTGGCAAGTTTTGTAACTTCTGCTGCCGGCTATACTACCATATTCTATGTTTTTCCATGAAAAATATATCTAGGAGTCTGAAACCCTCAGTTCCCTTGTCAGTTCTTGGTTATTTATTAATAATCATCCTAGCCTTCTCTGAAATCAACTAAGTACCAAATTAAGAAAAACATCTGGAAAAGACTATTTCAAAACACTTTGATAGCACAAGTCCTGTCAACACAGATGCAAACAACTGTTTAATTTTTCTTTCAAGTAAGTGATCACTTCTCCATACTTAATATTTCTCCCAGCATCATTCCAACACTAAGTCTATAAGTATATAAAAAGCAATGGAAATATATATTGATATACATCTATAACTCAAAATAAACAACTTGTAAGTATCCACTACTTATGTAAAAGCAACATTGTCTTTGTTCAGATTTAGGAGTCCTGAGTCTGCAAAAAGCTGTAGAGGTAACTGCTTTATTATCAGCAGTCCATATTTAAAAATACACACAAAAGTGTTTGTTAAAAGCAATAGGTTATGAAGCACTCCAAGTATCCAAATTCAAAATAACCTTCCTTGACTAGATGCATAGAGATTTTTGTGTCTGAGGACAAAAAGGCAAAGTGTTCAGTAAAGTAATCTGGAATCAATGTATAAAAGGAGGAATCAACAGGACAGATAAATATAATTTTACAGCACTGCTGATGAAGTTATTACTCAAGGAGAGAGAGCAGTTTCACAGCTACTCCACATGCTGATCAAAGTTGCATATCAGAGAAATTCTAACCACAAGATCAAAGACATTATTAATAAAGATTTTTTAACAAAGTACTTTCAAAATCTTCCAACTTCCAGAAAGTGTCATTATAGGCAATAAACAACCCATAGGTACTCTTAAATTACTTCTGTAAGCAACAGCTTAAGTGCAAAGTCATGAGAATATAGTTTGTGTTTTAGGTTTATGCCACCTAATTTTCCAGGCTTTATTCCATGTGGATGGATTATATCTTCTATAAAACATTTCCCTAAGCCATTTAGGCTTTGAAACAAATCAGTCGTAAAACTGCTGGTCAGCAACTTCCTTTAAAGTTAGTTTCAAATATTTTTAAAGCATAAACTGTGCTAGGGGGAATGAGGAAAACCTGTTAGAAACTGTTTTGTCTGTGTCCACAACCATGCAGTGTAGTTATATATTAAAATGAATTTAAAACTTCCTCCAATATAGTTTATCTTCTTTCTCAACAAAGGCCAAAAATACTGACTCTGCTTACAGGTTAGGCAGTACCCAGTAAAGGGTACTGGATAAAGTGCAAAGTGACCTAAAACACTGGTATCAGTGACCTTCCTTGAACATGTAGCTAATGTTTTTTTTTCCTCTTTGTTCTGAAAGGACAAACACACAGTCACTTTCAGCAGCTTTTCAGTTCTTCTGGGTGAGTGGGCACGTCTTTTGATTCCACACTGCACCTCGTGTGAGCAGATTGCCCCTGCACGATAACAGGTAGGCTCAGAGTCACGTTAAGGATTTTGAGATATGATTTCATAGCTTTTTCCTGAACTTGCACAGATGGTGACTGCCTTTTGATCCACCTGTAAATGGCCATTTGAGTTGAGTATTCAAAGCTGGCTTCATGTGACACCTGCCATAGGACTTTCTTTGATAACACTGGCTAGTAAAATTATTTCTGATCAGCCTAACTGCTCTATGACTTTGCAGGTTATATACACTCAGGACAAGGATGTACTAGAATTTTGTAAGCTTTTAAAGCACAGATATCAATTCATGTTCAAGTCTTTCTTATTTATATTTTAAGGATGAGAGAAAAGAATATTTTTTCTCTTGTCATCTGCAACAAGAAATGGATCCCTGCATGCAGGAACACACTTCGTGCCTTCTGTGTTATTTGCTAAAAACTGGATAGGCATCACAAACTTTATGGAATAAATTATTTTATCCACCGTCATCTAATCAGCATCTACCAGTGTTGAAATAAACTTGCTATACATGGCCTCTTCTTTATCATAACACACACACTGTTCTAACTGCTAAATATAGATAATTAATTTAATTACCACAATTTTTAAATATATCCATCATACCTTGTTTTATACTGTAGAAGAAAGAGTTTTTTAGATTAGGAAAAATTATTACCTTGTGATGAGGTATGGTCAGCCACAAAAATAAAATTCAGGTCTAATATCTTTTTTTATTTTACTCTCCTTCTTTACATATGGATTTGGAGGCATATCCCTAGCCAAGTGCCAGTTCTTTGTGTCTACCTAGCTGCCATGACCTTTAGTTCTGCTTTTGTTGCAAATACTTGAAACTGAATGCTGCTTTTTTAAATTAAAAATAAATCTTTATACATGAAGTAAAGATTGGTTATGGCAGATATAACACTGAATCCTGCTGGATTGAAAAATCATAAAATGTTTTGTCATCCATGATGTTTTGAGTTCATCGAGAGTGAAGTATGCTGATCCAGATCAATCCTACAGAGAACATTAGCAAACCTGTAATTAAGTGCAGCTTCTCTTGCTAACTCAAAGTTACTAAGCACTAAACAGGTACGTAAATTTTATTATTTCCTATCAAATTGTCTTTGGATGGCACAAAAAAGTTATAAAATCCTAATATTAAGTCATTTATTTGACCTTTATAGGTTATTTTCGCAGTTTTACAAGCAATTAATTCACTCAAGCAGCTATGCAGAATAAGATCTTACTATTTTTACGTTTTTAAACCTCAGCTAAGAAGTATGTAGCACCAGTGCAAAAAAAAAAAAAAAAAAAAAAAATCCAAACAGCTAAAAATAAAGAGAAGGCTGCCGATTCTTCTTTCAATGCCTGATCAATTAAAAACAAACGAACAACCCCCAACAAATAAAAAACCAATCAAACAAACAAAAAGCCCACAAAATTCCCTGGTTACATCAGTTCAACACGTTATTCTCTTTAAGATTTTAATTTCAAATCAAATAGTTATGTAAAATGCAGACATTGTAATAGGCTCGTTCACTTTCTTTTTTCTTGGTCCAATACGAATTTTCCCAAAGTAATGATTAAATGTATATTCCCATCATGCTAAAAAATCATTTAGCCCACTGTGCTAGACATTAAGGAAGTTACATTGCTGTAATGTCTTCATGCAACTCATATCCTTCTCCTCACATTTGAACAAGCTTGCAACTTTAACCACCTGGGAATGCCACTCCAAGTAAACTATGTACTACTCAGACCTTTTCCAGTATTTGATTATCCTTATGTATTTGAGAAAGAGCTCAGTATTCCTACCTTCTATAAAAAGAAGGTGAAAGGCTGGCTAGGTGTAGTTGTGTCCACTGCCCTAGGTTAATTTTTACGCTTTGTTCAGGACTGTTTATGACTAAACTTTGCTGGCACATAGGTTCATCATCTTGATGTATATAAATTGTTAAATAGCAGTATTTTCAATTCAATCTCCGTGTCATGTCTAACAGGAATTCTTTGGTAGAAAAAGTAAAGAAATAATAAAGAAAATTATTCCTGTCAGTCTTATGATTAGAAAACAGTGCTCTAAAATTGTGATATAAAAACACGTTACATACTTTTTTGACAAGGCTAATACATGGCAAGATGACAAAGCCAGAGGAAGTCAACCACGTCTACAGTGACACTATTCTATACTTTTTTTCCTTAGCATGATATATGAAGTACTCTGTAACTTCGAAAAGGAACAGTATGTCTTAAGGGCTTCCCTATACATTTCACTTTTCTTACAGAGATGAAACCTCTTTATGTGCAAGTACTAATTTTGTAAGCTGAAACTTAAGATAATCCTCTTTCAGTACAGATGTTATCTCCTGTAAAGTCTGTAGAATCATCTTATTATTAATAAGCATATTCTAGCTGCAAACACATGATTTATCCAAAGTCATACTGAACTGACATAACCTGACATCTTCACAGTCTGTCAAGAATGAGTGCACCAATGTCAGGATTTAGAGAGGGGAACACGAAAGAAGACCAGTGACCCTATTAACAGCTGCTAAGGTGTAGTATTCTACGTTTTGCTATATAGAACTCCATATATTTGCAACCTTACAACGCTAATAAGAAATAAAAGCACTAGGACAACGGTTAGAAGAGCAAAAACTGCTTTCCAGCTTAGCTTGAAAAAATAAAAGCTAGGTTATAAGTGCTAATGTGAACAGAGATCAGGTTTCATTGCATGTGCAAATAACTTCCACTCAAAGGAATCTTTTCAAAATCTACCACAGATTTAAAGAGGAGACATTTTTCCCAGTGTTAAATCAGAGTGTGTTAACCAGAGCTTAATTAAACTGTCCCAGTGTGAGCATCAGAATGAACTCCATATACATTCACAACATGGTGCTGGAAGTTAACTGAACAGAATCACGTATTTTTTATAATCATTTATCTGGGTTGTGTTAATAAGATGCATATATACACCACCAAGCAGCAACTTTACAATTAAAATTCAGTCCTTCCTATTAAAAAAAAAAAAAAGTCTTGCCTTTTTAAGATAATCCATCTTAATGTGAATAATAATTGAATTTCATTGTTCTTGGCTAGAAGCTACCTATATTTTAAGTTTGCAATGCCTGACACTTCTGCTAGAGGAATACACTCTCCATATAATGAAAAAATATGCAAAATATTTAGACAGAATAGGATGAAAAATGTAACAAAATTCAATTCCTAGATCATGTTTCAAGAGTGCTCGATCTATACATAAAAAATTAATTAGTAGTGTACCAGCAAATAGTGCTTATGTGTATGTATATATTCCATATTTATTGTAGTAATATTATGTATCACCAAGGGAAATTACTCAGTGATGAACACCTGTTTTACAGAGCGAGCCACTAAGATCATCATCTATCTGTCTCAAGTTTCTTCTAAGGAAAAAAAAAACCCAAAACTGAGGAGACAACACCTTAACCCCTTATATAAGCCTCATGTAAAAGAACTTATTTAAACATTTTTAGTAGGCACACAGAAGCTCCCTAAAAGTTACACCCACAGAAGCAAGCCAAAGAACTGAATCAGAGAATGTTACTGATCCTCAGGTTTATTCACTAGCAATAAGTGCAGTTTGGAAGCAAATAAAATTCAATTAAGGGTGTAGGGCTTTTTCTCAATATCACGTTTTCCCTTTGTAAAAAAGCCTTCTGAAATTAAGACCTAGCACAGCCTTAATGCTTGACAAAATTATTTTATTTGCCTTTATTAGGAAATCTGGTATAAGATTACCAGTTTTTCTGTTTAAAATAGTAATTTTATCTTTTATTCTACTACTGTTTTTCAGAAATGTTGGCAGAGAAGATTAGGATAATTTTAAATATGATAATTTTCACACTGGGTCCACATCATTGCCACCTCTAGGCTAACAGTGTATAATGTAAGTGGAATACCTAAAAACTACAGCGGTAGCAGAACAATAGCAGACAGTGACCAATGATCTTCTACTGCAGCAGCTTAATTTTTAATAACTTTAATTGTGAAAAAATGCATTTTTGAGATTTCATATATTTTCAGTATAGCTGCAAATGGAGCATAGCTTTGAGAAAAATGCATTCACAATACAGAAAAATAGCAAATATTTTTTACACAAATAATTTAAAGAGGAGTCATAACAAGTAAAGGACAATTGTCCACTTTCTAGGTTATAATACATATTTAATTTCTATCCAAAAGTACACATTTCCATTCTCTCCATAGATCCTGCTAGACAGAGGGTTTTATTAGAAATCACCCCATCAAAAAGCATAAAAGTACGTACTGAATTTATGCTCTATAAACTAATAACAAATAATATTGTGGGGTGGGGTTGCTTTTTTTTTTTTCTCACTGGTTTATATAATTGCAATAAAGAACTATATACTGTTTCCTGCAAGATGTCAAAATGTGAAGATTGCATTATATATTGCACCATTACTTTTTCTCTGAAATAAATACTTAGAAATAGTCTAGGTCTTACAGCTTATATACACTTAGAATCTCCAGAACTGCCAGAAGATTATCAACTGATAAATCAGGTACGTGTATATAGTCAGTAGATTGTTAGTTCTTTCACTTTGTACACCACAAAAAGAGGAAGAAACCAGTTCCAAAGTGGGGACATATTCCAGAAGCAAGGGTTTAACACAAAATGATGTAAGATCAAGAAGGCAGGGCATTTAAGCTAAGCTGAAATCAGCACTGCATTCACCACCTACCCTGGTTAGGTCAACGGGCATTGCAAATACAGGTTTGCCCTTGGCTCCTATAATGATTAAAAATACTAGTGACATTTTTCATTTATTAAAACTGTGACACATTTGGTGCTGTTTCTTAATGCTGCAACCCCCTAATCATACAGAACCCATTAAAAGGAGAGGCATACTTCTACACTGAAAATCAAAGAAAATATCCATGTCAGAAGTGCCAGGAAATGTCCATATGTTGGTATCATTCTGTCTCTGGTAGCCAACCAAATCTGGAATGGAGATTCATAAGAAAAACAAAATCAGCCTGCCACATTTCAAAGCTGGTGCACAATGACCTTTTAAAAAATGCAATATTTAAAAATGGTTTATCTGATTAATATGGAAGTAGGGCTTTTTTGTAACAAGAAAGTAGGACTACAACTAAAGATTTTTTATCATTTTAAATAGACAGATCCAAGTATATCATTACTTCTTTCTGTAGTGCTTACAGAATATTCAAGATAATAAGACTATCTTACTACTTATTATGTTACCAAAATATGAAGTAAGAGAGGACTTAAGGAAGGATGAGAAGAGGTGATACAGACTGTGTAGCACTACAGAAATTAAAGACAAAAATAAAAAAGGGAGTAAAGATACCAAAGTGAAAGTGAATGAATATTGCATTCTGGTAGATTTTTGTATCTGTATAGATACAAAAAAAAGGAAGAAATACAAATGGTGTTGCATTTAGTTTTAACAGATAAAGGTTTGGAAAAACATCAGTAGTAGCTTGCTACAACAATTAAAATGTAAAAAAATTATTAATATTTTATTTTTGTTTGAAGTGAAGTCCTCTTAAGGAACCTACATCAAATTAATAAAAAAATTTTGTAGCTTGATCCAACCATAATTCTACCTCTTTCTAGATACAATAATGGCAGATACAATTCAAGTTTTACAGTTTTCCTTTAACTTTTGATAATATTTGCAGGTGCAGATATTAAAATCCCAGTAAAAGGGCTCACAGTATTACCCTAAAAATTAAAATAAAAACAAATCTTTGATATATTTTCATGGCTTCTGCTTACTACCTATAGTTTGGAAACCATTTGGCCCAACTGATTGTTCCTAAAAACTGTGTGGATCAGTGGCAATACACAACCAATTTATAAAATAATGACCAAGACTGTCCAGCCACCTGGTACAATTATATATAATTTAAGGTAACAGCAATGCTATCTTTTAATGTAGGCAAATGGGTAGTTATGATGAAAACAGAGAACACTACTGTTGCAATTATATTAGTGTTCTTGTATTCCTGAAAGGAAAATAAGTATTTTCATAGAATATCACAGAACATCAATCTCTGCAAAAGTAGACTAGTATTGATGCCCGCTTTCCCACGCACACTTCAGTCTCTAGCTTTTGATGTTTCAAAAACCAGTATGTAAATTTGGATCCTGCCTTTAATATTTTAAAAATACAACAAAGTATTTTATCCATTTTCTGTTGTCTAAACCCTTGAAAGATGCTTCCATTTCCTTTCTTGGTAGAAGCAGTCCATAACCGCAACTTCTAAGTGAGAGCGATCTCTGAGGAACAGCAGCTGGGGTTAAGGCAGTTTCTCAATAGCGGTAATGCCTCCTACATATTGAAACTGTAATACCAAATATTAATCACTGTTAACATATAAGCTAGCAGGCTCATAATTTTCCCAGCAATACCCCATGCTGTTAGCAGGTGCTTATCCTGCTGAGAAGAGGTTAAGTGGATACTGCTGATTCACTGAGGCAGGTGGATTGCTACCTCTACTGCATGAAAGGCAGAAGGAGTGGCTCCCTAGGGAATGACAGGATTTTAAGATTAGAACAACCATTCTTACCACGGAAGTGCAGATACAGTCTGGCTCGGGGAAAGTCTTCAGATGCATTTTGTTGATAATCTGTTAATAGTAACTAATCTCTAGGAAGAGATTTTATACTACAAGCTCTGTTGGTTTTGCTTTTAAGTCTGCTCACATAGACTATAAGTTAATATTAGTCATTGGAAAAATAAGTGCATCTCACTAAAAACAATTGCAAAAATAAATGTACAGGAGGAAAAATTAACATCAAGACCTTTGGACTTCACAGTTTAATATATTATCAGCTGTTCTGTGTTTGAAAAACAGCTAGAACTGTGAATGCTATGACTAATGTAATTAAAGTACCCAAGCTCTAAAAATGCATTATGGCACCATGGATAAAAAAAAATGGATAGGTGTGAACAAAAATCAGAGAAAATGTCTCAAGTTACATCTCTATTAGACTTAGCAGGTATGATGTCAAGTAGGTAGGCACAAAATCTGGCCTTTTTCTAGGTAGCCTGGTAGCAAAGACTGAAAAAAAGAAGCAGCACAGGGTATGGCATACCGTCTTAGCAAGGACAATGAGAGCCAAAAAACAGCTGAACCCTGTAGCACCCTGCTAAATTGCATTAATTAACTACCACAAGGTTGCTACAATATCATACAAACTATATGTAGATAGAACTTCAGTTGCAAACCTATCAGAAAAAGCGTGAGAGAAGAGTAAAATAGCAAGTTTCCTAACACCCACTACAACCCTTACAAGACAAATATAATACAGGCACTGTACTTCATCAATTATTGCAAATATATCTCTGGCACACTTAAATATATGAACTACGCAAAAATGAAAATAGCCTTCTTAAAGTGGCTAACTATACTATCTGTATAGTTACAGAAAATAATGTTCCCAATAAAGGTATTATAACCATTACATTTACATGTTGTTGTTGATTCAGAAAGGTCAGTGTACATTTCAGGAAAAGACAGATCACAAATGGGCTAAGTCAAAAGTCCAGTAAATTACATGCTTTATAAAAGATTAAATAATCATTTGTCCTATGTTTAATTATTTCAGAGGCATATTCATAATGCATAGGCAAAGACTGGAAAACTAATTATCACAGGACTACTTTTTGTTGATACCATTATTTGAGCCCTCATCTCCTTACTTTCTTGATTGGTGAAATACATTTTGAGGCACATTTATTCAGCTTACTATAAAAACTTCTAATGAATTCTCTCAATACGTCATTCTCTCTTCAGCACCTTGATTTGAATAAGGTATTATTGAACAAGGTGTTCCTATTGAATATGAACTAGAATGAGAGCAACAGTAACCTTTACTATGATAATGGGTTTATTCCCTTTTCTTTTGAAATTTTATTTCTATCTGTGTAAAGACCTTCATCTGATAATCTGTCCTAAAAGTAATTGAGAATTAAGCTGTATCAGTCCCAACTATACAGAGGCTGGAACTAAACTATTACATCTTTCCTTGACAGACTAAATACATTCTGTCATTATTGTGCCACCAATCACCAACACAAAGTTGGCTAATTTACTGCAAGCAATGTAATATATGCAAATACTATGACAGAACCTAGATTTTGAAGGTAGTACATATTGATTTTAGGAATGACTGCTCTACTGATGTATTTATCATAGGCTCTGAACAGAAAAAATCAGTCTCTGGAAAGATTACGAAGCACATCTTCTTGGAATTCATTTCTAAATGAAAGACAGGAAGATAACTGGGATCGGTCTACCTGTGTTTAATCAAAGGCATGTCACACCACCAACCTTACTGCCTTCTATGGTGAAATGATTGGCGATATCAAAAGCAAAAATAATATTGCAATCTCTCCCTGCAAAATTTAGAATTCCAGAAGTACATAGTGCAACAACACAACAGTAATGAATATTAGCAGAGGCTTTCATCCTTTTGGATAGGTTGATAACTCAAAATTATCAAAAGTATGTCATGGATCATAACCACCAGCACATCTCTGCATATGGGAACACTCAGATATGTGCTGTCCACCTGGAACAGTACACAAATATGAGCAGTTTTATTCAACACTCATACTAGATGCCTCTCATTTGCACTACAGTACAAAAAAAACCCAAAACCAAAAAGAATAGCACATACTACAAGGTGGGGGGGGGGGGGGGGGAACAAACAAAAAAAAGCCATGTATATTACTGTACTGCCACTTATTTCATTTCTGTTGAGTTACTCAAACCAGGTTAATGGCCCCAAACATTTCTAGGTTATCTGAGTAATGAGAACTTTAACTGACAAATCAAAACTTCATTTCATGTTAACATTGACACATATGAAAAATAATATGAAAAATATTTTTATTCAATTTTGTGTTACTTATTATAATAAGTAAATTCTAAAATCTTGTTGCCTTGATTGCAAACAATTACTTCCTATGTGTCCAAAAGCTGTATTTTAGGTTTATAAGATGCAAAAGATTCATGGTGGAAAACATCATAGTTACTGTTAAGGAAACCTTGTCCGACCATCCAGGAGCCACTCTGGTAGTCCCTGTTTTACCACCTGAGCTGGGACTGAGGTCCTTTTGCATCTACATACACCAAACTCAAATAGTCAGACCAGGTTTCCTTACCAGCTTGACACCAGGTTTCCCATAGCAGAGTCTCAGATGTCCCCATCCTTAAAATAATTTAATATGTGCGAAATAACTAAATAACAAAATATCAGTTTAAATTGGAGCCTCCAAGGAGGGACGCCGAACAAAGGAACCTCTGTATTTTTTAACCTCACAGTCTAGGAGGGCAAAATTCTGGGAGTCCTTGCCTCCTACTTTGAGTGCCAGATCCCCTGGCTCATGCCACAGGTCCCCGGGCCCTTTGTTATGCCCAGAGTCGGCAGTTCACGGCCTCCTGTCTAGGGCTCTCCCCAGCCAGAGCTCAACCTGCAGCTGCACACCAAGATATTGGCACTGAATTTATTCCTCAGTAGCCACCAAGACATAGTCATTTTTCATTTTTCATAGTCCATACACTACCAAACTTGCCTAGCAAGCCTCTGAAGCTAGAAACAGCAGGTCTTGTGCACCATACTGCTGAAAAAAACTAATCTCACCTAAAACCTGAGATCCCGTGCTGAATCTCAGGGAAACAATGTAAATGTTTCAGCCAAATGGAGAATGGGAATGTGGAATCTGTGATATGGATAAGAGTAATCTAGCTCCAGTAGATAAGTTTTTTGTTTGTTTTTCTTGTTTTTGGCAAAGATTAACAACAAAAACAAAGACTATGCTCAACTCAGCACCAGTCTCGATTGAATCCCAAGTATGTTTCCTGCCCATTGGGTTACTGAGAAGTAACTGAGATTGCCCACTTTGCACTGTCTTTCATGCATTTGAAAGGAATTATCACAAAGCACAAGATTTCCTTCTTTCTTTCTTTCTTTCTTTAGTGGGAATAGGAGACAAAGCAAGTTTCAAATCACAGAAAGTATTCCCTGCTCAAGTCTGTCTCAGGAACAGTGGAAAAATATACATTCTTTGTGCAAAAGTCTGTAAGCTTAGTTGAAAGCATGCAGTGCTGTTCTAAAGAATCACGTCAGGAAAACAGAATAAAAGACTATTTATAAATTATTATTATTATTATTATTATTATTATTATTATTATTATTGCTTTGTTTATAAGCCTTCTGGTAAATTTTCATATTTGGAATAAACTTCTATCTACAACTTTTTATGATAAATCAGTAGCATTAGCAACATATGAATTTATAGCATATAAATAAAACAATAATTCAATTTTCTTTCTATACCTAAAAATTTGAATTCACTGGCAGAATTATACTAACAGCTCTATATGATCCTGTTTTCATCCTAGGAATACTGTTGCATTGTGTTGATACCATAATCTTCTGCATTCAGTTTGATTTTCTCTGTCTATGTCCAACTGTATAAACATTACCTCTACAGAAACAATTTCTTCATAAAGCAAAAGAATTAACAACTTTCAATCTGCTAAAGAAATGAGAAATTATATTATCAGTGGTCTGTATAATTATGTTCTAAGTAAAAATTACTAGTGAAAAATAATCTTTTTATAATCATCCTGATTTTTCCTTTGTATTTGACAGCTGAACATTTTTCATTTACTCTCCTCTGCACCATGAACTCCACACATTTTAAACACTGTAATAGAGAAATAATATGCAAAAATATTAAGCACTATTACTCATAATTGAGTCATAGGAACACAAGGTGTAACATGTCATTTTAAATTAACACGCTATGCTCGTAAAGTCAAAAGAATTATAAGCTTTATTTAAACCATGAAATTTTGTCCAGTTTTGAGTTACTTATGATAATAAGTAAATTCTAAAATCTTGTTGCTTTGATTGCAAACAATTACTCCTTACATGTCCAAAAGCTGTATTTTAGGCTTTTAAGTGTCAAAAGATTCATGGTGGAAGACACATTGCACACAGTGAAATTCCTTCTAAAGCAGATCTCTGTGGAGAACACTACTTTGAATGAAACTAAAATGTTTTGTGTTCCTAAACACCTACTACTTTTGAAAAAGCCCAAGCAAAAGCTTAGAATCAGGCACCACAGTTCACAAACATTCATTTACTTTAGCTATTTCCCACTAATAACTAAGTTTGAAAATGAGTCAAACAGAAATGGAAAGCTGAACAATTAAGATTCTCCCCATAAGCCCATCTCTATCATTTTATTAAAGGCAACTGGGAAAACCCATACTGAATAACTAATTCAAAATTATATTTGTAGAAAACAAATTAATGTAATAATTTTCTTTCTGAAATTAATTTAAATCTCTGTGGATGTTCCTGCAAATTTACTCTTCACTATGCAGACAAAAAGTTATGAAAAGCCTTACTATGCTGCTTTAGGCACAGATTCATTGCCTCATTGTTGACTGTAATGGCTATTCCCATCCAGCCAGCTTGCTTTAAAGCAAATACATTTTTGCTCCTATATTTATATCTGAAATTCTGGATATTGCTCTGCTGTCTCGCTAGACTATAAAATGAGATAATTTCTAAGCCTCATTAACTAGGATGAGTAAATCATATATGAAGTTCCAGTTTTGAGTCTTTTACAATCTTATTTCAATTTCTTCCAATCAAATGGCTGGCTCCTTACATTTTTTTCCTATAACCTATGTTTTTCAGGACTAAAATTCTCCAACTATTTCTAACATGTAAAGAAAATATATTAATTTTAGTAATAAATAAACCAAGCTGGGAAAAATATTATCCAATATACAATCTAAATATATAATACATTCTATAGAACAAATATTTAAGCACAAAGTAGTCTTTAGCTCAGTTCTGTATCTACTTCTGCTAAACATGAATGCACTGGTCAGGATGCTGTTTTCTGCTTATGAACATTCCCTTGCTACCAGTAAATAAGTCTTTAGTTATTTTTTTGTTGTTGGTTTGTGGGTTTTGTTTGGTTTTCTTTTAACTAACTTCTGATTTAACTTTTTTTGGCATATGAATTAATTTTCTACATACTTGTAGGCATGAAATTATTTCTTATTTATGTTATTCCAGAATTTCTTATTGAAAGGTCTCTGTATTATTATGCAAATTACACCGAAAGAACTTAAACCCTTTTCCATCAGGAAAAAAGGATATTAACTAAGACTTCTGTAGATGATGGAATTTACTTGCTTTATGCAATTCTATCTCTGAAGCAAAATATAGAACTTAAAATGAATTTTCTTACCATAGATGGAGAGGAAATACATTTTTTTCTTTAGTTACTCTGAGTTCAGCATGGCTCACTATAATGGAACCTGAGAGTACTTA
Source organism: Lophotriccus pileatus (assembly GCA_035583135.1). Classification (NCBI taxonomy): domain Eukaryota; kingdom Metazoa; phylum Chordata; class Aves; order Passeriformes; family Tyrannidae; genus Lophotriccus; species Lophotriccus pileatus. The sequence continues at coordinate 39,259,850 of JAWWES010000133.1, read as the reverse complement.
GTGCTTTACAGGCATTATTCTATAGATGTTATTATTCTATATGCAGCCCTACATTCAAGTTATCTAATCAAGGAAAAACTGACAGCAGTTTAACTTCTTATTTGACATTTAACTTAAAACTTTTGTAACATAGTGTGTCTTAAACCTGTACTTCTAGATCCTTCCAAAAAAACCCTTCTAACCAATAAGCCTACAAGCAAGAGGAATAGAGATTATTTACAATGACATATAGTGACAGGATAAGTGGGAATGGCTTTAAAGTGAAATTGAGTAGGTTTAGATTAGATATCAAGAAGAAATTCTTTATTGTGAGAGTGTTGAGGCATTGGAACAGGTTGCTTAGAGAAGTTGTGGATGCTCCATCACTGGAAGTGTCTAAAGTTAAGCTGGATGGAGCTTTGAGCAACAGTGGAAGCTGTCCCTGTCCATAGCAGGGGATTGGAACTTTTAGATAATTTCCAACCCAAACCATACTATCACTCTATGATGCAAAATCAGGAATCATCCAGTGTCACACAGGGAGCAAAAGTATATACTTGAAGAGACCAAAGTAATGAAAAAAAAAATTGATTCATTATTGTGTTGGTTTTGGCTGGGTTAATTTTCTTCCCAGCAGCTGGAATAGGGTTGCGTTTTGGATTTGTACTGAACACAAGGGTGACCCCAACTGACCAAAGGGATATTCCAGACCGTATGAGATCATGCTCAGTCTGTAAGATGGGGGGATGTTTGGAGTGATGGTATTTGTATTCCCAAGTAACTGTTGGGTGTGATGGGGCCCTGCTCTCTTTGGGATTGCTGAAAACCTGGCAGCCCACAGGAAGCAGAGAATTAGTTCTTTGTTTTTCTTTGCTTGTGCGCACAACTTTTGCTTTCCCTATTAAACTGTTTGTATCTCAACACATGAGTTTTCCAGCTTTTACCCTTCTATTTCTGTCCCTGATCCTACTGTGGGGAGAGTGAGCAAGTGGCTGTGTGGTGCTTGGCAGCCAGCTGGGGTGAAACCACAACAATTACCTGACAACGTTCAGATTTAAATTAACAAATCCTATTTATTAGTGTAAACACAAGTATTCATCAGTTCCTCTTGAATTATGAAGTAACATACTATACTTATCTGACAAAAAACATGCATCTTTCTTGGCCAGACTGGGGGTTGATCTTGAGTATTGAAAAAGAACATTCCAGATTATCAATATATTAAAATTAGCACAACATAGGTATGTATTACTTTGATATAAAACTGCTAGTGTGGATGACAGGTGATGATTATGTATCATTTAACTGAATCTTCTAAACATCAGACTTTCAAAAATGCGTCTAAATCTAAACTACTCTCCCAAATTAAAGGCTCAATTTGAATAGTCAAATACAGCATGGAAAGAAAAGAGTTTATGTGACTAATCTGAACTCTTACAATTCTGCTAGGATTTCAGTTAATACATAAAGTAAGTTTCAAGTTAGCTTAAAGGTGATCAAGTCAGATTCTTTTGTTAATATTAACAGTAGCTGTTTTTTAAATTATTCAAACCAAGTCTACATGCTGATCTTCATTCAGATGGAAACACTGATAATATAAAAATAGAAAGCTCAAATAAGAAATAATCACCCTTTGAAGGTGGAGAGCAGTCTCTTTGAGGTGTGCAAGATTTACTTCAGCTTGTAAGCATTAGAATGTTGATCAAGGTGAAAATCAGTAAAGGGACCCAGACTGTCCCCTCTGAGATACTTCTATTCATTAGATTCCTGTGGGTATCTAAGAAGAAATAATACTTCTGATAGTAATCAGCTTTTAAGTTACTGCTAAATACAAAATACACCAGCTTGCCATGCTGCTTTTAGCTACCAGGTGATTATTAACACTGTATAAAAAGTGTATGAATAAAATGGCAGAAGATTATTAAACTTTATAAACTTGCAGATGGAGCCTAAATGCAAACTATTTTCATTCAGGTGAATATCCATTTGTCTACAAGCTTGTTTTGTAGGTTTGTTTTATACATTCCCCGTGGAAAATACTAAGCTCAATTAATGAATTGGAATCAATCATATTCATTCCTACTGATATTAAACTGGTTAGCTTGTGCAACTTTATCACGCAGCAGTCCAGGAATCTATTCCATTTCCTTTTCCCTCCCATTCCCTCTTCCCCTCCCCATTCTTCGGTTCCAATAAATGGAATAATTTTGACTGAAATATCTTGAGTGTTCTTGGATAGGCACCCATTAGTACAATTGCATGGATCAATTGGAAATAAACTAAAAGAGAAAAGAAGTGAATGCATCAAAATATTTTAAAAAAAATTTGGTAGCACTGTTTTTTGCAATCGATTGATTTAGACCTAGGAAGAATCAAGACTGTAGGTATAGACTTCAACATATTCTTGTTGACTCATGACTTGCAGAAATTCTGTATTTGATAGATGTCATGGATTTTTGGGTCCAAAGTGTTAAGAAACATTATCATAAATAACCACAAGTTTTACTCATTATATCTCCTATATGTTAAGATAACACTGTATGTATTCTTCTTGCTGTATGGCACTGTATGCTCCTTTCATTGCTACATCTCTCAGAGACACAAATGATATGCCCTTTAACCCACCAGGAAGACAAACTGCTATGCATAACTTAGAATGGACTTTATTTAAATAGTCCATTACAATCTGAAGTTTGAAAAAATTACTAACTCTGTACATAAAAATTGCTTAATTATTCAGAAGATTAAAACATAAGATTCAGCCAATTTGTCAGACATTTTACTGAGATAATCAGAATTCACATCTATTAAAATTTCTGAGATTATATAGAAAACACTTTCAGGCATTCAACTCGTAATTCTATTTGCCCCAATGTACAACAGTAAAAGTTTCCATTGTGTTAACCTACAGAAAGATTTTCTGTTTTTCTGCTTTCTACGGGGAGTAGCCTCTGGTTTTCTGTTTGCCTTCTGTAAAGTCCAGCAGTGAGCCACCAGGATGATTATGTGGCTGGAGCATGATGTACATGGACAGGCTGACAGAACTGGGTTTGTTTAGCCTTAGGGAAAGAAAGATAAGGCGGAATCTTATTTGGTCTTGAACAACCCAACAGGACAGTATAAAAAAAGACAAAACACTCAGTGAAATGCCGTGTGGAAAGGGCATATAGCCCTCAGGTACAGAATCTATTTTTTTTTTCCCCAGGGTACAGATATGTTACTCATATTAAGTTGTTATTGAGTAGTATGCACTGTTCAGTGTCTGTAAGGGTACACTTCTAATTTCTTAGCAGTACTAACAGACCTCAAATGTGCAGTGCAAGTGCAGTGCCCTCCCTTTCTATGCCATTTCTCTATTAATTTTTCTCTATTAACTGGATGAAGGGAGAAGAACAGAGAACTTGATTTCCTTTTACATTAATGCCAAGTAATGGTAAATAAAAAATAATAGCAATTACTTTTTAACCAAGTAGCTACCAGCACTCGCACTATCTCAGCTGTTATACTGAGGCTCTGTCCTTTTAGATGTTTCTATGTACTTCTTCAAAACTTCTTCAATTTATATACTGCTAGCACACACTTCATATTCCCCACTTGAATATGAACTTCACAATATGAAAAATGTTCCATCAGCAACAGGAGAACCATAAAGATTTTTGGTTCAGAGACCTTACAGCCTAACAACAGAACAGCAAAGAAAATTGTCTTTGCTTTTTTATCACTAAACTCTTTTATTCTGGGAATAAAATTTAGTCAAACCCTAAGCAGACAGCTCTGGAAGGAACAGAAAGAAATATACCTTATCCACCTCTTTTTCTGCATGCACCAGGAAAGGAGAGAACTTGATGTCCTGCCCCCAGAATCAAAAGGCTTCGATATGGCCAAGGAATAAGCCTTATATTATGAATTTACATGCATAAGCTTAATTTTTGGACATGACAATCCACAGTAAGGTCACAAGAACTTCTCTAAATGGCAAATTGATGCTCTGCCTGCACAGGTGGATATCACATCTCCTCCTTCTTTTTATATCCTTTGCCAGCTTGAAAACCCCGTTCAATGAAATTTGAGTTCAATGAAAATGGCACAGCCGAAAGCAAAAGCAGTTATGTGATATTAAAAAAAAAAAAAAAAGAAAATGATATTGCCTTCTGAAATCTGTCCCAGTAAGATCAGGTTCACCCATCAGCCAGATTTACTGTTACCTCTCCCAAACTTCAGTGGTTATAGGAGAAGAAGTGATTAAATGTGTTTCAGAGTTTTAATAATAAAGGAACTATAAGCAAACTAAACCTTTGCTATTTAGCCATAATAACAAGAATAGTAGACACTGGAAATCATTAGAAATTAAAGCAAGTTTATTTACTATGTTGATAAAATCTTTTAGTAAGAGTATAATGTTCTTCATGCTAGGCTTGGCACAATATATATATTCATTTTTGCAAAATGTTTTTCACTCATATCGTAGTTTTCATAATAGCAGAAGAGAATTATTTAACTAAAATGCAACAATATGTTGAGAAGGCTTTCAGAACATTTTATCAGAAAGATAGTATTTTTTTTTAATATTATGTTATGCATGACAAATTTTTCAGGGCTGAAACTCTCTATTACTGTCCTTCATATGTGTTATGTATGAAGAGTAAAACAATAATTATTTTAACCTTTGAGGATTAGGTGTTCCAAAAAATATTCTCTTGCCCTAAAGTGCACTTCACAGGGAAAGAGACACAGCCAGACAGTTAACCCATTGAAATTTTTGCTTCAGCTGAACACTGTTTCAGTTCATATGAAATCTCGTTTTCCATATTTTTTACAATAGTTTCCTAAATCCCTGTTAGATGCCGGAAGCCTTATTCTGTGAACAGTAAACCATTACCTATATGTCAACAGATGAAGACATCTGAATACTTGCTACATATTGTTTTTTAGACTTGTGTACGGCAAACCTCCTCACCTCACACAAACACCCCCATTACCAACAGCCTAAACAGCTCACAAAGGCTTTGTAAATTTTTTATTAAGTTACAAGAACAAACTTACAATAACAGTTCATTCTAGCATTTCAGAATTCTGCTCTTAAGCAGTTTGACTTGTATAATTTATGTACGTCTTAGAACCTAATTTGGTGGATTTGATATTAGAAGATGGACAAACTTTGTTACGACAACAAAATTAGAATACTATTCAAAGTACAAAATGTCTTCAAATATGGGAATCTAAGATTATTACATACTAACACATTAATAGTGCCTATTGGCAAGAATTAAACACCATTTGCAACCACAAAGGGTTTCCTGTTGAGAAAGATGTGAGGTTGTTTTCTGATTCTAGTCCCCTGCATGGACTGAATGCACAGCTTCATGATCCACTCCTCCTCTCAAAGTAAGCAGCACTACTCTTCAGAGATACGAATTAAATGTATTACACTTACAAGACATATGACTGGTGTTGATTATGAGTTTCAAACACTTTGATAGAATACACAGACTTTAGGAAATATGTTTTCTACTCAGAGATTCAGCTGGCAGTAGGAAATGTTTTTTCCTTCAAGTGAAAAAAGCAGCAATAACAGAAAAATAAGATAGAAGTACTTACAAAAGTGGCTTGATTATGTATGTTCACTTTAAAATTACAGCATCCATATTTAGAGATAATTTAATTTGAACCACTTGTAGGATGGAATTTCAGAATTTCACGGGACATTTTGCTCACAGATTTAGTCAAGGATGGCCTTTTAGTTGGAAAAGCCAATACTGAAAAATCCTATCAATTTTTCTTAACAGATAGCACAAAGTTAGCAATAAAAGAAAATTTCCCATGACTGAAAGTTTTCGGGGTTAATTCTCATGTTTGATTTAGAGATGTCAAATAGTAGCAGAAATAAATTTTAAAAATGTTAAAGTAACTAATTTCCTCTTTTTGAAAATGTTGGGAAAACATGTAGTACTACATTAAAGTGTGTCCTAAATGTTTTATTCCATGTGGCAAGCAGATAACTGGTTTCTGGATCTCCATCTCTGGAGCAGAAAATTATCATTTAAAAAAATGCTTACCTGTTTTGAGAGGAGTTGGAACAAATTAAAAAAAGCCATAAGAATTCTGTGTACAAAACTTTGGAAACCAAAGTCGTGAAAATGTTAAGAAATTGATAAAGAAAGCAGTGATTACTAAGGATAAGAACCCAGAGCTTACACTGCTGCTAGGTACACTGTCCTTTTAGGAACAGCTTTTAGGACTTCAGTTTTGCAGTCATAAGCGCAAATCATCAAAAGGCTGATGAAAGTATGCAGAAAATTCCACCAGCTCATGTAAAGGAAGAGAGATTCAACTATCACTGGACAAATTAATTTGAAATAAAATAGATCCATAAAACAAGCCCATGTCTGGTGCCTGCTCTATTAAAACCCTGAAAATAAACCCCAAGCGTAGTGAAAAGTGCATTTCAGCCACGAGGGAGAGCTTGAACACTTTTTCCATGAGGAGAGTTCAGAAGGTCACTTAATGGAATCCTGGGCCTCTGGTGTTTGGAAAACACAATCAAAAATCTAATATTCCCTTCGTACTCTCAGCAGCTGAACCTCTTTGTGAAGAAGTCTGAAACTTAGCATGGGGAAAATTAAACATTGGTGCTCATGTAGATTTCTTTTTAATGTCTTCCAGACAAGTGAGGACAGTGAGGCAGAAGTCAAAAGGTGCAATGCTCCCGACATGACATTATGCAGATTTGAGAGCAAGTAATTTCTTTTCCTTTTTTTTTTTTTTAAATTTATTTTTATTTCTATTTTAAAATATATTTTACTGTTTTTGACACTTATGGTCAAGATTACATATGTATATATCTATATTTATCTATATCTATCTGTCTATATATTTTAGGCAAGCAATTCAGTATTTTTAAGATATAAATAAAAATAAAGTATTTAGAAAAACTATGATGTAACAAAATTAGTAAGAATAAGTACTGAATAATGAAAGAGCTAAATTAAAATTCTTCTCAATTAAAAATCAATACTATGCAATGCATGACTTTCCTTTTCCTAGTCCAAAACAAACAATAACACCTTATGAAAAAATTTTGATTAAATTCTTGGTGAAATGGAATAGTAATAAAATATTTTGCTTGGTCTTTTTGTTTGCATTTTCCTTTGAATTTAGTGAGGTTTGACCTATCTTTCCACAGTGTAAGCCTTCCAGAGAAAAACCTACACTGCAATAACAGCCAGTGAACCTAATTACAGCACAGGTAGAAGGTGAAGGGAAGTTAAAATTTTAGTAACTATAGCTACATTTAATTTTAGAACTGGAAACACAATTTAACCTTCCATTCTCTTGAGCTAACAGAAAATATTGGAATATCTTTAGTCATTTAAATGTGTCTTCACAGTTTTTTGGGGTTTTTTTGTATTACTAATTTCATCACTGTATGACAGGAGTGTACAGAAACAGAAAATGGGACCAGAAGGGATTATAAGAAGTCAACCTGACAACCTACATCCCTTCTAAGAGCAGATACTATCTAACTAGAAGGCAGGTACTATCTAACCTTTCTGAAAACACCTTGTTTTCCAAACAGTTTTGCACTTACCTTACCTTGGTTTTATCTAAACTACCATCTCCTACTTGCTTATAGGAATCTCATCTGAGACAGTATCAACAGCTTTAACAAATTTAAGATATGTGACATCCACAATGTTTCAATCTACAAGGCCCATTATTCTGTAAGAAATTCATGATCAAATGGTTTTGTATGAATTATTCTTGATAAATCTATTCTGGCTCTTATTAATTTTTCTGTTTTCTAACAATTTACAACAGTTGAGGTGTTTTCCAATTATTTCTGTCATTAAAACTGACTGAGATGTAATTGCATTTTTCTCACTTTTAAAACATTCAATTCTGTTACTTTCAGAAACATCATCCATCTTCTCAAAATTACAGACAACTAACACTTCCCTCACATATATTACTTTTTAATTTAAAAGAGGCTTCTTTCTACACAAGACCATTTTTTAACTTATCTCTTCATCATGAATTTTGAAAGAAAAAAATTTGGCTTAGTAAGAATAAATAATTTAAGGATTCTTTGTGTCTTTTACATTGTTTGGGAGCTGGACCAAAAATCCATTATTTGCACAGCTTGAGTCATGCATCCTAGTGTATATTTATATACATGTGTATATACAAAATACAGCAAATAAAAATATTGCTATGACTTTTAATACAGAGTGAGAAAGAAGGGATGGCATTTTTCTCAGAGAAGTGTTTGAATTCATAATTTCCCTTTAGACAACCTCTCCCAAAGGGTTTTAAAAGCAGAGGGACTCGGCTATTACGAACCTGATTTCCAGAGTGCTAAACATGCATAGAATCATAAGAATAATTTTGGTTGGAAACAAAGTCAATAAAAGCTTTACAACACAAAGAACTCCGAAAAAATAAGGGAACTTCTTTGCAATATGATATAGGACACATCCTCAACTAGCAAAATCAACTTTATTTGAGGAAAAGAATATAATTAAGAAAATGGGATGAGAGCAAAAATTGTTTCTTTCTAGAATATCAGAAATGTGCTATTAATTCTCTGCTGTTTTCTTCATTTAAAAATGCAAATAAAGAATTCATGCCCCTTAACCACAATTTTCCATAGATTAGCTTTCAATTTACAGACAGTAAGTTTACCTACTGTGGTCCTTAATGCTTAAAGTAAACTGTGATTCTGATGAAATGCTATAGTTGTATTTCATACTGAGATCTCTTCTGCAGTTGTTTTTACATCATTTTTGTTTACGCTGGCTTTGCAGGGAATCCAGTATTATTAACATACAGGAGATCGTTTATAAGATTTCTTATACTCTCAAGAAATCTTTCGCTGTGATATCAAATAGTGCTCAAGGTTACTGTTTATGCTATACAACCCCATGCACCATTTACTTGGAATGAAACAAAATCCTTTGCCTGCAGACTTAGCAATTGACTGAAGAAAATTCAGCTTCTTTCTGGGCATATCAGTGTTACAGTGTTTAGTGATAAAGGCATAATATATTTTTGCCTGTTTTATATTCTTTTCCAGGGAAGCAGAAATGAAGAATTAATGTGTGTTAAGCATTGTAAATGTAGACCCGGAGTGTGCTGTCAACTCAAGTCACTATCTAGTAAAAGAAGTGGGTCCTCTAAAAAAGCGCTGGAAAAAGAACTGAATTGAAACGTGATCTTTTTCCCGGGTGAATCTGCGTCTGCTGCAGCCAGCATTGCAGCTATGCTGTAAGCAGAATACAGTTAAAACAATCTAGAATACAATTAATTCTACAGCTATGCTGGTGCACACACAAGCTGTTATTCAAAAGGCAAGCTCAGTATTGTTCCCATATACTTCCCTCCTTTGAATCAACACCAGCTCTTCCTTGAACTAGGACTAGTTCAGGAATCTAAAGCAATAAAACTATTCCTCCTCCCCTTCTTTTTCTGTTTTCCTATTGTTTACTTCCTTCTTTTTTTATGTTGATTTGACTCACTCATTTGGCTAACATGGATGCAGCCTGAGTCAGTCTAAGAAAAGCATGAAGCTGCAGTCAGGAGTGGAATTGCCATGGAACACGTTTTAGTGGCTGTTAGCAATTTAATCAGCTTAGGGGTATGTCAGTTCTTCAGTTTGCACTTCCAAGTTCGAGTCAACAATGTAATTAAACATAGACTCGAGATGGACTAACTATCCAAATATGTACTGTTTCTTAGCTGGATTTTACAGCTTATGAAGAATTCTGAAATTCTGTAGCTGGGAAATGCCTGTAAATAATTTTTAGTTAACTACAATGTCATTCCAGTAATGATTATAGCCAACCACGGTTATAGCAATGTGCACATACCTTAGCCTCACAAACTGCAAGTTGCAATCAAAGTAGAGGGAGATTTTTTGTTGTTTTGGCTTTTTATGTCCTTTATTTTGTTATTTTAGAATATCTTTATTTTAACGTCAAATTGTTTGTGTTAAAAAAAGTCCAAAGTATGCTTCAGGTACAAAGGCCTGCTTTTTGATCATTGGTGTAGATAAACATAATATTTACCTACTGTCTCTATCATTCGACTGGTATTAAAACAAATGTTACTCCAAAATGTTATTATTGCCTCATTTACAAGTACTTTCACTGATTTATGCTATGCTCAGCACTTGAAACATTCTAAGTTCAAAATCAATCCTCTCATCACTGAAAAATTCTTCTCATCTGCCGAGACACAGAGTACCATTTCTACTTATAAGTTGATACCTGGCATAGCACTAGTTCCTTCAAAGCAGACCCTAAAGGAGAATAATGGAAAAACAAACCAGGTGTTTGCCCAAGGCAGCAAAATTCAGGAAACTTCAAAAGTGTTTTATTCAGCCAGCTACAGTTCTCTGCTGTGTTCCAGGAGACCTCAAGACTTCACACTTTGAAGCTGCACCATGGTACCATGACATTGGTGGGAAGCAGGATGCCTCAGGGTAGCCTTGGAGCAGAGCAAAGGCAGTTGTGGGTAAATGAATATAGTGGACACAAACTTATAGCAACTGAGTGGTGGGCCTGAAGAGAGCAAGGTGATTCTTCATGGTATTAGAAATAAAACCTGTGTGGATAGTGTAGAATTTAAACTTGCCTGCAGAAATGTCTAATCTGAGGCCACCCTGATCCTGACTGCTGTAACATTTCACTTCCGAAATACAGAGCTTAAATCAAATGCACATACCAAATGCTGATTTTTTCCATCTCATCTTAAGTCACCTTTATCTGCAACTGACAAAATTTCAAATTGAGGTTATGCTTAAAATTGTTTTGTTCAATTCAATAAATTCAGCCAGTGAAGTCCTAGATGGTTCTTGGCTGGGATATTCAAGGGAGCCTCCTGCAGGCACTGCTCCCAAGACTGCTTGACTTTTTCTTGAGTGCTGAACCATCGATGTCCAGCATACTCATACTTCTCATACTCTCTCTTCTCATACTCGCATGGCTTTGGACCCAGCAGTCCCTCTCCCTATAGAAAAAGGGTAAACCTAACTAATTCTCTGTAACTTAATTCTATATACAAAATCTGCTGACATTTTTGACAACATTACAGGATTATATTGGCATAGCATCTACAGACTTCACACCAGGCAGAGAAACCACAATCATTGACATTAACTAACTTAGAGAGAGTACTAATAGACAGCAGTATTGAACAGACAGTGTTAACAAATTCTGATGCTCTAGGATTTAATATAGTACATCAAAGCACTGGTTGATAGGCTTTCTTGCTACAGCAGTGATCTAGGTCTCCTGCCTCTTTAATTAGCACACTGTATAAATCAAAATTTAGAATTGGAAAAATTATTTCATAAATATGGGAGGGGGGAGAAAGAAAAAAACACAAGTAATGAGATCACAATAATTACTTAGTCTAGTTTAAGAAAAAAAAAAGGGAACTAATAGTAGACAGCCTTTGCAAATACTAAAATAAAAGTACTATCATCCAGTTAGGCAAAGCAGAGGCTACAGCAGCTGTGCATGGGAGGAAGAGAGGCCAAAGCAAATTTCTCACAAGTCAGAAGAGCCCCAAGGTACCATCACATAGCTGACACTCACTGCATGCTAACTGAGTTTATATGATTCATGGAGCATCTTTGTCTCCACTGTAGCAACTGGCTTTAGTTCTGACACCCCAATTGGATCAGGGGAGAAGAGCCTTTCTCCGAAAAAAGTCTCTGGTAGATTAGAGACACTAGAAGCTGTGACTAATGGCATGCACTAAATGCAGTATCTTGAGGTTTCAGATGCAATTCAAGCAGTTATTGCCATGTGCTGGTTTTCCAGGAGAAAGGCAGCCTGCCAGATTTCTCACCAAGATTGTGCACAGGGTACAGTGGAGTGCAGAAGGCAGGCAGTGCCCATATCCCTAAATCTTCAGGTAGCTCAGGACAAGATCAGAGTGTATGAATCTCTCTATACAGGTGCTGTGACTTGCGTGTCACTGACAGAAAATAGAGACTTTTGCCTAGTCATAGTAATTACATCTTGCAGTGACTGTGTCTTGTCTTAAGCACAAAACATGGAAATAAGCAAGTCAGTTTTCATTCAGGCTTGAACCCCAGAGATGGCATGGGTGGGAATATGAACTGTAAAAACTCAAAGACATAAGACAGAGTTAATTCTTGTTACTGCAAGAAGACTCTGAAGAACAGGGAAAAAGAAACAGAGGAGAAAACTAAACATATGGGGACAAGATAATGTTTTGGAATTTATATTTTATAATTGGGTGCTACCATTTTATATACATATGATGGTATTAATTTATAAACTGGGAGGACTGCATGTAGAAATAATTCTGAAGGTGTGAAACTTATCTAGCATAGTTGGAGTAGAGGACAGGTATGAGCCACAGCTGCAGATGAGAGGAACAAAACGGGAAAGACAATCATAGCACAAGGGTGGTTTGAAGTAAGGCCATAACTTTAATGGAGCTATCTACGTAAGGATCTCTCAAAATCTTTAGCCATGAATTGGAACAATTGAATTTAAGGTTTAAAGCATTTGTACAGAAAGCATGAAAGCATGAAACCATAAATTACAAACTAAAAAATAGAACCTCCAAGAGAGTTGCTACTTTGCATGCAGTATTTCATCCCTTAATAACTATGAATCATAGAATCAGCTGGGTTGGAAAGGACCTCTGAGATCATAAGTCCAACCCTTGATCCACTACTAGACCATGGCACTGTTGCCGTGAGGTTTTAAATTTTAATTTTTTTTAATTTTTGTAGCTTTTAGAAGTAGTTATATAGTACATGTAGATTTAATGTAGTAGAAATCCCTTACCCTTT
>JAWWES010000133.1:39220821-39246939 GCA_035583135.1 Lophotriccus pileatus | reverse complement strand
GTGGGGTATTCCTGGACGCCTGGGGACTCAATTAAACCTTACCTTACCTCCTACTAAAACCTGGCCTGGAGTTTTTTTCTCCACAGCTCATTTTAGGCAACACACTAAGTGCCACATCCAGTTTCATCTCAAAAACCTCCAGGGATGGAATACTACTGTATATACTGAAAAACTACATATATTACATGCAAGCATACACACAAATATTTGCAAAGCTGTAGAAGATAGGATAAAAGGCTGAAACAAAAACCCATTTTTTACAAAAGCATGTTAACTGCATGTAAAAAATACATCAGAGAGACTATATATATATATATATATATATATATATATGCATGTACGCCCTTTTTAGGTATCACAAGGAGAATCATCATACTTTTATGCCCACTTCATCCAATATTCCTTGGAAAAAAACCCAGTCACTGCCACCAACGTGACTAAAATTACAATAAGAAAACTTATATTACTAGTCAATATGTACAAGTAGCTAGACCAAAACTATAATTTTTACAAGATTATGAAAAGAATGCAAGATGTGGTAAACATCTATAGTTGCACACATTTTATACCCATGCAGATATATGTATGTGTATGTCTGATTTTTGTATGCAGATCATACCCATTCTGTATTTTATTAGCTGTAGGTTCTTCTATGCAGGGACTTTGCCTTCCCAGTTGTTTGCCAACAGCAATGCATACTGTTTGTATAATGTTAATTACTAATATAAATTAGTAATTGAGCCTTGTATTTTAGTGATTTTCATCTTGAGGTGAAACACAACATGTTTTGGCCAAGAATGTATGCAGATAGTAACATAAAATCTGCTGCACCACTTGGAAATAACTAGTGTAGTTATAAGAAGTCAATAAATACTGATTATAAGCTATTATTTCAGGTTCTTGTTTTGTGGGCTTTGGGAGGCTTTTTATTTGGGGTGCGGTTTTTTTTTGTGGATTTTGTTTGGGGTTTTTTGTTTTGTTTTTTTTTGGTTGTTTAGTTTTTTCAGGGTTTGTTTATTAAGAAACACAGTGCTGTGATCAAACACAATCCAAAAAGTTACAAAACAAAACTAGAAATCACCCTTTCTAGATAATAATATTCAAATAACTATGACTTTACTCAAAACACAGGTTTAAAAACAAAAACAAGTAATGTAACACAATTATTCTCAGTTTAAAAACAAACAAAAAACTTATTTGGGCATTTTTGTTTTGCTTTCTGCAAGGGACAGAATAGTTACCAAATGCTAATCTCACAAAATGTGCTAGGAAAGAACCTCTAAGTATAGAGGTTTCATCCCACATCTGCAGAAAAAACCAAGGTAGTCCCTATACAGACCAATGTTCTTTGGCACATGCAAAGACCATCCTTATATGGGACACTGAGTTTATTTACATCTCTAAATGTAAAAATGTATTTATATTCCTAAACAGAGCAAAACACAACTGCTTAGGTGAACTCCAGACATATATAGCAGTACAGTAACACAGTAACTCAGCAAATGAACTTACTACTTGCTGAGAGTTTCTTCATGTTTTTAGCCTGCAGGGTTTGACCTCAAATATCTATTAGAACACAGTATTATTCACAGCAGCAAAATAAGCACAAAAACATCAAGAGAAAAATACCCTCATCTGTTGGGAACTTCTAAAGTCTATCCAAATCTCCCAAGGTGGAAAAAGCACAATTTTATTTTCCTCTTTCAAACCTATTCTAGATTTAAGTGCTGTCATGGTGTTAAGGGGATTTATTAACTACTATAGAGGTGAAACAATTTATTCCACATATTTGTTATGATTATACTTTAAATGAAACTGCCCCCTAAGACTGAAAAACTAGTAGCTATGTGCCTACATGAAGGAATTTTTTATTCAAAAACCAATTTTCTTTTTTTTCTCTCTGAAGTTGAGATGTCTCACTGATTATTTATTGTTTTACTGTCAATAAGGAACACAAACAGATAACAGAGAGGAAACTTATGATTTCTCATGAATTAAAGAACATGATAGCAGAAGGTTTCTAAGAACAATACATTATTTTCAATGTAATGGTCTTGGAAATCCAAACCTTTTAATTAACCCTAATTCCATTTTCTCCACATCAGCTTTGAAAAGCAACACAACACACAGAGCATCCTGATGTATACTTTCCTCTAGCAAGGATTAAACTTCTTTATAAGAAAACTACCAAATGCACGCATATACACATATATGTGAAATATATATAATCTTTAATTGAATTCATCCAAAGGCCTGTGGTAACCCTCCTAGGTTCAACCTATGCTCTTTGTAGCCCTATTTTTCTTAGAGCAATACTATATTATATGTTAATGATTCCTGCATGACTAAACTTAATCTACTGAATCAATTCCATCTTCCATTACTTTGTGGAATCAAGACCAGCTTAAAGAAAGATAGATCTAACACACAAAGACAGCCTTTTTGGCATAGTGAAAGACACAATCTCCAAATACACGGGTGCAACTTATATTTTATAGTAAATACTAAGTTTAAATTACACACTCAAAAAGTGATGAAAAACAGAAACTAAAAAAGTTGCTGAAGAACAGATTTAAAAATATGAATTTCAGACTGAAATCTATCCTATATAGTGATCAGAAAGCTTGCACTTGCAAAATCTGTGTGAAAAAATTGTCTACATTACTTGAGTTAGGAAGCCACAAATTCTGACACGAGTGGAAAGCAGCACCAGAAATATTTCGCACATAAATGTGCACATAAGATAGCTAAACACAGCAGTTTTATGTTTTACACTCAGTGTACTTCAGTGACCAAGTGAAAAGTAATTCCTTTACACAATTGAAACTGTATGCTTGTTTTCCTAAGAGAGTCCAATGGTCTCCTGACCTTTTGACCTATTTATTACCCAAGTACCATCAACTACAGATAAAACTCACGTAGCCTCTTGAACAACTCTTTCAAAAGACTGTCTTATGCAATATATAATTACAAAATAAAATACTTATCTAGAGTCAAGAGAAGATTTTGTTATTTTTGTTAAATCCTTTTTAGGGACCTTATTATTATCCTTATGGGCCATTTTGCAATGTACTGATACAAATCCCAGGCACTGCCACTCACAGGTTGCTCCTTTTGTTTCCCATGTGTTTCTGAAGCAGCTATAAAATCCTTGTGACTGCTTGTAACAGCAGCCAAAGTTTTTAAGTGCTGGACATAATTAACTGGGAGGGATGTTTGCTTCAATACACAAAGGAAATCTCAGACAAGACTTTCCAAGGATTTTACAAAAATATTTTAAAATAACAAAGCCAGTTGATGTTTAATAGCATGCATGTATGAAAGACGAAATCTGCATGCTGCTCATATCATGCGTATGCGAGTTCTGTTTGTTCTCTAGCTTCCAAATGCATCTTGCAAATTCCAGTCCCTTTTGAACTCCCCATAAAGAGAAGGATAATTAAGAAGCTGGCTTGCTCAGCATGTTAACAGGAAGAAAAAACACAGAAGAAGAAACCCTCTGAACTCTCGCTTACCATCTGATACAAGCAATCATAAAATCATCCATGGCACTGAGGATGCCTCTTTGACAAGGAGCAGCTCCACCTTGGAACTACAGCAAAGATTGTATCTCTGGCATTGCCCCTCCACACACACGCTTTCCTCCTGCCTCCTCTTCCTTTTAAGACAGCATAAGTTTACATATTGAGCTGCTCTGTCTTCACATAGTTATTAGTCAGACTACACAAATGTACTAGCAAAGAGGTAACAGACTTACCACATTTGGTATGACTTCCTCCTGGCACACAAGACACATCCAAGTTGCCCCCAGTTTTCCCAACATGCTTATAAACAAGCACTTAGATTGCTGTGAAGGTGAGAAAAAAAACCAAACAAACCAACAACAACAAAAAAAGCAGTCCTGTAGAAGACAACTTTATTTATACCTTCTCATTTTTTTGTCTAAAGATTTTTAATCAAAAAATAATTCAACTTTTAGAAGAGAAACTATCAAAAGAAAAAACAGAAAGAAAATCAGCTTCATTTCATAAGGAGGATTAAGTTTGTCAGGTGAATGAGAAGTAGGAAAGAAGTTTGTGAAACACCTGATGAAGCAGAAATAGAAAGAACTAGACCCCTAAAAGCAGGCATTATTCTAAAATTTGAATAATCTTCCTGTGGTTAGTTGAAGACAACCTTTTACTACAGAATGATGGTGGTGCAGTGGTAAAAGAAGAAATTTCAAGGAAATACCATGCCTTAATGAGGAACCCAACAAAAGACAAAATCAGTTTCATCAAGCTCTAAATTTCAGATAAAGTTTATATTTACAATTCTTTTACACGCATTACAGACTGCAGTTTTAGAAACACACGAGAAAGGATTTTATGGATTAAATGCTATAAAATAATACTAATTTTATTTGTTTCTTCTGCACTACTGTTAATAATCAATTTTATTAGCAGTTTTTCACTTACGTGTATTTTTTCCTGAACTCTAAGTTTCCTTACAATAACACTTATATTTTTTCATGCTACTCTTTTAACCTTCAGTTGCACATGCTGCCATATCATGTTGCTCCTTTTTGATAAAGGAAAGGATTCTATTTAATTAAACAGATTGAATGTATTTTACAAAATTTCTGCAAAGAAACACCATTCTTCCATAAAAGAAAGAACCTGGTGTATTTGTGTATTTTTAATATGAAATAATGGAGAAATAAAAATTTGTATAATTAAACTAGATTCCAAAGAGCTAACCAGCAAATGCCTTCTTACTAAATAATAAGAATTTTATAGTAAGGGAATTTTATAGCTTAATGATCTTTCAGTTTGAAGTATTTGAAAGGGAAGTTATAAATTTTGAAAGGATAAGATTTGTCATTAGCTAAATCTTCTTTCAGACAAGCCCTCCTGATACGACAAAAAGACATGTCCATATTTTTTTCCAGATGAAAAAGTTTAGTTCGGAGTGTCCCTCTTCAAGTAACAAAACAAACATGATAAATCTTGGTCATACTCTACCTCAAAGTAGTAAATTACACTTTGAAATAGTTGCACAGAATTTGATAGTATATGTTCGATAAAAACAATTAATCAAAAGCCTATGCTTACAAAAGTGGCTAAAGTATTACTAATTTTAAAATATATAAACCCAGTTACCTTTCATAGTTGCTTCCACAAGGGAAACAGCTTTGTGGTATTTTTGTGAAAAATACCTTGTGGTCTCAAAGTCTGCAGAGTTTGACTCCAGATATTAAGGAGTTTCTTTACTTGAGATCTTTGAGTGCCTCCTTGGCCCTTTAATTCCATATTTCTGTCAGCTTTTACCCTGATTTTTTTCCCTCCATATTAGAAGATCCTTCTTTACAAGGTAAAGTTGTGCTGTGTATCAACTGTCTAATCCAACCTTTTCCTGTCTAAAGACCCTCATACATAATTCTGATGCTTTGGATCCTAACCTATCCCATTATAAAATGGCCCTTTTTAGTTAATACCTGCAAAATATAATAAAAAAAAAAAGACACAGGATAAACTTAATGTTGCTTCTCACCAGATAACGGATGTACTAGCAGACGACCTTTTTAGTGGCAAAAGATTGCTTTAGATGAAATTTAAGAGAGAAGGGTGAAAGACTAAGGTTGCATAAGAAATTATTAGGAAAAAGAATTTTCTCTCTAAAGAACCAAAGTTTGACCAAAATATATTACCTTTGTATTATTTTGCATAACTATCAAATGTTATATGACATTTTGTGTTAATTTTATTTTTGCGCTGTATACAAACACATTTTTCCAAAATAAATATTAGTAGAAGTTACACTGGGCCATCCCTTGAGATAGGAGAAAATACCTTCTTTAAAAATAATCTGAGGAATGAGGATTAAAAAGATAACTTAAAGCTTCATTTCCTTTATCTTATCACATCTTTGCTCCCTCACAGGAAACGAAGAGATAACTATTGCTGAAAAGAAAAACACACTGCACACAGACTTCAAGGCTGTATCCTTTCAGATCAGTTGATGGAGACCCAGAAAGGAAGAACCAGATTTTTCTTATTTTTAACTACCATGTTTTCCTGAGTAAAAATGTTTGTAAGAATACAGGATTAGAACGTAAAAATTTGTACAGAATCCTATAGGGAGGGATATTGAGTATGTGTAAGAGGTAAGCATAGAACATTTAAGATATCAGAAGGTGAGGCTGAAACTGTAGAATAGAGGACTGAAAACCGTTCTTTGGACTGCTACTGAAAGAACTTGTGAAAAATTCTATGGACTGTGTCAGCAGTGGGCTGTGACCCAGACACATGCAATTCTAGCTGTATGTCAAAGAAGGTGGTCCCGAGATATATGTCAAAGAGAAGTTGCAATGTAAAGTTCACTTTATTGAATATCATTTAATTCAATGTTTGGCAAATATTTATAAAGAAAAAATGGTAATAATCTTAAAAAACTCATTTTGGTATAGCGGCATTATATTGTGGATTAAAGTAGCTATTCATTGTAACATATTCACAATTGGTTTTTCTGTCAACAATTTTAGCATTGAGATACACCTGCTAACGTTTGTTTCAGTGGTTTCAAAAGCACTGGAAGTTTGGTGGTTGTGCCCTCTTCACATTGAATAGCAGATCAGTAGAATGCAATTAACTGTAAAGTGTTTATCAATATGAGCTAGGGTTCCCCATACTGATGATTTATGCAACCTGCTCAATTTTTATGGAAGCTCTATCTACTCTTTCTGCTCTGGAACTATTCTAAAGCATTAATAAACACCACTTCCGATATCTTGCAAAATAGGTACTGTACTACATTGAATATTCTTTGAAAATTATATTAATTTATATGAAAGACAACTTGAATTTTGTATAATGTCTGACACAATAACCTAGTTAGCATTTCAGTACAGAATTAGAATTAGTATAGAGGCAAAATTTAACAGCAAAGAGTCATGAATCCCAAAAGATGCAGCTTGATGGGTTTTACCAAACTACTTTTCTTTTTTCCCCAAAGAAAAATTAAAGATAAGTAAGTCTTGACTGCAATTTAGGAAAAATATCTAGAAAATTCAAGTGCACTTACATTTTAAAGCTGTAGATACATATTGTGAGGCCCTTATGGACAAGTTGAACATGAGCCAGCAATGCAACCCAGCCTCAAAGAAGGCAAATGAGATCCTGGGCTGCATTAGGTAAGATATTGCCACTGGTGCAAGGGAGGTAGTCCCCCTCTACTCAGACTACTTCTCAGGTGTTGGGTTCAGTTCTGGGCTCCCATGCATGAACTACTGGCAAGAGACCAGCAAAGGGACACAGAGATGATTAAGGGGACTTTCACAGACATCCAAGATCATTAAGGAAAGTCTGAGAGAGCTGGGACTTCAACCTGGAAAAGAGAAGGCTCAGTGATGCCACATTAGTGTGTATAAATACCTGAAGAGAGGGTGTAAAGAAGACAGATCCAGGCTCTTTTCAGTGGTGCTCAGTGACACAGCCAGAGGCAATGGGCACAAATGTACACAGGAGGTTCCCTCCGAATATAAGGAAACAATTTATTACTCTGAGAATTGGATGGACTACTGGAATACAATCCTCAGCATAAGGGTTCTGGGCTCTCCACTGTTGGAGATTCTACAATTTTGTAGTTGTCCTTAAGTAAACAAAAGTAACAAAAAGCAACTAGGAATAACAACAAACAGTAAAAAAAAAAAAAAAAAGACAAAAACCCAACAAACAAAGAACCCAAACCAACACAAACAAAAAACCCCCCCAGAAAACAAAACCAAGTGAAATTACTACAGCTTCAAAGATTTGTTTAGAACTTATAGAGATTACTAGAGTTTGTTTTCATAAATACTTTATTAACAACCTTCTCTAAGAAGTAGACACCATTCTTATTCTGAAAAGATATGTTTTCTTAATTTGAAGCATATGAATAATCCTTCTAACATCTAAGTAATTAAATTAGGAATACATATATATACAGAAACACATGTATTAGGCATATGGAGAGAGATATGGACAGCTGATAACATTTTTTTTCATGACTCAGGCCTATACTGTAGACTACTAAAATCAGTCAGCTTATATATTTCACTTCTATTTGCACCTTCTAATGCTGTTACTCCTCACACACAGGTACATTACATTTGAAGAATGGTCAGTGCAAAGAGAAACAGCATTTCCTTTGAGGCTAAAATGTACACATATGTACACTCTAAAATATCTATTTCAAACTCTGCCTCAAATTATAAATTCTGGTATTCAGGTATTACACACCCCCCTTAGAGTCAGTTTATAATAGGAGAGAAATTTAAAAAGTAATTTTAATATTTTTCATTTTGTCATTAGAAGTACAGTCAGTGTGTGTATATATAGCATTTTTAATTTGATAATGAATTAATTTTTTTCTTAAGCTTTCAAAATTAAACCTTTGCTGGCTGGTTTGCTTCTTAAGAAAACAATCATAACAACATCCTAAAATCACGCCACCACCAACAAAAAAAAATAAAAACAAATAGACCAGAAGATCTCTCATCTGACAGACAGGATTTTCCAATCTCATACCACTTTTAGTTTGAAATACACATATTTTTCTTAAAAAACAAAACCAACCACCACCACACAAATGGAAAAGCACACTTTACAGAGATATAATATACAAACAGATTGAGAAACAAATGAAGGATGTGCAACAGAGCAAGAAAATATAACCAGATTAAATTCTTCTGTCTGTAAAATGACATTTTGTTTCTAAATATTAAGCACTATACCAAGAATCCTAAATTATATCAAAGAGAAAAATATCAAAGTACACACAGTGCTTATTTTTCTGTCTTCTTTTAGACATATGATTATTTACCACCCAAAAGGTAATTATCCACTTTTCCTTTATTCTAAGCATCTATTCACTCCTCTTGAGTATGTGATTTGCATAAAGATGATCTCCTGGGAGTTTTGGCTCTATCTTAAAAATCACGATCAATTTCTGTGTAATCCAGCTGGATATGAAGCGAGATATGGCACATAGATGAATGGAAATGTAAGAAGCACCAAAGCGTGAAAGAAAGTCACCTTGAAGGGCTGATACCGCAGCATATTTTGCCTAAGGTTTCATAGCTACATTACACACGCATGTTCAAAATATAAACTGCCTAAGCGAAAACTGTATGAACAATCACCTAACAGAGCAGCTAAACATTACCAGAATGTACATCTTAGCAAGGTTAGGGCCTAAATAAATTATGCCTTACTGATAATTTGGGGTTTTTTCTCCAATTAAGTTGACGAATTATCTCCTGCAGATCGCTAAAATAAATCTGGATAAAAACTGGTTCTTTCAGCAAAGGGCATCTGTGTCTAATTTGCCATACTAGGGTGCAGCATGTGGACTCCCTTCCTGAACCAAGAAGCAAAGGTATAAGGTTACCACTCTTGATTAATAGTTTTAAAGCTCACGATGATGTTCTAGAATGTTAATTTGTCCTTCTATTTTGGCTAAAAATGTCATCCCAGAACTTCACTTCTCCTGCCGCCCTCTGACTCAAAGTCTGGTAGGTCAATCCATTCTGAGAATAACACTAGGTTATGTGTTTAAAATACATTTCTCAGAAAAATTCAGCACAGAACTCCCCACCTAAACCAACTAAGATTAGATTTTGATTTCACTCAAAAGGATAAAAATAACTCCAAGGAACTGAGTTCTACATGCTTTCCTTTGACTTGTGCAGCTGCAAAATGCCTTACATCCTTATAAGCAGCACATTTCAGAACCTTACTCAGTTCTCAGGGAACTAATATTGAGTATTTAAAAGAAGCCATTCCTTGCCAACAGGGAGGAAGAAGAGGAGGTTGAAATCTTAATATTAAGTCCTGTTACTGAGACAGTAACCATATCTAATGATGAAAAAGTTATGAAGCCTCTAATGTCTAAAGAAAAACCCAAGTATTTCTAATGATTAACTATGGTACAAATTGCCTGAATACAAATTTAATGGCTTTAATGGTTTTTTCTATTTGTTATAAAGGCATATTTATGACATTGATACATATAACTGCATCAAATAAAAAAATAGCAAAGCTTAAGTATATGTTATCCTTCATAACGTGAATGTTTAATGAGAAACATATTATGATACTATGAGGGTATTTAATTGCTTTGTAAATAAGATACATATAGAATGGTATATAAAATTGTGAAAAAAAGAGAATTATTAACTCTCAAAAGGAGCTAGAAGTCATTAGAGAAAAGTTTCCAAATAGTAGATGTAATTTACTTAGCTCAATATAATTCTAATAGTTCTGAGACTTAGCCTAGAAATCAGGGATTTTTCTTTTTAGAGATACATTGATTGTAAAACTGACCAAAATAGACACTATACAAGATAGATGTATAGGTGAGTAAGTGTTTCTTTCACAACTCCATAAAATATTAGAGATTGTATTTACACATATTTAGCCAAGATCTCAGGACAATGTTTGTACTTTTCATCACTAGACAGATCCCCACACATTAAAATATAACTTTATTAAATCTATCTTTTTCCAGGTGGACATAAATACACCACTGTACATATATCACAAAATACTATGATTTATTTTAGAATTTGAAAACATAATAACAGCCACAGTTAATTGTGATTATTGCTTTACTAGGACATATGAAAGGAGAAAGTAGCCTATTGCCTCAGACATGTGCCACTCATCCACACTTTTCCGATTTCTAGTTTCATTCCAGAAAAACTGAGACTTCCTAGTTAAAGATTACATAGGCTTAAAAAACCAAAACAAAACAAACCAAAAAAGTCTAGATTTTCAAAACAGAGTGCAGGTAAATTAGCTTTTCCACACAGCCTTGTACCTAAACGTACAGTTCTTTTGTTCTCTCCTTCATTCACAGAAAGACTCAGCTCTCTGAGACAATTTATGTGAAAAGTATTCAAGAATATTATGCTAAAAATGCCACAAAACCAGAAAATGAGAGCATGTGGGACCACAGCTTTCTTCAGCATTTAACATCAACCCAAGTGAGAAAAAATACGTTGCTAGCAATTTAGTCAGTAGTATTAGCAGAATAAAGGAACAGAATTTGAAAGATTACTATTGAATGAGATAAAATACAAAATTTAAAAGCCCTTTAAATAATGAGTTTCTTGCTGTTAAAATTTGCTACAGCTAGATAGCAAAACAATTACTTTGTGACAGATTGCGGGGAAAATGGCAACTTTATTTAAAGGGTAGACAAATTTAATACAGCTATTTCTTTATTTCCTCCTTTGTATTGTCACACTTTCTGAGTAAGTGGCTATCAGGGACTTCTATGGATGATAACAATACAATAACAAAGGACTACAAAACATGGTGTTTCTATAAGTGAACTACCAGTGGACATGCACAATAGTTCTGCTTCTTTTATAAAATTCCTTTTAAGAGCTGGTCAGGAAATAACATTTTTCCTTTTGAAAAGAAATAAAAATCACCAATGATTCTGCCATTCGCGTAAGCTGCCGTTTGGGATGTGTCGGCCTCTTTCCTTCCTTTACTCTGCAGCAGTAGCTAAGGATGTGTATTTTCTCAGAAACACTGCTCCACATTTTCACAAATCCTCATCTAACTGAAAAAGTTAGGTAAAGACAGTGTGATGGATTTCATAATATTGAGTGGTTAATAATAACTGGTTCTATTTCTTAGAAGTAAATTCTTTAGTTGCCCAGATACCTTGCAACCTTGTAGCTTGTGTTAAGTTTTCTTTCCTGCTGTAACCACAGACATTTCCAGTGTGTTTTCTGCACAATGTGAAAGGTTTGCAGCATTTTTGAAATGGACCAGCTGAATTAGAGAAGTAATTAGTTTCTTTTCCTGTGTATTCTGTTTTTTATTCAACTGGAAACCTCAGATGGGGCTCCTGTGAGAATGAGTTATGTTCCTCTGCTATAAGCATTATTTCCAAAACTAACACGAGGGTACACTACATGAGGAGTTCTAAATGGGGAAATCATAGAAACAATCCTAGCTATGCAAACAACACAGGGCAGAAGGAACTCTGTTAAAGTGAAGAGCCAAAATATACTATGAATTAAGGTTCAGCTGCATAGCTTGAGGGGATTCTACCAGGCCCAGGAACTTGAGCTTGCATTGACCCTAAAGTTCTCAGCTGCACACAAACAGCACTCTATTAGAGAATGGGGAAATACGTGAGGAAAACAACTCTGCATAAAAAAATATTTTAGTGCCTACATTTTTTTGATTTAATTCTTGGAAATACAAGAGACAAAAACTAGAGACACGTGAAGCCATGCTACATCATGGCCTGGTTGATCACCCAAAACAGTATGTGGTCTTGCACTTGCATGATGCATGTGCTGGAAGGGAAAAATAGATAGTTAGCAACAAAGAATTACAGAAATATGAAGATTTCTGTGCATCAGGAAAGCAACATGAGTACAACAAGAATAAGCCAGTTAGGAATTCATAAGCAGAACAAGATTTGAAACGTCCATGGTGCTTTCAGGACTTACAAATTTGAAATTGTATGAATTCTGGAAAACTGATACTGCATTATGATAACCTCACAGCTGGAACCACACTGGAAGAACTGGTCAAGACCAGATTTAGTAGATGTAGTAAAGGAAACTCTACTTTAGTATTGTTATGCAGGTATGAGGAAATTTAAATTAAATTATTAATTAAATCATAAAGTGACAAATTGTAGTTTACTCAAACAGAAAAACAACAGTGGACTGTTCATCAGTATTTTAAAACAACTTCTAAACATACTGTTTTAGAACATTATCTAGAGTGGTACCTTATCATATTTTATTTGCTAAAAATAATCACAATTCATCTGCTGTAAAAGCTGAAGTTAAGGTTTTATTTATAGACAATTTTCAATTAATTTTGATCAATCATGGGACATTTGTCTAGAAGTTCCCCTATTACATGCAATTAAATTAAGTATCTTTACCGTGTTTGGCAAAATGCTATAACTGTGTATGGCTTTTGAGGAGGGTGGTGGTGGTTTTGGCCATTTTGTGTTTGTTTGTTCTGAAAGTGAATAATCCATTTAAATAAGGAATAAACCCACAAAAACCCACAATCATGCTCATGGGGATGATTCAGGAATCTGAAGAATATGAGAAAATGTTTCTTATCTAAACTATTGCTCAGACATTTTTCTTTGCAACATAAATTCATAAAAATTGCAAAAAGGTTAGTGGCCATCTGTAAGTGGCTTTATTTGGTAGTTCTAGAAGCTCCTATACTCACTTTTTAAACATTCAACCACTTTTCCACCTGTTTCTTATGCATGCTAGGACTAAACACTTTTCCTCTATATAGTTTTACACTAAGTACCAGGGTATTCTACAGAATTCTCCTTAAAATTTAATGAGCAATTCAAGTAAATCAGATGGGCAGAATGACTCTAAATTTCTCCTTGTCACACTGTAAGAATTTACTGAGTATAGAAATACTGACATCTTACAAACACAGCCAATAATTCAATAAGCTTATATAATCACTTCGTAAAGAAATTTTAAAAAAGGCCACTTTTAGATCAGAAGACTTATGGTATAATGCTAAAAGATCATTAATAAAACACAAAACATTATAAAGATCAGTACTAACCCTGGAGAACACATCATAACACCTTAAGCAACCCATTTGGACAGGTAGTTTACCTTAACTTCCCCTACAATCCATAGGGAAAAGATACACTTCCTCCAAACAAAGATGAACGGAGTTGTTCCCAAACTGTTTTTTGTAGTAGTTTCCTTCTGTCCAGAAGTGCAATTCCTTGAAGTAACATCACACTCTAAATACTCTGGCTCTGCTGTCATTTAGGATGTGTAGCTCTTGGGTCAGATTAAAAGGAAGAGGAAATCCTGCTTCATAACCAAGAGCTGTAGGTATGCAAAACCTCTAGCCACTTCCCTCTTTTTACCTCACCTTGGATGGATTTTAGCAGACACACTAACTATCATTTCTTTAAGCATTCCCTCCTCCCCCACCAAACCCAATTTTTGAAAGAGGGATTTAAAGAGCAACAACAGAGCAGCTGCGGATGTTTACAGAAAACTCTTTCCAAGCATCCATGTTGAATGAGAAAATGCCTTAAAGGAAAAAGAAAAGAAAGTAACAAGTAGACCAATATCACAAAATGATCAGTTGTGTGCACTGTTTTCATGATGTGAATAATGATGAAAGGGGGATTAGCTTTGAGTAGAAGTCAGTTGATCAGCCAGAGATGCAAAGTGAAAGCTGAGAAACAGCTGGCTAGAAGAACATAGTATTGCAAAGGGCCACATGCAGGGTAAAAATCACATTTGCCATAATGTAAGAGAAGTGGAAGCTGCAACATTTGGGAAGACAAATTATCATGAGTGATTCAACTATATTGTGAGAAAGACCATTATTGAGAAAAAGTCTTTGGGAGCAGGATATATTTTTAGATAGAAGAACGCAGAGCAATTGCAATTATTTGGCCCAGGAACAGGCTAGATAGTAAAACTGTAAGTAGCAACTGCAGAGAAAATATGAAAACAACCCTTGCAACTCATGCCTGCCAATTTCTCATCATTAGTCACCTATAATACCAAGTATAATTATATGTTGAATGAAATAATTTATTGGTAATTTCTTAACTTTTATTCCAATCTGAATTGTTAGGTAACAGAATTAAACTGTATTTTTAAAAAAGCTTTTACTTGCAGTTCTTGCAGTTCTTTTACTTGCAGGAAATTGTATTGGACAACTTGAAAGCATTTTGACAAATATCAAAGCACTGACTAAAGTAGTTGAGAACTCTTGTATTAGAAGGAAGACACTGAACCAAGTTTAATGGCTGGAAGTTAAAGCTAGATAAAAAGGAGACTAAAAGTATACTCTTTAGTAAGACTTTCTAATCTTTCTTATTACTTGTCTTGAATTGCTCAGAGGTCACTTTAAATCTGTACCAGGTAACTTTCCAAATTATATTCTCCCACAGAACTCTTAACCTTACTGAAGCATCATTTACTGGAATCTGTTGTCCTTTTTATTAAATGCTAGCATGAGAATAGTTCTTGTTTCCTGTGGTTATTTCAAACCATGATTTTGTTGTTAGGTGTGGAGCTTTTGTTTATTTGCTTTTTAAATAAGCTCACTATTTTAATGTTGATTATTAAGTGTGTACTGCGACCAGTTTTCAGTATAAGACAGACTTAAGGGAGGAAGTGTAACCAAAGCCATCAAGACAGTCAAAGGCACAACATACAAAGAAGCTAAGAGAAATAAAGTTCATCAAACTTAAAACTAATCCAAGGGGAAAACCTATTGATGTTAATAACTTCACAGAGAACATTAAGTGAAGTCGTTCTCAGAAATGCATAGCAGAAGTGTGAGAGGCAATGGACACAATTAACATGAGAAATTTAACTCAATACAGGAAAAAGTTCAGAGGGAGTGCAATTAGTCATGGAACTGGGGTTGAAAGATGATTATACAACATCCGTCCTTGTAGATATCCGAAAATCCAATTGTGCAAAGCCCTGAGCAACCTGCCACAATTGGCCCTATCTTGACTACGAGGTTACACTATACAGCACCTGTGTGAGTCAACAGAGACAGGCAGCCAGAATGACCCCAAACCCACGGCTAAAATGCAAAGAGTACATTTATTTCATTACCTCACTTACTGGAGGATCCCAAAACAACATGCAGGTGGAGGCACACAAGCAGGAATACAACCACTGTTAGGCTTAGTCCATCCTAGCGGGTGGCAGGCCTCCTGTTTGCATCCAGTTATCAAGGGCCTGCCCATGCACAGTTTACCACTGTACTGTAATCTCCTCTGGGCTTTTTATGATCTCTGGGCTTTGACCTCTCTACCAAAACAGGAAGCCAAACCATGTCCATGAGAGTGCCTCCAAGTCTCTTCAAATACCTACATTATCTCTACACAGAGATTTTACTTCTCAAAAGGAGACAAGATAAACAGCAGTAGTCATAATATATAGGGTTTCCCACACTGTTATTCTTAAGGCTTTAGCATTTGCAGCTGCAAGGTCACTTCAGTGAACAGTCCTCCTCACCATTCTTCCACTTTTAACTCTTTTCTCCCAACAGCATACATAGGTCCCTTTCAACCTATATGATTTTATAAGGTTCTAACTGGGCTCACTGAAAATGTTGCCATGCAAGTGATTGGGCTTATTAAAATATTGGTATCCAATGGGAGAGTTCAAGTTCTAGGTCGTATGTCAGAAAATTTTCAAGAAAGCAGTAACAGAACTTTAAAAGTATGTTAAAATCCTAAACATGAATCACCTCAGTAAAGGCACTGCTGTTGTTTGTTATGTTTTGGTTTTTTTTAAAGGCTGAGAGGCCTTCTTCAAAATTTTTGGAAACCTTAAAAGCTGTTAAGCACAGAGCTGATACGGTTGGTAGAGCATGAAAAAGAAACATATTTTCTTTCTTTCTAAGAAAAGGTTTTGAATAAATATTAAGTAGTAAAATGTTTGAATTACTTTTAATTTCATTAAATCTTCCTTTTAATTTATGTAACAAAGATAAGAAAACTCATATTTGCCATATGAAATAGTCTGAGTTTAGAAGCTGATACAAATTAAGCTTAAAGTTTTTTATATCTTTGTTTACTATTCATACATCAAGGCAAGAGTTCAGTAAGCAATCAACGTATAAAATAAAGGGAAAGTACCAGAAGTAAATAATTTTAAAACTACTTAAGACAGCAGAAGCACCTTAGGAATAAACTGGGAGTACCTCTGAAAATCTCTAAAATTACTTCTTAAAAGCTAGAAAATTACCATATGATAAGGTCAAGAGTGCTAAAGTAGATAACACGTGTTTTATGAGAAGTGTGGTTAATGTGCAGCTGGGTTTTTAACAATTCTTTAAAGTATAAAATATGGAGTAAGAATTCTTCTGACATTGGTGTGCTTAGTTCCCTTCCAAATATGACATAGTAATTGCTATAATAGTTGAGAGCTGACATATAGTTCTTCAGCTGTTTACTAGAATGAACTAGAATGAGTTAAAAAAAAGCATGCATATAAAAAGTTTAAGATTTTCTTGTTTTTCTGAAGAACTATAAATTACAGAGCTTCTTTAAAAGCCTGCATTATTTCCTTTTAATTATTGATGCTTATATTTCTTCATCTTCCCTTAATAGCTTCCTCATCTTCACATCTCTTCAAATAATGTTTGGCTTTCTATACAGGTATTTATCTCAGATGGTTCACAGCACCCCCAACTGTCCATGAAATCAAAAGTGAAAAATATTTGAAAAAAAAAGGTTGTTTCTCTATTATTTGTGTCTCCAGTGGTATGCAACACGCATGTATTCACTCTCTTTATTGGGAGAAAATGTAACAATGGTTGCTTCATCAGGCTGTAGGAACTCGTCTTTATTTCTGGAGAACTCCTTTCCTTCTGGAAAGTGTTGGCAATTTGGTGTTTGTTGGCTACCACATTCCAAGGCAGCCTTAGTGAGGCTAAAAATGGCGAAACAGTGGAGTACCTAGGACCATTTGCTGGGTCGACGCAGACCCACTCAAATTACACACAAAAATCACCTCTTAATTCTCAGTAAAGTCCACTTGTTGTCTTCTACCCTTTCAGACTGCCACTATTTCAAAAAACACTAGATAAAAGTAGGTAACCATATGCACTGTCAGGCTTGGATTGACTAGTGAACAAGCCACAATCTCCACAAAAAACACACCTGCTCATTTGTAAGCAATGCACTTGAAACAAATAAAGCATGTAACAACTATAGCAAAATGCAATGAATCTTAGTATGAAGAGAGAAACTTGCTCTTTCAGGCATTAATTTATACCAATCATAAATTATCTATGTTTTATACTACCTAGGACAATAAACCTTATGGCTTCATTTATAATTTTATCAGGAAAAAAACCCCCAAACACTAATTATATTTACATTCATTATATTCCTGGCATTAAACCTGAAGTGTCACTCAGTTCTCACCTCTATGTTCACATTCACTAATACAAGAAGATCATATTCTTGCTACTGAACAAAATACTCCCATGTAACATCACAGATCATATAAAAATGTAGAGTGGCAAAAAGAGGAAAGACTTTACCTCCTTTTCTCTTCCTTGATTCATTTCCATTAACCTCATACCAACTCTGAAGAGAGTAGGACTACAGCTGGGAGAGTTTCTGCTCAAGGTTTATACAGTGGAAGAACAGTAAAAAGGTATACCTCAAACCCAATATTCCTATTATTGTCATTAATATTAATATTCCATTAATCCATATTAATATTCCTTAATCACTCAATGCACTGAATGAGACAGAAAGGAAAATATTACCCAGTTGTATGACAAAGTATTGTACCAACAGTAATGTTGTCTTGCCAACAGTGTTCCAAACTCCATTGCTTCTATTTAGTGACTTCTTGAGCTGTCTCTGACTGCCCTCCCCAACAAAAACAAGAGAGAAAAAAAAGAAAAAAAAAAAAAAAAAAGAAGACAAGATTTAGAAGAAATTGAGTTACTCATCCTTTCCTAAATGGAACTGACACTTTTCAGCATATATTATTTAGAAGCAGCACATAAGGCAGGAGTGTTACTTATTGGCAAAACAACTTTAAAAACATTGCTCACTTTTTTCATGTAAGTGCTGCCCACACCCAGAGGAAGAAAAGTGACAGAGCACTAAGAAAATTAATCCCTAGATGGCACCGTTATTCTGTCATTTTTACTGCATAAATCCTTTCTTAGTCTGGGAAGGAATAGCGTTGCTGTTTTTTTGGTACAATTTTTTAATGGATTTGTGGCAGGCATCACAGGAATGAGTTCACAGTCCCTATTATTTTAACTATTCTGTTCACGAACCCATATACCCCTTCTCATTTTTCATGCAGGTCGCCTGCATGTTCCTTGTCACAGTTGTCACAAAACCAGTGCAGGTATGACAATGATTTGCATTTTACAAAAATACTTTAGTCATGGGCTGCAAAAGACAACTAAACAATAGCTGTCACAATTTGTGAATAAAATGGAAATAAAACTAGTTTTGTAACATAACCTAAAGATGCTCTGAAGAACAAAACCTCCAGAAAGTAAAACAGATTATTTCCAAGCATCATTTTTTTTCATTTCACTTCGTTCTTTTGACTTTCTCCGAGCTACTACGCTGCATTTCATCGCCACCTGCTGACACACACAAAAATAGCAGCAGAGCAAGCCAATGTCAGAAATTTAGGACTTCAGTTTCTGCAGGCTGTACGTTTTTCTGTTGTTGAATCAATGATAATTATTTGAATTAGCGTTAAGATTGAGAATAAACCAATCTTTTTCATAACTACAGCTAACTGAGATGATTAAGCACTTGGTAATTCTAAGGAGCATCAGAAAAAATAACTATTTATTTTGCTGAATAACAGCGTAAGAACCTAATAGCCAATTGAAGGGGAGCACTGGCTGTTATGTTAGAGCATATCCTGTACAACAGGATTGTTTCTTAACAATTGTACATCAACATTTAACCTCTCAGGGGCTACCATTTCCTAGCATTTGTCAGTAACAGGAAAGGAGAAAAATGTGTAGATGCATAAAATCCAATGCCCACTATCATAGAACACCCTAACTTGAAGCTGTGAACTACTGTAATACTTTGAATGCTGAATTTATTCTTAAACCTCAGTCGGATAATTTTCCAATCACTAATTTAAATTTACCATCATCTCTCTTGCAATTTTGAAAACAAGGTTGAAATTAAAAAAAAAATAATACACAACTCAGAGTTTTTACATTTTTACTTTAAGCATCATATACATTAGTATTATTTATCCTAATGCACCACTATATAAACACTACATATTGAGTGTGTGGGTGTATGTTTGTGCCTGATATTGTTATGCCTCGGGGTTCATCAAGTCAGAAGCTGTTATATAAGATTTAAAAACATTAAGGAAAAACATTACTGGTACTAATTACCACCAGTAACAATACACGGTTTAATAACTGCAACCAATTTGTGCCTTTCAGCTAGTTTTTTTTTTTTATTAAAACAAATAATCATCTTGTATTTAAATAGGAAAAAATGATTTATACACCGCAGAAACTTTAAACACAGAATTTTTCAGATGCTACCGCTCAAAAAATATATATACAGGTATTTTGTTAATATTCTAAAAATAGATAAATGGATTGTCACCAAATTGACATTTCAAAAATAATTAATGTATTTCTAAAAGGTACAGAGTCTTCCCCTCCCCCTCATAAGGTGATTTTCAAGTTGCATCATGTCTCATTGAAAAGAATAACATAAATTTCTTACTGTTATGTATCCATAAAAGATGTGACACACATGAGATCACTCTTTGAATAAATATTTTCAACGCTTTGAAGAAGAATTCCCAAAAGGAAAAGCAATTGCATAGTCAGCTACAATAACAAATAAGAGGAATGCTTCCAATACTGTACTTATGGAGTTTTTGTGCTCTGTCAAGCAAACTGAAACAGCCAAAGTTCAAAACAGAAAATAAATTTACTTGATTGCAGACCACATATGTAGGCATTTCCTGTATAAAGAAAAGGAGTTTCATCTTAAGTGCTCATTACTATGCCTCAATGCACAGGAAGGTCTAGACATTGCTCTTCTAATTTAAGAATTAATTTCAAGGAATGAAGGATTAGCCAGTAACTCTAAGTATTTACCCAAAGTCAATTAAGAAAAGCCTTTTTTTAATCTGAAACTCTCTGAAAAGCATTGCAAAATCAAATACATGAACAACTTTTCTTAGAGTGACAGTACATGCACATTTTTTTTCCTCCAAACTGATCAGAGAGAAGTTATATTTATCTGGGCAATTTTCCAATTAATCTCTTATTTTTCAAAGATGAGACAATAACTTTGTTTGTCAGATCAACTGCTTCAACAAATTTGCAGACTTGAAATTGATTGGGTTTCTTTACTAGGCTTTATTTACCATTCGTCAGCCTGTCACATGCCATATTGAGTTTACAAGCTGCCATTTCAATTTAGATTCCCTTTATGCATAGAAAATTCACTTACTGTATACACTGACTTACACTTGTATTACTCTTGCCATGCCATAACCATGCAAAAGCAAGAACATGTTCACAGCAAGCAACACATAACCATATGTTTTCAGTTGTTTTTACAGCCCTTCAAGTAATCATTGGTTTTGCTTTGAGGAAAAAAAAGAAAAAAAAAGAGATAAAATAGAAAATATTAAAGGGGCAGTGAAAAAACCCTCATTTTTACATTCAGAACTACATAGGCAACACTAGAAAAATATGGTCTCTTCTGAGACTGAGCTTCAGCTAGTTATAGTAGACATTAAGTCTCAGTATATTCTATGCTAAACATTGTTTGATATAGAATAGTGATCTAATTAAGAAATAACACCTTCACCCATCACAGAGATTACAGAACATTAAGAATGAAAAAAGTCAAGGATAAAGGAAGGACAGACAAGACAAATACCTCAACAACCAGTGAGATACTCATAAACACGCCCCCACACCCCCTCTTTTCTTCACAAAGCTGGCCACTCAGGTGAATGATTTGGGGACACATTGGGCCTACTGCCAGAGCAATGCATTTTCCACAGCTCTATTTTATAAAGCTTTCCTGCTCCTAGAGTAAGTAATATAGACCCCACGGCTTGGAGAGATTGGATACCATGTTTTTTAGCGGGTCTGGATATTGTAATAGAGCTTTCCTAAACTCTTTCTCTGTATTCTCTTCCCGCAACACATCTGAAAACATATTCTTATTTGTCATTAGCATAAGCATAGGGCTGTGCTGACACAGCTTTTGGTCTTGGTGCAGGGAGAGAGTTGGTATCTTAAAAAACACTTCTCATGCTGTTTTTACCACTTAACAATACACATAGTCTGTAAAATACTGATTTAATGTTAACTTGCTTCATGTAAATTCTGCTCTCAAAGGTTGTTCTACGACACGCTAATATATAAATCAGAAGATAACTTTTGTTTGGTTGCTGCTGGAGTTCAAACTGAAGGGGTTTGTAAGGAAAGAAAAATTTTTCCTTCAGAAGTTCTCACCATGCAGAAGATCTAAGAAAAAGAGAGAACACTTCCCTGGATTAAGTTAAAAATCTGCTTCCGAAGGAGGAAGAGCTGTTTTCTTTACATATATTATCCCTAGGAAATAAAAGCTCATGTAGGTTTAAATAAATTCTACCAGAGCTTCTCCTAGGGCAACTGAGATGCAAATACAAATTATGGTTACAAATATGATGCCACACAGCATTAGAGAAGCCTTTTTGCCTGAATACCTAGTTGCTAGTGTGGTCTGGAGACCTGGGAGCTCTGCAGGCTACAGGGTACTTTTCAGGCTTCCCTGGGCTATTGGTGACACACACCATCCATTATGAACAATATCATGGCATTAAAAGCACCCCAAGTGCATTCAGTTTGCTTGTATTAAAACAAACAACTGGCAGTGTAAGAAGGTATCTAGATACTGATAATGAAAAATAATGACGTCAAATCATATTTTCTGCATTAAAAAGCCTGAAATTTTGTTCTAGATTTCACAGTATTTTGCAAGATGATTTATAATTCTCAATGTATACGTTGTCATCATGTCTGTAGACCCTTTCATTTCAGAATCTAGCATGTAACTTACATGATCCTTTAAAATCCTCATAATACCTCTCTGTTTGGTCTGCATCTCTGTTCCTCTCTATGTAATACAAATTTGTCTTTGCCACCACAGCAGCACATTTTGTCAATAATACAGCAATCCAAAAAGTAATATAAAATATAGCAATCAAAGTAAGTGCAAATAATTAGAACCACCTCCATCACATGGAAAATAACCTACTTGGTACCACTGAGCATTTGGAGTTCATTCTCATTCACATATGTTTTTCTCAGAAACTAATCTCTTAATCAGGAAAATCACCACTGCTGTGAAATATAGCTAAAGGAAAAGAAGTTAATAAATATTTTATGTATTTTTACTGATATTGTACTTGAGGAATTTAAATAGCATGCAAAACAGATGGTCATTAAATATCTGTTACAATATAATACAGATCTAGCTCTATCCTTAAACAGTAGTTCAGAATTGTAGTAAAAGCAAAAACCAAATCAAATAGCTTCTTAAAAATTCAGACAAGAAAGACAGTAACTTGCTTGGATACAAGGAAAAAAACAGGCCATACAAAAGCACTGCTGTGCTGGAAGAACCAACTCTAACTTTTGCTAAGCATTTATTCAGATTGCCAGGAAAAAGCTAGTACTTTGGGGTACCTATTCTCAGGATAAGCATTTTCTCTATGTAGTCTTTTCAGTAGATAAAAAGCCAAAACCTGGGTTTAAATGTCTTGTCTAACTCACTACCTATATTATATGTCTATTAAAACCCCTCTGCATCATTTCTCTTTCTCCACTTACAGACAACTATAGTAATAAACACGAAGTTTCAGTGTATTTCTATGAGACAAATAATTTAATGTGGAATAAAACTACGCTGTTTTGAGGTAACTCAATATTTTGCTTGCTACATTCAGCAACAGTTTGCCCTTCGCTTTCTTTT
This sequence comes from Lophotriccus pileatus, assembly GCA_035583135.1. Taxonomy (NCBI): domain Eukaryota; kingdom Metazoa; phylum Chordata; class Aves; order Passeriformes; family Tyrannidae; genus Lophotriccus; species Lophotriccus pileatus. The sequence goes on along the minus strand of JAWWES010000133.1, from coordinate 39,223,392 downwards.
CTCCTACCACAGCGACATTACTCATGAGCTTTGTGTTTTGTGAGTTTTCTGCTGGCTACAGAGGAGTGACAAATGCAGCTTCCTCCACAGGGAACTCTCATTGTCCTGACCCAAATAAAAATGAGAATTGATTGAGATCAATGCAGCTTAAGCATCAATTTAAGTAAATCAAGTCTTTATTCTGTTCTCTCGATCTAACAGAACTGTCAAATTTATGTAAAATTTCTTTTAGAAAACATTTTTTAGCCTTATCTATTTATCCCTAATCTTTACCAGAAATGGTGCTAAAGAAAGAATAGTACAGGGATGAAGAGAGGTATGAAAGGAATAACAAAAAGAAAAAAAAAAATAAAGAAAACATATTACTACATACAACTGAACTCGGGCATCGTATCATATAATTTTTATTACTATTAAAGCCACTGTTTAAATTTGATTTCTATTTTTCAAGTGAGAGGTGAATGTCAAGCTAACATTTTAGGATGATGCTCATTAGGTATTTAAAATTGGTCTCTCACTAATAGCAATATTTTACCGCTCTATCCTATCCAAATAAACCTGGACAGTATATTAAATTTTATCTGTGAATATTGTTAGGATAGCCACAAAACTTTAAAATCTTTCTTTGTTAAAAGAAGCCTCTAAGGTCTTAAAAATATTCAGAATCTATAGTTCCAGGTAAAAGTCAAGAAATAAAAAAATCAAGAGAACTGTTCTGCTTTTCAATATATGTTTGCCTGGGGGAATGAACAGGACAGAGAATTTAAGATAACTTTTTTTCATTTAATATCATTGATTCACAGTAAATAATATATGCTTGAGTATTTTGTCCTCTCATTTCTCTTCTAGCTTCCACAAGGTACAAAGAGTCAATATATTAGATTTCTGTCGACTAATACTTTCACAAGTTAATTTTTAAAAAGTAGTCTTTGCTTAACTCTCCAGGGGAAATACTTTCCTGGTTATATTTAACAGCCAAACCCTATTCACATCCAGTGAAATCAGGAAGCAGTTTCACTATGCTGAGGGTTATGAAAACTGAAGACATGTGCATCAACTCAATAAGGAAATTTTCATCTAAGATTTAACCTTACATAAATCCTTTTACAATAGTACTACACAAAGTTTCTGCAACAGCGTACCATGAAACTCTGCTTTTTATATTGAAGATCTTTTTTCCTCAAGGATTTGTACATGAGACACTGAAGGTTTATGTAGAATTCTCTGCCCCATCCAGCTATAACGCCTACTATTCAGTAAGGGGTCTCAGAACAAAGTGAGAACATAAGTGATGAACATGGGAGGATCAGTCTAGCAAAAAGCTCATTCTTTGTTTAGCACACATGAACAAGAAAAAACTTACAAATATAATAATTATTTATCATTATGTAAATCAAATTGTCTATTGCAAAGCTACTTTTGGTGTCAAGTTTATACTATTATGTTATGGACAAACATAATCCAGACAGTGAAGTGCATAATGCCAATATATCCAGACAACATATGTGTTATAACAAATTGATCTAACACTCAAAAACCAGAATTTAAAGTTGTTAGAACAATTACTGATAGATGAATAATACCTTTGATTAGCCTTCCAAGAACAGAAGATAGAGGGTTGTTAGGGCTTTGGTATGTGTTTTGTTCTTTTGCTTTGGTTTATTTGGTTGGCTTTTATTTGTTCTTTTTTGTTTTGTTTTGTTTTTTTTTTTTTAATGATTTTTAAAAACATGGGACATCTCTAAACTTTTCATAGGGTTTGAAGGTTTGTTGTTTTAAACATCTGAAAGATCAAGGAGTTGCAAAGACTAGGTGCTAAGGAATGTAATTGAATCGGTCAATCTAGAAGGTACTTGTAAAGTAGAAGGTACAGGAGATTGTCTTGTATAGTCATCACACTCAAAGTACAGTTAAAACATGTTCTTGTCCAACTATTAGTTCTCCAAAGTAAGTAATTTATTAAAATTATCTTCAATATTTTAATAACTGAATTACAGTACATGATTGTTCTTGGAGACTTTAAGGCTCTGCTTACTTTCTGAGAATTCAAGCATGCTTATGGAAGTTCTATTACTTCTCACTTCAGGACATTTAATTCTGAACAAAAATATTTACAAGTACCACAACAAAACAGTAGTTGAGAAAAGCTCATGAAGCATCAAGTATTTGATTTAAATATGTCAGAATTGCATGCAGAAATCTGACCTGAGCTGTTTGCCTAATTCGGTATTTTCTAAAATTTTTTTCTATGTCAGTTACGAGTAAAGAACAAAGTTCAAAGAAACAGTCCTGCAGGGCCAAATTCTGAAATCATATTTGGAGCAGTTGTTGAGAGAGACAACTATACCATTTACTAGGTTAGGATAAACACATTTCAATCAATTCTGTTCATTTTTATGCATGACAGTAATCTCCATGACAGACTTTTTTCAGCTTCCTGGGTTTTTTATTTGTTGCAACCCAATTAAAATAATTAACTCTTCTTAATATTTAGTGTCGCAGTAAACCTGCAGTAAATGAAAAACTATTGTTTTAAACATGTTTCAACATGGCCTTTTACAGTTTTTGCTA
>JAWWES010000133.1:39187115-39203304 GCA_035583135.1 Lophotriccus pileatus | reverse complement strand
CCTCCCCCACTTGAGCAAGGGAAAGAAAGGGACAAATTTTCCAACTTAGTTTTAAAAGCACAAAACCATGACACAAGTACAATTAAATTTTAACAAAGTGATCTGAAAACATGCACAATCTATGAAGTGAATGACTTAATAGTTAGCATATTTTAATGAAGAGAATTCCCAAGCTTACCTTGGCTTGCAAAACATCACAAATTTTAAGATATAATACGGTCCTGCAAGCTTTGAATCTATTTCCAAAAAAACATTCTAGCTTGTGTAATAACTGATTTCCAGTATGTTGAGTCTGCTTTGGTGTCAGAGGACAACCTCTGAAAATCTTAATCACAGGATGTGAAATACTGAATTTTTTCATATCTTGTATGTTTTCTGTACAATCTCTGTCACAGAGTACCCTTCTGCAAATCCCAGAAATTCTTGGGTAACAGGGCTGCTGCATAGTTGAGACATTTAAGATATCTGGGTTGGGTTAAGATGTCTGGGTTGGGTTCAGATATCTACCATAAACTTTGGAGTAATATATAGTCTGAAGTCTCCTCAAGGGTAAAAAAGTGAACTGGAGAAACCAAAGATTTCAGTGACTTCTGTATTGTGATGGATGGAAGACCAGTGGTAGAGCTGCTGTGCAATTAAAAAAGACTGAATAAAACTTTATCATGATTTCTGTTTCTTTTCAAACTGACCAGGTTGCAACAATTCCATACCCATCTCTAGCCATAAGACCACTGTGGCCAGAGAAGATAATTGATTCCCTGGAGGAGAAAATCAGTGTCTGTGAGAAAAAAAGCTATGATTCTTTACATAGATCCACATGAAACTGCTCTGATAAAATACTTTTTAAGATCATGGCTTTTTGGTTGTTTGGGGGTTTTATCTTTTTTTTTTTTTCTTCTTCTTTTTTTTTTCCCCAGCTCCTCCTGTATCCCTTAGAGCTTTCAGAAAGCAGTTGCAGAATTCTAGAATTAGCACTTCCCCCCTCCACCTATAGATCACATTTTCAGAGTTTTCTGTATATCAAGAAAGAAGAGAGAATAAATGCAAATAAGAGAAAAACAAGATTCAAGACACAATAGCAAGTTATAATACTTTTTTTTTTTTTTTGGTCATGCAAGGTTGGAATCTTTTTGAGACAATTAAAAAACTTGACATGTTGTATCTGAAATGAGCCAGTAATAGAGAGCAGAAGTCTAATTTATCTACACTTATAATTTTCTTTTTCCTTAGAAAGGACCATTTCAACACTAGAACTATGATGAACAACTCCTTGGGGAATTTTTGTGAAATAATTTAAAACTGAGATAGCAATTATTTATGAACATGTATCTCATTGCTCCTTGAATCATTTCAACTGGTATATAGTTACCCTTAGATTCCCAGAACACTTCAACTGATATAGAAAGACTCTATTCCCATGAGAAACAACACTACACTATAACATACCACTTAGTTTTCTCATCTAAATGTAGTTTTGAATTGTTCTGGAAAACATTTCTTCTCATGCCTGTTTGAATATGCTACATTGCAAGACATGCTTCAAAGTATAGTGGAATGAAATTATTGTTGAAAATCCTTGAATATGTCAAACAAAATTACAAAGAGATGCACTTATTTAATCTTTTGTAATAAACATGAACATGGGAGTGCATAAGCACAGAATAGAGACGAATTTTAAAGCTTAAGACTCAAGAAAGGAGTGTTTTCCCGATTTTAGAGGAAAATACTGCAATTCAGACATTAAAAACCTAGAACAGAATTTAATTTTTGAAAAAATACTTGAAGTACAGCAAACACCTGGAAGAAATCTATTTCTTGTATTTCCACTAACCTTCATAATACTTGCCTTACAGCATAATAGGTGAAAAAAAATTCTTCCTCTTGTCACAGGCACATGTATCTGATTTTGCAACTTGCCTCCTACTGAATAATACCCATACATTCTATTATAATTTCTTTCAGGTACTGGAGTCCCAGGCAGCCTGGACATTTGAAATGATTTTAAAGAAAGTCAATTTAATTTTCAGTCACTATATTGCTTCCAACTTAAGGAAAACCTATATCCAGATAGTAGAAAAATGTAACTTTTGTAGTTTCTTAGTTTTGAGTGAACTAGAAGTCTATTACACAGAGGGAAAAAAATAAATTTGTAGTTTTGGGGAGTTATCCTTTGTGTATATGTGTTCTGCAGCACTCTATCTAATTAAATCAAACATATTTAAATTCTGACATTTCTTGCATCACAAATCTCTGAATTAATCCCCTATACTTTACATAAGTCTGAATCTAGTGTTTTTGTAGTGCCCAAAACTGGAAATCTGAAAGCAGGGAGATTCGAGTCACAGTTGAAACCATTTAAGCCATGATTTTGCTGATTGAGCTTCTGTGATCATGCTGTAACTAGTACTGGACAGAGCCAGCTAAAAGAATAAGAGAGGACAAGTCATAGTTAATGGGTGATAACCACTAACACAAGTAGCTCCCCTTCAGATTCTACTATCACTTTTTATCTATATAAAGCCACCTCCTTGCCAAACCATGATGCCAAGACCGAGGAACAGTTTGCTCTATAGCTCACTTGCAAGCCTAGACATGTCCACTTAAGTTGTCAAACACATTCACAATAGTTTCTCTACAGCTTTGAGAACAAGACTACATTAGATTCACAGTAAACATCACTCTCTTCATAAACAGGTTTTAAATAAGAGATGTACAAATGATAAATTTTCCTGTTCAGCACACCAATTCACCAGTAAGCTAGATGAAACAAAGATAACTCCAGTGGATGTGTAATGGAACTTGTAAGAGTTAAATTGACAAATACTTGCACATTACTTTTCACTTTATCCGAAAGAGATAATTTAATTCTAAACTAAGTGGGGTTTGTTTGTTTGTTTTTTTTTCCCAGTAAGCCTTTAAGTCTTTTAAACTGGATAATAAATCCCAAGTGAACATTTCATTCAGCATAAAATCAGACAACTGTCAAAACTGAAGCATTCACTCAATAACTATTTGCAAAGGAAAAACTATGCTGTTTGCTAATCTTTTCCCTTCCCTGTAAACTGTATCACAGGATGAAATCACCATGTGACCAAGACCTCATATTTATGCTTCATATTTAACTTACCTTATTATTCAAAGAACATAGAGTATATTATTTTTTAAATTGCAACAGTGGAGCTTGGTTAAAGTAGGACATTACAACTGAATGTCATCCTCAGACAGCAAAGAAATCCTCTGTAAAGAAATCTTTCCAGCTAAATGTATTGATAAGCACTGAAATAGTTAACACTGCCTCAATTATCAGCTTTTTACATTAATCCTCCATAGAATTCCATATACTTGGGCAAAAATCCTATCCTTCGCAACATCATTGTCCCCAAAGACCTTTTCTCCTCTGCCTGACAATTAACTTTTCCCTCCATGAAGCTGAAGTAGCTTTCAGTTCTTGCTAACTCCCATTGTGTTCTACTGGGGGTTTGTTAGTTTTTCCACTGGGATAATATTTCTAAGTTATTTGGTATACAGAGACCTTCATCACCTCAGAAATAGCTTATTAGTCAACATAAAAATGCTGAAAGCTCATGCATATAAAGGAGACAGCTGTATCATAAAAGCATATATTAGGCATTGCATTGCTGATTTCTCATTTCCACAGACTGTGAGCTATGGGTAGAAAACGGGCTGACGTGAATTCATTTGTATGAAGAAAAAGTGGAAAACTGTGTCCATTTAACCCATTCTACAAGATTTAAGTTTCAAAATCACATACCAGAGGTCACATCAATTTTCATTTCGACAATTACCTAAAGACAATTTTATACAACATACTTTCACTTCATGTCCTAGGTAAACACTGATGCAGTAATTATGTAGTTGCAGAAGTTAAAGATTTGTGTCCCAAGGCTGCTAAACGACAAGGCAGCATATTCTGAAATAGGCTATCTTACAGTGAGTTCAGGATAGTTTACCATAGTTACAGTAAGTGTCACTGGCAGAAATCGTGGAAAAAGAAAACACAGCTTGATGGTCAGCTAAAATTGCTGTTCTTCTACATAATATTTCAGAAGACTGTCAACATTCTGTAGCCTAATTTATTAATATGCGTTTTAAGACACATTTAATTCTTAGCTCTAAAAAACAAAAGGCAAACAAAGAAGCAAACAAGCATTTGTTTATGAGAGGTTATGAGTATTAATAAGTATTCTGTTTTAAAGATAACCTAGTATCTAGTGTAACCTCTGCAGAAGTTTTTGACTGTTATTAAACTAAACACATACTACTGTAGTAAGCCCAAACACAGCATTAACTGTTAGAGAAGACAGACTGCCCGATATAAACTATCATTAGTATGAAAACATACCAGCAATGAATGAATATTCTAGAAATAATTTTTAGTGTTCTAAAAGCCTTCAGTTAATAAAAAGAAGGACAAGAAAAAAATACTTCATGAATTAGCTCAGGTAAAACCATAATGCTTTAGGAAAATATAAGCCATACTTGGTTTATAATTTATATTCATATGGAGGTATTCATATTAACTTTCATTGATATCTGCATGAACATGTTGTTGATAAGCAGCATGTTATGAGAAACTCCATTACTTGTGAACAAAGATCCAGTACCACTCACCAGCTTGGTAATGCAAGGTCATTCTAATTATCTTCTCCACACTTTATTCTCCCCTCTGTGGACCCAGTAATCATGAGGACTCTTTGAAATGCTGATGCAGCATTATACTGATTTATTTTGAAATATACTATATTTAATATTAATCATTGGAACTGCATATTGGATATTTGCTGAGGTTACCTTTAAAACTATTAGGCTAAATACTGTGAACAAGGCAATTCCCCACACTTGAAAGCTCCATAAGCAGTGATTCCTGTTACTAAAAGCAGATAAAGTTACAAATAGTTTTGAAAAGTTCCCCTATTGGACTAGCTTTTTAAATAAATAAATAAATAAATCTGCCACTAGTGGCTGCACAGGATTTATTTGCACTTCCTAGTGAAGTTCAGGACCTCAGTGCAGACCAAGCAATACCACCTCAGGCAAAGCCTTGGTTTTGTACTTCCCATCCCATGCTTTGCACTACATAACATCAAGTCAGTTTTCTTTTACAATACTCTGATTTGCTAAATTTCTCCATCCATTTGACACACACTATTGGGATGCTTGAGGGAAAGCACCGTCAGATGATCTGAAGAGATCAAAATCTCATAATTTAACTCAACATTTTGGCTAATGGCTGAACATTAAAAGTGACAACTAACACACTGTAGCATCATTCCCATAATTGTCACTCTATAACAAAGGGCTTACAGAAAGGAAGAAGCATTTTAAATACATCTTTACTATAGCAATCTGAAATAATTTTTTTTCTTTTTTTTTAATCTTTTTTTCCTGTGGTAATATTCATGTGCAGTGAATCAAAGGTCTGCCTTGCCTAGAAAATTATCCTCTCCCTCCCAGTTTGGCCTCAAGTAGATATCAGAAAATATATATCATCTTTGCCTCAGTGCTTTCCCACCAGTCAGTTTCATTTACAGCTTTTCTTGAGTTGGAAACGATTTTTGGGTTTGGATTTTTTTTGTGTTAATTACCTCACAGTTCTTAGGGCAAAGTTTCTTTTATGCTAATCAGCACATGGTAATGGAAGCAGAAACTGATGTTAATTTCAAATTTTACAGTTAATATTATGAGAGCAATACATTTGTGTCCCACTCAATTTTGCAGCCAGCAGTGGCTTTTCTGGTACAACGCACAGCACTTCCCACAAAAATGGCTTTCGAAAGTTTCCACTGTTTCACTATGGAACAACGTATGTTCCAGTCTCCCTTTCAGTGGCAAGGCAAAGATAATGTTTTATGCTCAAGCAGAATGAGTTCATTTATAATAGCAAATTACTTTTATGTATAAAGCTATGAGTAAGAACATTCTAAATATGACTTTGTTATTAGTACTTACATACTTGATTTAGTGACCAGCGCTTTTTCCTCCTGTTATATCTCTACTAAAACCCTGTCACCAACCAAGATATTTTTATTTGCTGTATATAAGCTCTGTAATAGCTTAATTCCATCTTATTTCAAGACAAAAAAAATAACTCAATTATATTTCATTTCAGTCTATTTGACACAAACTTCCCTGTGATAGAACATCACATTTTCCTTAATTAGGAAAAGGCTCCCTTGCTTGCAGAGTGACTGACTGCTTAGCTTTAGTCAGGACCTAGACACACAGACTCTCAGAGGCACATTAAGATCCCAAGCCTGAACCCATCATCTCTTATGTGACCAGAAGGGCAGCTGTAAAAACCAAACAACATTTGTCCCTATCTAAGGTGCTGGAACCTAGCCCAAGTCATATGCAGAAATCCAGCTGCACGACTAGTTCAACATATATATTCAGGAGAATGTTAAAAGATACAGAAGGGCTTACATGGTGGACTATTTTGCTTGTAGAGTGGACCTACTTTCAGTCAAATGAAAAGTGAAAAGGGTTTACAGAAGAACAAGCCGCAACAGCAATTAATGTCACTCACTCCCTGTTTATTTGAAAGAAGCTCTGTTTTGAAGCAAAGAAATAAAAAGAGTGCAGCAAATATGAGTCTATGGGTTGACAGATCTGATTCAGTCTTCAGGCCAGTGATGGTCACTATGTAGTCTAGAAGCACCTCCACCTGAAACCTTTTAAGTTACTGACCATACAAGAATGCATGTTCCGACTGATCTATAAAAAGGCACTCTTGGTAAAAAGGAAGATATTACCTTGCTTTCAATAGCTGTCATATTCCACATATATATCTATATACTTACACACACACAAGTATGTTTTATACATGCCAGATACAGTCCTCAGTGTTTAGTTTACCTTTGCTAGAGTTAACCGGACAAAACAGAAGAGAATCAGCTAAAAATTTTATTTGCATTAGAACATGAATTCAATTTAATTATCCTAAAACTGCTAACAATTTATTCTCAAACAAGAATATAAGTCTCTTTTCATAATATTCAACACTCACTATCCCATTAAAATTTCAGCAAACGAGCAACTTTTTGAAGGAAACTATAACAGTGCCTAAAATAATGAAATTATACATGAAAGTGGTAAAACAGAGGAGAATAAGACAGAAAAGCTATTACTACAATTCTGATATTTAGACCAACTGATCATCTAAAAGTATGTTTTATGCTTTCATTTCCTTTGATCTGCCAAAAAGATTTTTGTTTGTTCTTCCAGTTTAATATGTTCTATGCTAGTTGAAGGGCTTTTACTTATGACTCTCATTTGTGGAAGTAACCCTTGAAAGCATGTTTCCCAGACAATCATCATCACTTTGATTCCATGCTAACAATGTTTCTTTATGCAAAAAAAGCTAAACTCACCAAATCCAAAAGCCTCGTAGCACTTATTTCAAAGCTCACCAGGCTGAATAGCATGACAGATCCTTTTTCAGTTACTGCTATACAAAAGTATTATCTATGTAACTTGGAGTATACCAATTATTTTACATACGAAAGTAAAATAAAAGTGATGTCTCAAAAATTACTTAATTTACCGTAATTTAAGGCATTTTTATTTAAATAAAGCAGCATTCCAATTAAGGACATTGGTTTCTGCACTCTGGGCCTACCTGTATCAACAGGCTTTTGAACTGTACAAGCACAATAGATGGGTAACTCTGTAAGACAAGGGGAAGAGGCACACTGAAAAAAACTAATGGATTATTCCATTTTCTAATAATTTAGAGATGTAATGTCAAGTTAGAAGCATATTCATGTCACACCCTGATTTTCATAATGTTAGCTCTTCATCCTTGAATTAATCATCTTTGTAATTTCTTATTGGTAACTAAATCAGTACTATTAAAAGAACAAAAATCCCACACAAGTTATTTTGCCCCTCTCTGATTCAGTATAAGCAGAACAAACCAAACAAACAACCAAACCAAAACAAATCCCACACTAACAGAACTGAGAGGTGGATATGTGGGAAAGTAAAAGTAAACAGCCATTAGAACGATGAGAACTTCAAAATACAGAAGGTACAAGAAGAAATAAAAAGTTTACTTAATTTTACTAACATCATGCAGTAATGGTAAATTATACCCTTTTAATGAAAGGGTATAATTTATTTCTATCCAAATTATGTCCTTTTATGTTTCCCTTTGCAGGGGATACGGCTAATTCACTTATTCAAATATTTAATTTTTTCTAGTATTATACTCTTACTGATCAAACTTTCAAGAAGGCCTCTAAACCCACTGATTTTTAGAGACTTTGATTATTTTCCCTCCATATTTAAATATAAGGCTACTAATTCAATCAGAACCAACTAACATACTGAAAATGCAATATGCCAGTCTAGCATTGTTTCCAGTGAAACAATGAGTATATATATAAGAATGGCTATCTAAAGAGACGGCCAGGTAAGACAATCCTTGCTGTTCTTAGCCTCCTTCAAGCCAGAGGGTATTTCTACACAGGCAAGAAATATAGCAGAACACAAAAAAAATAAGTAAATGTTACCCCTCATCAGTAGAGCAATTCTCAAGAGGCCTCTTTAAACAAATGTGTTAGAATAGCTGAGCTTTCAGGATAAACTGCAGATGGACTTCTAGATGTACTCAGAATTGGTGAAAGAAGCGGACAGAATGGCTTCACTATCTATTATTTTGGCCTATGTGTTGGACATTAGAACATATTCCTGAAAACTTACCCAAAATAGTACTGCATAATAAGGCTATTTTTTTTAATTAATTCTTTACTAGTAGTGAAACAAGCACATTACAGTATTATATTTAGGAAAGCAACGCAATCTTCCATTTTTATTCATGTGAGAGAACTACAAGTGAGTAAGCATAAAACATATCTTCCTGGCCAAGATCAAATACTTTCTCTTTAGCAACTCCTGTGAACTTTTAAAATTCATTTGTCTCTACATCAGAACAACATATCAGCTCTACTTCTAGTGATATTTTCTTCTTTGATATTCTTTACTGCTTAGTTAAGAAACAAGTGATATGCATTGGCTCAATAATATCATAGCATGTGCGGACAAACATATTATCCAGTTAAAATAAAAGCTAGTATCAAGGAAAAAAAACTACAAAAAACAAAACAGTTTACCATAAAACTCTAAAATGAAGGTCTAATTTTTCCTATTGAATTTCTCTACAAATCAAATCCCAGGTTTTTTTTGGAAAAAACTCAACTGTGCCCCCACCCCCAGTATCATTTCAACTGCACAAACTAAACAAAACCCAAAAACCCCTGAACCTAGGCCCCCTTAGCATATTTCAAAAAATAGTATCATGTGATGCAGTGCAACCATTTTTCCCCAGAGCCCAGACTGCCATCAGAAACAATTTAAACAATGTAAACATTTATGTAAATATTTATACAGAATCCTTCAGAAGTACTCTGCTCCTTTCAAGTATAACAGACCACTAGCAATAAATAAATAGACCACTAGCTCTAAAAAAAAAAAAAAACCTATAAAAAGAAATTGACCCAAGACAGGTTATAAAGTGTTTTCTAAAATGCTGCATCCTGCCGCAGCCCAAGATTTTCATGTTGCAAATTAAAGCTGATTCCCCCTTCACCAAGGTTAGCAACACTTCTTTGACTTAAAAGAATAGTGAACAAACAATTCAACATCTGTGTCAACTTATATAAACACACCAAAATTGCTGCAGGTAAATTGATTTAAGAATACTTAAAATCTTTATTAAAAGATTTAATTAGATCTCAGTCCACTGTACCACAACTTGTAGAGCTAGAAGATTAATATAATTGTTTTTGATAATTCACAGGTAGTGATGAATTTAGGAAAAGAGGTAGGGACTTTTGTATTAAGTTCAAAAACAAATAACCAAAACTAGTCTTAATAATACAGTTTTGTAACTACACTGATTGTTACAGACCCCTCCAAATACTACAGTGCTTTCTATTCTGATCTCAATCAGACATTGCCCCAAGCTATGATGTCCTGAGGTCAGAAAAACCCTCTAGCATCACACTCTGCTTATGAGTGCAGGACTGCCTGTCTCCCTCCAACAAACCTTATTCAATATCTAATGAAAACTGAAGGCAAACTGGAAGGTAATAAAAGATATAAACTTCCTAAATCAATCCCTTGGTAATAAACACAGCAACTGATATAAATTTACTTTTATATTCAATTGTACAACAGGTATGTGTTTAAAATTCATTTGCAAAGGATGTAAAGCCTTAATGTGCATAGCAATTTCACCTTGTGTTGTTTTGCATGAAGACTCTTAAAAGCTATTAAGAAGAGTAGTGTCTTTATGAAAGACAATGAAGTCTTCTTAAAATTATTGTTGATGGCACACAGCCAGTGTTATTTTTATCCCTGGCTGCAAAAACCCAAACCAATAACCTAGAAATATCCTATCATGAACCACTTTTGTACCTTCATTCAGTCTTTCAGAACACTGATTCATTCTCCTTCTAACATACTAATTCTCTGCTTTTCTTATTTCCCGAAACCCATTAAAATATAATAAAACTTCCTGTAAAAGTATAGTAAGTCTTGCACTTCAATTTCTAGTAATTTTAATAAATTCAAAAAATAGTTTCATAGACACACATTTATGCCATTCAATGAAAACACTGGGAATTACAGCCAACTGAAATAGAGGCCTTTACTCCAATTTGATTTTCCTTTTATGAAAGATAGCTAAATATTCTGAGCAAGAACCATCTGATCCACTGAGATCATTTCAGTGTTGGCTATAGTCAGTAGTTATAATGGCTTCCCAGAACACATTTTAGGTAAACATCAAAGAACATTAAAAAAAGAGAAACTTCATTTAAAAAGCCCACACTTACTGTTACTTCTTTGATGTAGAATCTATATTCTCAATGAAAGCATGAAGTTATAGTTCAAAGTTATTGCCTGTTAAGAAGTCAAAAAACATAAATATATTATTTTAGTATATAATAAACTTTGAATTGCAAATGCTCATAAGAATCTCCTCATACGATAAATAAGAAATGTACCCACAATAAGGTCTATGTTTCTTTCGTATTCCCCCCCTCCCCCACGAAATTATGTGTTTACAGAGTCACTGTCACAGAATGAAATAAAAAATGCTGCCTTGGGACCATAGGAAAAAAATTCAGAACACACACAAACAAAAACCTAATGCAATGAAAAATAAACTCTAACTCATTCTAATCCTCCAGCAATAGACACAAATTACTACAATGAGAATGCATTCTATTTAAACTGGCCAAGTAAAATTCCAAGATTAGGACCAAATAATAAAGATATGCATTGGATAAAATTTGGTTGACTTTTAAATATATTGAAACCAAGATAATGGTATCTCCAGTTTATCACTTATTCCACGGGACTTATCAAATATATCAGATCTGGGGAAAAATGCAAATTTGATCACATTGCCAATACCAATTATCTTATATCTACAGACAGTGATTAAATAGCATTAAAATAGTTTCTCTTACATTGCTGTATTCTAATTTTTACATAAAAAGGGGGTTTGCTAGACCAAAAGAAATAAAGAGAAAATGCAATCAATAAGCATCTGTTTTTTATTACTTTCTTAATCTTACAGGTAATCCTACTTGTATTTTTCCTTTGTTATATAGATATACCAATTTCTAGTACATGAAATAACAAACAACATCAAGTGCATTACATATTGACAAAGTCAGGCCTTTAGGATCCATGAAAGTAGTTAAGCCCACAGATAACTTCTAATGTAGAAAATGTCTCCGAATTCTTACTGTGACCCCTTACATGCTACAGTAGAAGGAATAAAATGTGTTCTTAGCTATTGAGATCCTATGATTGTAGCAGAAATATAAAGCAATGTACAAAAATATAAAAGTTGTCACTCTGGACTACAATGATCTTTCAAAGTAAATACGTATTTGCACCCATTAAAACATCTTAGTTGCAAGAACAGCTCCATTTCCCCCCTCCTCCATATGCAAGATCTACAATTCCTTAAGTAGAATTATGTTTTATTTTAAACTCTACCAGCATGTCACACACTTCATATAACACAAAAACTGAGATTTAATACTAAAGGTGAGACCCAGACAACCTCCAAGAGAAACACCTTATTTGCAGGTTTATCAAGAAAATGATTGAGATGAAATGAAACAGTTCTATCTGGCCTCCCAATCAGAATGGAGAAAAAGTAAATCATACCAGGAGAGTTTTGCATAAAACAGTGCAACCAAGTCTACACCAGCAGAACCTTGGGTGACTGTTGGGAAAGCTGCATGATAAGAATAAATAGAAGTCATAAACTGTTCAGCATATTATGAGAAAATAGTTTCCTAAAACACAGGAGATGTGAAGTCATCTCTTCTTTGTACAGATTGAAAAACACACAATATGTAACACTTCGCATCATACGCAGTGTTTTTTCCCAACATTACTCAGTAGTATTTATTCACACCATGCAACTTAGACAAATTAAAGATGACTGTTTCCATACTTGCCAAGTTGTTAAAATCGGAGATGTTCTGGTACAGGATGATAAGTCTGAACGCAAGATAAACAGTCTCTATGTCTTACAGTTTAGTGGTTCTGTTTGTTTGTTTTTAATATTCTCATGTAACAGAGTTAACCACTGTTGTGTATCAAAACCCAGATTTAACTAAATGGATGAATTAAGAAAGGATAGACTTGTTTTTTTATATTAGCAATACCTGCAACAGAATTCTTTGGTTTCTCTCATCTTCCACTTCCATCACTAAATACTAATTAAAATGTATATAAATATATGAGTCTTTACTAACAAAATGAGAACAATAAGACTTAGAAATTGGACATGACCACCAGGTAAAATAATGTTTTCAGTTTCTATTAAAATTGTTAGTTTACTTAAACTATTTATTACAAAGAAATGCTTTCTGCTTGAATTGGAGCAGTATGACATCAAAAATGTGCTAAGCAGAGCTTAAAAATAGATGTTTGAAAATTAAACACTTTGCAGTACTAGTAAATATCAGCTTATGGCAGTGAACAGGAATGTTAATAAGATACCTTGCAAAGATGCTTATTCCAGAAAAGATGCTTGACATTAATCTCAGAACTCAACTTGTTCTAAGTTGGTAACTTTCAACATGTCTCCTGCTGAGTGGCAGAGAAGAATGTAGTTCTGCTTATGCTCCTGCACTGACAAGCCTTCAAGACCTGCAGCAGGCATGAGAGCAATCTTTTACTATATTGATTAAGCAAAACCACTGCTAAAGCTTTCCCTGTTTATCTGTTTCAGTAAAATTCTAGGCCAGTGCATGTAATTACATTGCTTTTTGGACTGCATTACAGACTAACTATGACACGCAGATAGCTACTTTCTTTTACCAAAAGAAAATTTAAAGAGCTCCCAGCCAATAATTCTGTAAGCTATATACAATCCAACATACTTTAAAAGTATTCAAGGAGCATCCACATGTGACTGTCCCCACACGGAAAAAGGGCCTGATTACATGATATACATGGTTAAAGTAGGATTAGGGAAGTACAATGTGCCATACTGATTTAGTCCCTCACACTCTAATAGAAGTAGACAATCTTAAAAATAATATTTAAAATTACGCACAAGGACTAGAAGACCATCACCTGTGAGTGGTAATAAATCAAGATTTTCTCAAAGGTAAGCTTGAATTCAGTCTCAGTATTAGGATGATTGCATGAGCGAGTTACTAAAGGCACTGGGTCCAGATAATCACATTGGCCATTTTGTCATTACTTAACACACCTCTGCCAAGTAGTGAACATTCTGTATAAAGCTCTGAAAAGAAAGCTCCAAATTCCACAACTCTACGCCTGTAATTCCATGTTTAAACTTCATAAAATTAATAGTACTACCACATTTCCAGTTCACCTTCTTTCACCTCCCAAACCCTTTGCTGAAGCAGCAGCTACCTGCCCACTCTTTTGCTTTAGTTTCTGAAAGATGTAGAAGTTCTGGTTTGCTCTCTGCAGCTGTTAAAGGCCATTTGTCTGCACCTCTGAACACAAATATATATATGAAAAAGAGACAGCACCTGCTCTGAGACCACATCTGATTTCCTGTTTTTCCGTCACAGAAAATTTAGTTCTACACCAAGGGCAATATTAATTCAAGTGAACATTTTAAAGACAATCTTAACACTACTGACAAGGGGCATAAATTCAATCCTACATGTAGGTGAGTGAACTAATCATTGAGCAATCAGGGGAACAAAACTAAGCTTAGATACAATAAAATGTAATAAACATGAGGATCTATACATAGATTTTGGAATTGAAGATAAAATTAATTTTTTACATTACATATAAGGGCTTATATAGTTATACATATAATTTATATAATCTCAAAATACATTGGAGGCTAAAAATACCTAAATCACTCACGAAAGCTAAATTTTCTAAGCTACTATGTTTAAAAGATATTGTAAATATTGTATTTTTTCTTTCCCCTTTTAGAAAAAACAAAACAAAACAAGACAAATGGAACGGTAAACTCATCAAAAAGTTTGTTGCTAGGCCAAGGATACCTGAACAAAATCTGTTAAAGCAGAATGCTATTTACCTCACCGTTTGAAATATTTTCCTAAAATTTTACAGATTTTTCTGTTTAAAGAGAAAAGATAGTCATCAGCACATCCCGTTCCTTAGCTGTTTTGGTTTGTTTGTGGTTTTGTTTTGGGTTTTGTCTGTGTTTTCGTTTGTTTGTTTTTAATAAAATAAGCAGATGTGGATGGGTGATTCTTTTTCAGGCAGTTGGAAGGCAAGTTAAAACCATAAGCAAAAAACGTATACACAATTGACATGGGAAACATTTAAGAACAAAATAAAATATTTATCTTCAGAGTAAGAATTTGCTCTTTTTTATTCCAAATAAAAAGTCTACTTTGGACACATCTTACAGTGCAAAAAATCTGCAACTCACTGTAATTCACCACAGAACTACCAAAAAAAACCCCACAAAAAACCCAAATGCCACAAAGGTGCAATTCCTCCAGAGACTGAAAATAAGGTATCATCAGTTAAAAAAGGCAAACCAAACCACAACAAATTACAGGTTGAACTGTAAGAATTGACTTCCAATTTTACTATCCATATCCTCCAAAATAATTGCTTTCCACAACTAATGACAATCAAATCTGTGCAACAGAAAGCTGTGTGACTATTGGAGCTCTGCCTGCCTTAAGGAAAGAAGTTGGAGATCGGGTATTCCAAAGCAATTAAGTATTAGCATCTCCAGTCAGTAACAAGCTACATTTTATTCTTCTTGAACCTTTGTATGACCAAATTGCTCATGTACTCCCATAATGTGGAATGCAGAGTGCAACATAAGACCTGCAAGGTGCTGGTAGAGATGCAGCAAGAAGCTATATACTGGCAAGCCAAATAGAGATGATGCATTGCTCTAATAGAGAGAGATGCACACATTTGTAAGAGGCTGAAGCAATGTTTCCTTTCATTAAACAGCTGGAGTATTTCCAGGACAGAAAACAATATAAAGAGAGAAGTTAAAGTGAAAAGACTGAACCTGCCTATGAGATTTGGGCAGATTGAAGAGGAGAACTCTGAAACCCCTCACTGCCCCTTGCTCAAGAGTGAAGACAGGATTCCTGGAGATGAGGGACATTCAATAGAACTTCATCTTGACTATACCGAAACTATTTATTGATGTTTACATTTTATAAGCCTTGTAACTAATTGGCCATTTGAAATTTGATTAAAAAGTGCTCTCATTTTATTTTAACAGGCCTGGGATTAAACTAATCCTACCACATCCACATGAACAGCAAGACTTTTCTCACCCATGGAAGCTGTAAATCTTCAGATTACAGCAAGTGAGCACACTGAGAAGCATCCTTCCTGCCAAGTACACTTTCCACTTTAACTCAAACGTAGTAGCGCTACACAGGCCCCTGTTTCATCTTCATGTGCGAGGTGGAGCTGGCACAAGAGGAATTGGAGCAGTAAGAAGTGTCTGCCAGTGACTGGTAATTATAAAGGGCTGGCAGGGCTGAAGATGCCAAAGAGCACAGAGCATTCTGTTCTGACAGGCTTGAAGCACATAAAAAATAAGCTTTAAAAGAAAAAAGAGAATAATCATTCCTTTCTTCATGTCTGCTACCAGTAGGAGCTTACTGCAAGTGCCTTGCTAGCCCAATACCTTTTG